>JAXFYN010000147.1:0-40065 GCA_036172215.1 Camellia granthamiana
GAACAGAGGGCTACAAAACGTTGAAGTTAAGGAGGGTGGGGGTAGGCTAGCATATGTAACTTTTCATTCAGTTCCAGCGATGAGGAACAGAAGTACTGACATAACCAAATGGGTTGAAGATTGGTGTGAGACGTCAACGGAATGGGAGAAAGGGATGGTAGTCGATTGCGAAAGGGTGACATGGTTATATTGCATTGGAGTACCACCAAATCTGTGGAATGCGCATAATTTTAAAAAGATTGGTGAGCTCTGGGGCGAAGTGGTGGCCATTCATGATGAAACATTGAGCTTGGCGTCACTGAAATTTGGTAAGGTAAAAGTTATTACGTCGCAGTTGGAAGTTACTGATAAAATGATTAAAATGGAGAGCAAGGGTATTTCATACCCAGTTAGAGTTATGGAGTGTATTGAACAGAGACATGGAAGTCATTATGTTGAATGTGCATATGCAAATAAATCATGGGCTGTTGATGGAAGCCATGGAAGGGTGGACCAGAGTTCTGTGTTCAAACAGATGGACAAAGAGGGAGATGGTGCTGACAAGGATCTCCGAAGTAATGACATGGAAGCTCAAGGTGAGGTGGAAAAGCCTCAATGGGGTGACTTGGAAGAGCAGGTGCAAGGTGGCCACTGTAACTCTCTCTCAGTTTCAATTGTTGATGAAACGACTACAGAATTGGAAAACCAAAAAGTGGTTGCAGGCGCTGTGGGTACCAAGACGAGCATGCAAGGCAAATTCCTCAAGAGCCAATTAGTGAAAAAGTGTAAAGCTGTTGAAGAATCTGGGTCATCTGGATTTATGAAAAGCCTTAGTGATAATGGTATTGTTAGGCCCAAAATTAATTTGGAGGTGGTGTTAAATCCAGCCCAATTTGAAGGGCTATGTCATGGATTACGTATGGGCCTGGATAGCCAGAATGTGGTGGAGCCTGGTCCAATTGCTTTAGTGTCTTCTTGTCCCCAATTGTCTGAAGCCCAGCTAAATGGACGCCTTCAAGCCCTTGATGATCATGGTTTTCAACAACCATCTAAGGAGAAAACTGAAAAAGGAAAGAGGGTAATTGCAGGACAAGATGGCTCAGGATCTGGGAAACCATCAGTAAGAACAGGAGATAAGGGGAAGAAGGTTAGTACAGCTCATGTTGTTACAGTTTGTGAGCAACAATTTTTGAAAAACAAGGAAATGGGGAAGTATGTTGTTCAAGGTTCAACCAGCAAAGGCAAGGGGTCAAGGCCAAAAAGGAAAAAGAAAATTAGAGGGGCTGCTCAATTTTGCAATGGTTTCCAACGAGGAGCAATTTTTAGAGCAGCGGCTTCTGCGATTTCTTCATCCATCTCAGTTAGCACGGGTGCATATAGACAGTTTCTGAGCCGTAATGAAGCCCAAGAAACTGTGAAGATGGGGAAAGCTCTGGGTATTGAAATTTGGGGTAAAGATGAGAGTGTCATTCAGAAAATTATGGTGATGGAAAAGCAAGATGAAGACAGAGTACCCAAGAAGGAGATCATTGGTGGTGCTTAAATTTGCATCCAAGGAGATTCAAGAGTCAAAGTAGTATCATAATGAAAATCATTTCATGGAATATTAGAGGTCTGGGCAAGCCTGAGAAAAGGAGGAGTCTCAGAAATCTCATAAAGGAAAAAAGGGTGGATATGGCTTTGATCCAAGAAACGAAGAAGTCATGTATGGATGAGAATTTTGTTAGAACTTTATGGCCAGAAGATGACCTGGGGTATATAGGAGTTGATGCAGAAGGGAGTGCAGGGGGCTTGTTGTGCTTGTGGAATCCTGATGTCTTTCAGATTAAAGGTTGTTACAGCTCCAGAAATTTCATCTTGGTTTCAGGTTTGGTTTATCGCAGACTTGACTGTGTCATTGTCAATGTTTATGCCCCTAATGATAGTACTGGGAGAAGGCAGCTTTGAGGGGTCCTTGCTAATCTAAAAGCATCTTTCCCAGAACCCTGGTGTGTAGGGGGTGATTTCAATGAAATCAAAAGTATAAGGGAAGGGAAAGGATGTGTGAGAAGTGATGGGGGGATGCAGGAGTTTAATGATTTTGCTAAGAAACTTGAATTGGTGGATGTACCTATGTTAGGTAGGAAATATACATAGAGCAATTCACAGTTAGGTGCCTGCTGGAGTAGAATTGATAGATTTCTTTTAAATCCGGAGTGGCTTGAGTGGTTTAGATTTAAGTTATGGGGTCTTCCTAGAACTTTATCTGACCATTGTCCAATTTTTTTGAAGGAAGATGAGCGGGATTGGGGCCCTATGCCTTTCAAATTTTTAAATGCTTGGGTGTTACATCCCAGTTTTATCAAGGAAGTCAAAAAGGTTTGGGTTAGTTCACAAGTAGAGGGTTGGGCTGGTTTTAGAATTATGGCCAAACTGAGATCTCTCAAACAGGCACTGAAGATTTGGAATGTGGAGGTGTTTGGTCATGTGGTCTCCAATCTTAAAGCAGCTGAAGCTGAGTTACATTCTTGGGATTTAGTTGCTGAAGTGAGAAATCTTACAGAAGTTGAAGTTAGAAGAAGAATTGAAGTCAGGAATGTTGTTTGGCAGAGTAGAAAAAGATTGGAGTGGATTTGGTTGCAAAAATCTAGATTAAATTGGGCCTTAAAAGGGGATAAAAACACCAGATACTTCCATTTATTGGCATCCAGAAGGCATAGTAGGAACCTCATTGACTCTATGATGATCAATGATATTATATATGAGGAGCCCTTGGAGTTAAAACAAGCTATGTGGGCTTATTTCATAGCTTTGTTTACTGAAGATTGGAAAGTGAGACCAAGACTCGGGGGTGATTTTAGATGCATTGATCAAGACCAAATTCAAAGTTTGGAGCTAGATTTCTCAAAAGCAGAAGTTTTGGGCAGCAGTCAAGGAATGTGATGGAAACAAAGCTCCAGGTCCATATGGTTTTAACTTGATTTGTCTTCAAAAGGGCTGGAAGTTCATGAAGGATGACATCATGGCTTTTATGAAGGAGTTTCATGATAATGGTGTTTTGGGCAATGGAATTAACTGCTCTTTTGTGACCCTTATCCCCAAATCTGATTGTCCTAAATCAATTAAAGATTTCAGACCCATCAGCCTCATTAGTTCCATCTATAAAGTGTTGTCAAAAGTGCTCGCTAACAGGTTCAAATTAGTTTTGCCTTCAGTGATTGATAAAATTCAATCGGCCTTCCTAGGTGGGAGGAACATTATGGACGGCGTTCTTATAGCTAATGAGATTGTGGATTGGTGGAAGAAAGCAAATAGAAGTGGGTTAATCCTGAAGCTTGATTTTGAAAAAGCTTATGATACAGTCAACTGGAACTACCTCAATCAAATGTTGGAGAGCTTTGGTTTTGGATCTACTTGGATCAAATGGATGAAGGGCTGCATCTCGTCTGCTCGAGTCTCAATTCTGGTTAATGGGTCACCATCTTTTGAGTTCTACCCACAAAAAGGTCTAAGGCAAGGTGATCCGCTATCCCCTTTTTTGTTTAATATTGTAGCTGAGGGTCTGAACATACTCATATCGAGAGCTAAGGAGATGGGTTTTTTTAAAGGTGTTTCAGTAGGTGCTAATGGTTTGAATGTTTCTCATTTGCAATTTGCTGATGACACAGTGATTTTCTGTGAGGCTGAATGGTCTGAAATTTTGGCTATTAAAAGGATCCTTAGATGCTTTGAGGTCATCTCAGGCTTAAGGATTAATTTTTCAAAAAGTGTTGTGTGTGGCGTGGGGGTGGCTGATGCGGTGGTTGATGAGTTTGCTGCAAAGTTGAACTGTTTAAGCCAGAAGTTACCTTTAAAATATCTAGGATTACCATTGGGGGCCAATCCTAGTAGGAGGTCGACTTGGAAACCAGTTGTGGAGAAATTCAAGAAGAAGTTATCTGGGTGGAAGAGAAGAGTCTTGTCTTTTGCTGGGAGAGTTACACTCATAAAATCTGTTTTGTCTACTTTGCCAGTGTATTACATGTCTCTTTTTAAAATGCCGGAATGTGTGGCTAGAGAGATTGATAGAATTCAAGCTTCATTTTTATGGGGCGATTCAGAATATCATCGGAAGATCCATCTAGTTAGTTGGAAGGAGGTATCCAAGAGTGTGAAACAAGGTGGTCTGGGAATCAAAAATATCAGGCTAGCAAATGACAGCTTGCTAGTAAAGTGGTGGTGGAGGTATGGCCAAGAGGAGGATGCGTTGTGGAAGTCGGTAATCTGTGAGAAGTATGGCTCTACAGGGGGAAAGTGGTTTCCTTTTCTGGTTGAATCTGGTTCTACATCTAAGTTATGGAAAGACATCTTACTAGTAGCTCATAGGAATGTTAGGCTTTTCCAGTTCTACAAGGAGAATGTTGAGATTGTAGTAGGGAACGGAGTCAGAATTAGTTTCTGGAGGGACCCTTGGATGGGATCCACAAATTTACTAAGCCAATTTCCTCATTTGTTTCACCTGGTTGTAGATAAAGAGTCTTCCTTGAGTTTGCAAGTAGCTAGCAGATCTCATCTATCTGGGTGGATTTTTAATTTTAGAAGATCACTTCAGGCTTGGGAAGAGGATGAGTTGGCTAGGTTACAAATTTTTTTGGGTTCTGGCCCTGTTTTAAGAAGTGATGTTGTTGACTGTTTGTGGTGGAAGCCTATACAGTCAGGTGGTTTCAAGGTTAATTTTGTTTATGCTTGGGGATTAGTTAATGATGGCCCCATTCAGAGACCAGTTGACATAATTTGGAATAACTTCTCACCTCCTAAAGCTAAATTCTTCTCTTGGTTAGCTTGGAGAGGTAGATTGAAAACTAAAGGGCTGCTTCACAGGTTAGGCATTTTGGCGAGTGATGATGCTTTGAGGTGCATTTTCTGTCATGAGTCAAGTGAATCAATTGAACATATCATGCTTCACTGCCCCTTTGTCTGGAGAATCTGGTCTCATATTGCTTTTTGGTGGGGCTTTCAGTGGGCTATTCCCAGTTCCATTAAAGAGCTGCTACTATGGTGGATGGGTTGGAAGTTTAAGAAGAAAGTAAACCAGATTTGGAAGATTTTACCTCCTACAATAATGTGGTATGTGTGGAGATATAGGAATGATTGTGTGTTCAATTCTGTACAGCCCAATCTTCAAGATCTGTGTGAGGGTATCAAGGTGAGAGTGGCAATTTGGATGAGATCTCATTTCAGTGGTGCATCATTCTCAGTTAATGATGTTGTCTTTAATTTTAAGCAAGTTAGGAGGTGTTTTGGGTCTTAAGGAGAGAGTGTGGTAGGGTGGAGGTGGGCTGGTTGAATAGCTTCTATGAAAGATGTGATAAGGGGTGTCTCAGGGGGTCCATTCTGTCTGAAGCTGTTCCTGTTTTGGTGGGCTGCAGAGGGTTTTTGTTTGGATCTGTTTTGCTGTGCTCTGATTGTGTTATGATATATATATATATATATATATTTTTTTTTAGGGTATGTAAAGTTTATGCCTGATGCTGCTCTGGGTAATCTGAAACTGCTGCAATGTTAGAGGGTAATCTGAAACTGGGCTGAGTCTGAAAGTGATGAAATGCTGATTGATGGGCTGAGGGTATGTAAGTCTGAGAGTGCTGAATTGCTATGCTGAAATGCAACTGGTCTGGTCTGAATCAGTTTTGTATATGAGGATGGTTGGTGCTCCTAATCTGCAAGGGAGTTTTTTTTTAACTGGTTGTCACAGTGGTTTCTGTCAAGCCCACAAACTAGGTGGGAGGTCTGCTGGTGTATGGGTCCTTTTGTTGCTCTTCTGGCAGTGTGTATAAAGGAATTTCTGGGTGCTAGTTTGGTTTTGGTGCATGGTCTTGTCATGCAGTTTTGGTCTGAAAGTGATGAAATGCTGAATTGCTGGTTTGCTGGGCTGAGTCTGTTTGAGAGAGGGTGGTAGGGTGGTGGTGGGCTGGTTCACAGGGGGTCCATTCTGCATGTGCTCTGACTGTGATCTGATCTGTTTTTAGGGTATGTAAAAGGGCTGATTTGCTGGATTGCTGGTCTGAAATGCTGAAATGCTGGGTTGAGTCTGAAAGTGTTGAAATGCTGATTGATGGGTTGAGGTGGGTTGCAACTGGTCTGGTCTAAATCAGTTTTGTATAGGACGATGGTTGGTGTTCCTAATTTGCAAGAGAGTTTTAGCTGGTTGTCACAGTCACTTTGCAAAGAACTGGTGTGTAGCAGCTGTAAGGTCTGGTTTCTGTCAAGCCCATAAACTAGGAGGGAGGTCTGCTGGTGTATGGGTCCTTTTGTTGCTCTTCTGGCAGTGTGAATAAGGGAATTTCTGGGTCCTAGCTTGGTTTTGGTGTACACATACTCAGTATATTTTAGTTCAATTTTAGTTCAATAAGGGATGAAATTCTTTGATGAACCCAGCAGTTAACTTTTCCATGCATCATTGATGGTCAAGTTTAATCCAGAACAAGATCTGTTTTGGACTTAACAGCATTGAGAATGGGAGTTATAAGCTGTTTTTGTCACAGTCACTTTGCAAAGAACTGGTGTGTAGTAGCTGTAGGGTCTGGTTTCTGTCAAGCCCACAATCCAGGTCGGAGGTCTACTGGTGTATGGTTCTTTTGCTGCTCTTCTGGCAGTGTGTTAAGGGTATTTCTGGGTGCTAGCAGTTGTGGCTACCTTGGAGTTGGAGTTTGGAGGAGTGGTGCCAGCATTGGATAGAGTCTGCAGTGTTTGCTGCAGTGTTTATTTGGTGCATGCTCCTTGTCCTACAGTAGTGTCTACAGTGTTCAGTTTTCAATCCTGCTACAGTGCTTGTTTTGGTGCATAGTTTCAGTTTCAATTACCAGGGTGTTTCAAGACTGCAGTTAGTAGCATTGATACAGGCTTTGAGAATCTTGGAACATCAGAGATAGGCATCAATGTTGGTCAAGTTTAATGCTAGCTATGGTTGTTTGGTTTGGTTCTTTCTTTTTTTTCTTTTTTTCCGTTGGTCTCTCACCAACTCAGGGGTGCTAGCAAATGATAGGGTGAACTCGGTGGTGCCAACCTAGTTGGGATCATTTAGCTCACTGTGATGCTTTTGCACTTCCCTTTTCTTTATTGATGTAATTTGTCTTGTACCTTGTACTTATTTATTTCATCAATAAAGTTTCTTTTTTTGCCGATCAAAAAAAAATGAATAATCAACTTGACAAGTTTACAAGATAAAATAGTTCAGATTATCAATATAGGCTTGGAGTAGACACACACTAAGCTAACTGCATGATGGTGTAGTTTACCAAAGTAGACTGCAGCTGAATCAATATAGGCTTGATGTTTTATCTTTGCATGTCTCAGTTTCATTGATTTTATCAATAAAATTCTCATTTTTTTGCTAATAAAAAATGACAAGCCGAATCTTATATAGGATAAATAAATAATTGAACAATAATTGCATATATATATTAAGTAAATAATTGAATAATATTTACATATACATATATTTTTTTTTAAAGTTTTTATTTATCCTTCACTGCCAAGACCAACGTTTTCTGTTTATTTTCATAAACAAAAGGGGAGTAGCAATTTCACGAGGAAATGGTATTGAAATCTAATTCATGACATTGGAGGACGTAGAAAGACTATTTTGTCCCTTACTTTATAAAAACAACAAAATCATCTTCTATATAATGAGGCGCTTTTACATAATTTCATAGATTTGATTTCAATCAACTGATATTACTACATTAAGTTCATAAATAAACACAATTTATCTTACAATCTTTAACTTAAAACTATCCCACTAATAATTTTTTTAGGCAATCTCACCTTAATCTATTCCAACCTAATTCCGAAAAAATCATGAAATGAAATCAAACATAAAAAATAAAATGAATAAAGTGGTTGAGCCCACCACTACACAGACTTTTTGATAATAATAAAAATAAAAAATAAAAAGTAATAGCCTCGTTTAGAAACAAATTATTTTGATAATTTTTTAATTTTTTAATTTTTTTTTTTTAAAAGATGTGCTCAAAGACTTTACAAAGTCTACTTATTTTAGAAAGTAAGTTAAAAGTTGATTTTTTAAAATTTTAAATTTTTTTTTAAAAAAATATAAAAAAATAAAGAAATAATATGACTTAAAAAAGTTAAAAAGTCAAAAAAAAAAAAAAAAAAAAAAAAGTGCTTTTAACCTCTATACTAAAAAGTCTACTTGTATGTCCGAAGCTATCACTTTCAAGAGAACTTATAGATTTGTTGTTCTTCCTGGAGGAAAGTGCGATCAGACTACAGGTTTTATTTTTCGCTTTTGCTAATTTTTTCTTATAGGATGCTCTTTCTCAGCCTATTTATTATGTATTGACATAGTTAGGTCTCTTATAGGATACTTTTTCTTAGTCTTTATATACAGGCCTTCTATTGTATAGGACAAATCATTATATACAATTCATTGAATACAATACATATTATTTCCTCTCTCTCTCTCTCTCTCTCTCTCTCTCTCTCTACTATTCTAACATGGTATCAGAGCTATAGGTTAAGCTCTTGGTGTTTTTCGCCTTATTGGTGGGCGACAGCCTTGCCTTGGCCGCCCGCCAGACCTCAACCTATTCCGCTGTCATGTTTTCTTGTCAGTATCATTTTGTGGTGATCTCTTCCTTTGTTCGTTGGTTTATTCCTACCCCAAATATCTCTATCATTTTTTTTTCACTCGCAATACATTTTTTTTCTCCACTCTATCTTTCTCTCTACTTCAATCTCAAATTGGTTTCTATCTTCAAACCTATTTGAGTTTGAGGGGGGGTTATTATACCTATATCATGGTGAACATGGTTGTACATCATGCAAACCACCTAAGCCGTCTCCTATGGCGCACAACTTAAGCCGCCCCTTGTGGCGCACCACCCAAGCCGCCCCTCTTTGGCGCACAATCTAAGCTGCTTCCTCTAGCGCACACTCCAAGCTGCCCTCTCTTGGCACACCACTAAACCCTCTCTTGGCACACCACTAAACTCGCCCCTTGGCGCATCATCCAAGCCGCCTCTTGGCACACTCAGTCATCTGTTGCCATCATCGTTTAGCACCACGTCATACGTTATGTGTGCGCCACGCTTGTTGGTTCAACATCCAGTCTCTACAATGGTCCGGTGTGACTGCGTAAACTGTCCCGACATTGATTCCGGTTAGCTCCTACATTGGTCCAGCATGACCCCTTTAAACTATCCTAGCATTAGTTCTAACCAGTTCCTACAATGGTCCGACACAACCATAAATTGTCTCTCAACATTAGTTCCAGCCAGTTTCTATATAGGTCCAGCACGACCTTAAATTGTCCTAGCATTAGTTTCAGCCAGTTCTTACAATGGTCCTATATGACCATAAATTGTCTCCCAGCTTTAGTTTCGGCCTCTGATTTATTTCAAGCGCCCTTGCGCTCCCGTTCGAATTTTGTAATCTATTTGCCTTTTATTTTATTTAGTTTTTCATATTTTAGTTTCTCTCTCCAAACTCAAGATGTTTATCTTCCTTGAGTTTGAGGGGGGATGTTAATGTACGTATGATATATATTCCTACATATATTTGGTATCGATTTCCTAGACATATTAAGTATTGCCATAGTTAGGTCTCTTATAGGATACTTTTTCTCATAGTTAGACTTCTAGTAGAATACTCTTTCTCAGTTTATATATACAGACCTTTTATTGTATAGGACAAATCATTATATACAATTTATTGAATACAATACATATTATTTCCTCTCTCTCTCTCTCTACTATTTTAACACGTTCAAAATTTATACAAATCTGTTAAGTGCGATCAGATTACAAATTTGATTTTGCTAATTTCTTTTTCTTCCTTTTGTTAACTTCCTATGCCAAATCAATGTGTTCATTTGAGTTAATCTCCAGAGTTGAATCTTTTAATTGTTCCACTTTGCTCCCAAAATATTCAATCCATTACACTCTAGTCGATGACATATATGTTGTCAAAATCTGTTATGAGAGGTGAGGTAGTTTTGGAATTTTACAAGAAATTTCAATAAAATCAAAATGATCAAATAAATAAGTGTCAAAGTGTACATTTTGTAGCATTTTTTTAGGTATAAATAAAATTTTAAAAATCCCTTTTACCCTTGCTCAATTCGAATAGAGCTAATATTAGGAAGTAAAGTGAAACAAATCTCATATTTTACCAAAGTAGAAAGATTAAAATATTGAGAATTAAAGTGAAACAAAACACATAATTTAGCAACCAATTGTGCAAATTAACCAATTTAATTTTCTATTATGTTGAAATTTATACAAATCTGTGATTGTGGTTCACTCTTGCTCTAATTCCTGTGTGTTTTTCTTAGAAACTGTTGTCTTCAATGTGTTTGTCAGAACTTCTCATCTTTAATTTGTAGCCACCAAAGCAAAGATGGCAGAGATTGCTCTTGTCAGAGCTACTGCAGTCCTCAGACAAACCATCGGTGTATTTAGCAATCTAGTTTTCAAAGAGGGTTCTCGCTTGTCTCATTCGCGAGAAGACATTGTTTGGATCGAACGTGAAATGAGGCATATTCAAACCTACTTGGAGGATGCTAAAGCCAAACAAGAGGGAAGCAAAGGAGTGGCCAACTTGGTGATTGATATTCAAGATTTTGCTTATGATGTGGATGACATTATGCAGAAATACTTCCCCCGGATAGCATCACACAGAGGGAAGGGGTTTTGGGGTTGTCTCAAGAGTGCCACTTGTATTGTCTGCTATGGTTATGATGCTCGTAACTTTGTTATGGAGATTGAAGGGATCAAAAGAAGAGTTGAGGATATCAATCGTGTCAGACAAACTTATGGCATCAATGAATCTAATGGTAGTAGCGGAGGAGATATATGGGATGAAAGACGATCTTTTCCCCATATTGATGAACCAAATGTTGGTTTTGAAAAACACATTGAAGATTTGGTGGCAAAAATGCTCAATAAAGAATTACAATGTCATGTGATCTCAATTATTGGCATGGCAGGACTGTGAAAAACAACTCTTGCTAAGAAAGTGTTTAAGTCCACTCAACATAATTTTGAATGTTCGCATGGATTTATGTCTCTCAGCAACCAAATATAAAAGAACTTTTACGAGACATTTCACGACAAGTGGACTTGGAGAAAGAGAAGTGGGAGGAGAACGTCGAGGTCAATTTGTTTACATTTCTTAGCCGACACAAGTATGTAATAGTCCTTGATGATATGTGGCATATTGAGACATGGGATGCTATAAAGAATGCCATCCCTACTGTAGACACCCCATTTTTGACTGTCCTCAAGACTTAGACGTCACCGCTTGAACACTCGGTGATTATCCATGTTTGTGTTTGTTTGGAGTTCCCGGAGTTCTCGGCTACGCGCATTGCCTTAAGATCTCCGAACTCGACTGTTTCGTGTCTGGTTTTGCACCAAACACTTGTGTTTTGCCTTGGAAGGGCAGGGAATGCCTTGTGAGGCCCCCCCCCCACACACCACCGGCACTAGCTAGAGGCCACCGGCTGGTTGGTGTTTCCATCGGCACTATATTGTGCCGGTCGGCACTCTTTTGTGCCGGTCGGCAGTCAATGTTGTCAAAATGACAATTTTGCCCTGCTGACTACTGTACAGTTGCTTTTTGAGATATTTTTAAGCAGCTGTCTACCACTTTCTTCCCCTCCATACACGTGTATGGAGGGATGAGCCTCTTGTTTGCTTAGTTGCTAAGCTTACAAGATTGCCTCCTCTATAAGAGGAGGCCTTGTCTTCTTGGCTGAGGGGTTAGCCATTTTCCAACACAAAAACCACAGCTTATATACTCTCTCTCTCTCTCTCTCTCTCTCTATATCTCACTCTCTCTCATCCTTGTGTGTGTGTTTTGTGGTCAAATAGTGCACTTTTACCTTACTTTTGCACCATTACACACACTATTACACCTTATTTCGAGATTGAGGGACTTGGAGGGTCGTTTGTTGAGATTTTGGACTGATTTTGATCACTAGAGGAGGGCTGCTCCACCTGTTCTTCAAAGGATCTTCAAGGGTGAGCTTGTTACTTTAGTTTTCCCATTTTTGCAACAAGTTTCTACCCATCTTGCTTTGTGTTTTAAGCTTTGTGTATAACATAAAAAAAATCTTGTTTTTACTTGCTTAAGAACTTTCATTAAGGTCACCTTTTGATTTGAGTAAGAACTCACCCTCTTAGGCCTTGTTTTGGCCCTTTTAGTGCCTTTTCTTTGAGCATTGTTTAACTTGGTGTTTTTGGCCTTCTCACCACTGAAAACCAGTGGGTTTTCAGTGGTGAGGGAGATGGTTTCAAGTCTTAAATTGGGGAGGGATACCCCTCTCCCCTTTGTCCCTCTTTGGCCTTCACTCTTGGCCTAATGGATAGCATGTATGCTTGGTTGGTTTTGGCTTCATTTCAGAGCATATTTGTGGTTATTATGATATGTTATACCTCTGTTTTGGGTCGGATTTGTATCCCTTAACATGTCTCTCATACTTGCTTTGAAATGCTCTCTTATGCTTAAAAGTATGCCATGCATCTAGGCCATGTTCTTTGCATATTTTAGCATAATTCCATGAGGGCATTAGCATCATATTGCTATGTGTAAGGGCTGTTAGCCACTGTTTTTACCATGTTTGGCATGTTTGGTGTTGTTATCTTGCTTGTTGGCTTGCAAGCCTTGGGTGTGTGAGTCCCTAGCACGTTTAGCCTACCTCGATCTTATGGTTTGGCATCATTTTAGATCACATTTCAGTCCCTATTCCATGCCTATATGTCTCCATCTATCACCTCTTCCATGTCTTGAAGTGTTGGTCTCTTATGCTTTGAAGAGGGTATTGTGCATGCTCGCATGATTAATGCATTTTGGAGGTGCCATGTCAAGGTTTGTGGGTGTATTTTTGCATGATGGAACTCTGTTTTTCCTTAAATAATTCATGCCATGATTGGTCTTAGTAGTGGTGGAAGGGTACTCCCTTTTTGTGCCCTAATCTTAGGCCATTTTGACTTGCATGTTTGCATGAGTATTGGTCACCATTTTGGGCATGTTTTGCCACTGTTTTGGGGAGATTTGAAGGCTGCCCCATTCTAGTTAAATCCACCATTGCATGCTTGCCTCATGGTGGTTGCTTAATTGATTCATTAAGTGTTACTACATGTCATTCCCATTGCCTTAAGTGTCCATGTTTGCATTACACCTTGCATTTTGCATGCCTAGTATTGCACACTTAATATCATGTTGCATTGCATTTGGTATGCCTTGCACTTTTGCATTATTGTTGCATTGTTGAGCCTTGTTGCATACATGCATTCCATGTCTTGGTTTGGGGTGTCAAACCAAGTGTAAAGGTTGAGAGAAGTTCACACTACAAGTGGTGCAACTTATTTCAATTTTTGGTCACCACGGCCCACGGCCCTTGACCAACACATGATAAGGCCTTGGTTTCATTTGTGTGTTTGCATGCATTTTTCACATAAAAATGCAAACTTAGTTCCTTAGGTTATCATGCACCAAGATGCATAATTGATGGCCTAAGAACCAAGGGTCATGCTCCCTTGAGTCCCGCGCATGATAGGAAGCATTGGCCATGCATAAATTTGCTCTAAAATCCATATCATGCACTGTCTGCCTGCTGTTGCTGTCAAACTGTCCGCTGCAGGAATTTTGTGCCGACCGACAGTATATAGTGCCGACCGGCACTTTATGAATAGCCGATAACTCCAAATGCAGCCGGTGGCCTCACCCTTTAGCCGGTGGTGTCCCCTTTCAGCCGGTGGTGATCTTCAGTGTATGTAGAGGTGTTTTGAGATTTTGGCAGTTTTCAGAAAGACAGGACAGTGAAAACAGAGGCAGTAGTGTCATGATGCGGGTTTCCGGGCAAGTCGGATTCAAGCATACATCATTCACGCATCCTGAGGCAGGGGCTGGGGCTGCCCTCCCTTTTTGCATTTAATTTGATAAATAGAAATTTCTGTAATAATTAATTTATTCTGTATTTGGACTGTATTATTTTGGGACTGTATTATTCTTTTGGGTCCTTCCGTGTGAGGGCGTAATTGTAATAAGTGTGGGTGAGTGTGTGTATGTCTTCCAACCCCCATTTCTTTCTTCCCTTTTATTTACCTGCTTATGATGGTAGATTAGGGCATATTTAAAATTAGCATACCTTATGCAATGCATGCGTGCATCCATGCATTTGTTGACATGCATCGGGCTCGGGTACACCATACAAACTACATTTGTATTTTCAATTCCAAATTGAATACGTGCATCGAATAAAGTGCATTTCACATGCCATCTTTAGGGTTAGCCGAGCCTACTCTAAATTGCATCTTCGCCTGTGTTGCATTAGCCATTTAACATGAACTAGGTCATGCATGTTTGCTAACTAGTTTCTTGTTTTGGCACGGAGTACGATGTAAGTATTTATGCTTTAGCATATTACATGCGTGTGGATGTTAACATGACAGCATGATTACCATGAGGCTAGCTGCTTATGTGATATAATTGCTTGAATGCCGTATGGATGGAGGTTGGGTTGCTTGAGTTGGAAAACTCATTGAAATCCGTATTTTAGCCTACTTGCGAGTAGCAAATTCCGAAGCATTTTCAAAACGAACGGATATGCAATGTTTGTTTCCAAATTAGGCAATCTAGTCTATACTTGTTTGCTGTGCGCATAACATAGTAATTCTAGGTTAATAATCGGAATAAGAGCATGTAATGTTTTCAAAAACGGATATCACGGTTAGTAGAGGCCGGTCTTCGAACCGGGCGAAAGGGGGTGCTCATAGCTGACCTTCCCCGATCGTACCCAAGCTCCCGAGCCAAGACCACTTTGGTAATGGCGGACACGTGGCCTTCGGCACCGAGTCAGGGTTTCCTAAATTTCCCATTTTAAAATATTTAGGTGGCGACTCTGTAATCTGGCAAAGCAGTCCATGTTTGGCACTACTTTTTCAAAATCTGTTTTTCTTCAAAACGATTTGCCAGAGTTGGACTCTATGGTTCAGATTAAGAACCGCAACAAACAAAAGGGAGTCCGAACTGTAGCGAGGTCCCTCCGCGGGCTTGTCACAGTTTCTGGCGACTCCGCTGGGGATTTTAGAGAGCTTGACTCGAACTCGTGATATCCTGTTTTGACTACACTTACGTGTTTCTTTGCATTGCATGTGCATTGGTGCGCCTAGGACACCGTGTTGGCCATCTGCTATTCCTGAGTGGTTTGCTGGAGGCTTGTCTTGTCAAGGCATGTCCATAAGGCTGACCGGTTGCGGGCTCTGCCAGTATGGGAACACAAACCCCGATTTTACCGGGGCACCCTTTTTAACCATTCGACCTAGTGCATATTTGGATCCGTAGTGACCATTCCAAATTAGGACAGGTTGCTTACCCGATATAGGTTGTTTGAAACCGCTGTGTGCGTAGTGAAACCCTAGTTCCTGACAAAATAGGACAGGGAAACCCTACCCCAACATAGGGGTGTATTGGCTCTCTTTTACCTGCTATGTGCTTTTAGAGTGTATCTCTACAGAAACACACATATCAGTTTGCAAGATTGGGTATCCGGCCTGAGGGCATCAGTAACAGTATTTTGGGAAATCAGTTATCTGTGGGTACAAGGTTCAGACTTGGGGGCAATGATTCAGAAACAGTGATCAGTATTTGAGGAACAGTGTATCGAATTCAGCGTGTTATCCAAACCGTGTGTTGCATGTTTATTTTATGCCGTTGTGCTGTCCAATTGTCTGTTTATTTATATGCTTCATTTATCTTTTTTATTAGGTAGTTGAGCACAATTGCTACCGACCCGATAGATATCCCCCAAGCACCCTGGGTCAGAGGCCGTCGACTCCTTCGATCTGAGGATCTGATAGACGGACAACCAGTGTACTACTCACTACCCCCGATTACTAGACAGAGGTCAGTCAGGCAGAGGACATTAGTACAGCAGTCAGTTTAGAGGGCTTTATCTACCCCACCTGTGTTCAGTAGGGATCGGGATTCTGTGTCACCAACAGAGAGAGAATATATACCAGTAATCCAACTAGAGCAGGATAGCATGGCTAGTTTGGAGGAGATGGTGCGCCACCTTCAAGAAAGCATGAGAGCAATGCAGCAAGATGCCGTCCGTCAAGCAGAATTCGCCAGGCAACAGGCCACAGTTGTGAGGGAACAGGCAGAGACAATTGCTAGGCTAGAGCAGCAAACCGGAGCATCCGCTTCGTATCAAGTTCCTCCCCACCAGGAGTCCCTAATGTCGGGGAGACAACCAATGTTCAGACTGATACAGAGCTGCCCACAGGACCGCCCCCACCTCCAACCCTACCACAAATCCAACCTCAGCTATCAAAAACGCCCACCAACCTACCGGACTCTCCCTTTGAGTTCGAGACTGATCCCACCGCACTAAAGTTGAGCAAGCCTTGAAAAGTTGTTCAAGAGATCCCGAGGGGTCAAGACTATCCCCGACATTGAAGATGGTTACACCGACGCAGCTGTGACGCTGCCCGACAGATTCAAAATGCCTCATATTGATCGATTTGACGGGTCCGGGGACCCCATGGTGCATTTAAGACTGCTTTCAGATGTTCTAAGGCCGATGGGCCTCAGTAGGGCTTCAGAAATTGTCTTTTGTTTGGCCGGACCCCTGTCGGGTGTAGCGGCCATATGGTATGCTAAGCTAGAAGATGACGTCAAGAGGAATTGGGACGAAATGGCTGAGGCCTTCATCGCACAGTATTCGTATAATACACAGATTGAGATCACGACCCGTGATCTCGAGATGACTAGGCAAGAGCCTAAGGAGAGTTTTTCAGAGTTTGTAACCAGATGGAGGGCCAAGGCTTCGATGATGACCTTGAGGCCTACGGACAAAGGCCAGATTCGAATTGTGCGCAATCTTCAGCCGAAGTTGATGCAAAAGATGATAGTTCTCCCCTTTCCTACTTTTTCTGACCTACATGAAATGGGAGTGCAGATTGAAGATGCCTTGAAGCAAGGCTTGATTGATAATGACCGAGAACAACCCCGACGAACTTTCAATCGTGGTAGCAATGCAGGCCCGAGTGGCACTACTGCCGCGAGAACCACCGAAGTAAACATGGTCACCGCCAACCCCCCCTCCAAGAAATACGGCAGCTGCACCATTCTCCGGCGCGTCCGGAAGCAACCTGCAAACAACCAAATACCCACCCAAGAACACCAGAACCTTCGCCCCACTTTATATGCCCCTATCCAAAGCTCTGGGGGTTTTGATCAAAAAAGGGCACTTGAAGCCCCTGGAGCCGCGGCCCCTACCAGAAAAACTTCCCTCTACCCATAACCCAGCCAAGTATTGTGCGTTTCACCAGCAGCACGGTCACGACACCGACCAATGCTATCGGTTACGCCATGAAATTCAAGATCTTATTGATAACGGGGTGATCTTGCCTCCCGAAAAACCCAATGTTACTACAAATCCCCTCCCCACACATAACCAAGCTCCACCACCCAAAAGACTTAATTTCATCCATACCGGGGCCGTGTCCTACGACCCTAGTATCTATATCACACCTACCCACCTGCCTAAACCGGAGGTGTTTCTTCCCGATTGCACCGACTTGTGCATGATGGACATCTCTATAACCCAATCTAAGCCAACAGCGGTGACCGCCAAGAACAGGGGAAGGAAGATTCCAAAGGAGAAACAGGTTGTCGAGTCAGAGTCTGCGGAATCTGGAGTTATGTTGGGAAGACGTATAGTCCGAGTGATTATATTTTATCAAAAGGCCAAGATGGGCCCGGAGTAGAATTGCCAACGGGGGGAGAGTTGTATGTGATCCAAGGGGATAGTTTGGGACAGGGAACAGATGATGTAACAGCTGTGGAGGAGGACCTGGCCAATCTCCAATTTTACAGTGACCAATACCCAGAGGACGCAGCAGTTGCGTGGTTCGATTATGAGGATTCAGCAGAAGCTACCGGGTGGTTGGACGATCAGCCCGATGTGATAGGAGAATTTCAGGCAGAGCAAGGTTCAGCAGGAATGAGGATATCAGCGACGGCCGGAAGGGCTGAAGAGCAGAACACATCGCCGGGGGGCGCCGGTGTCAAGAATTTCACCCGAGATTGGAATATTTTGAGTACGGAGATGATTGAACAGTCAGTCATGTCAGAACAAGTAAGTTTTGAAGATTCCGAGAGAATCAGGAAAGCAAAGGCCCATGTGGGAGTTGAAATTGCTGTGTGCACGGGAAACGAGAATACTATAGGCAGATGGATGGAAGGTGCTGCGAGCGCAAGAACAGTCATACCAGAGCCGGACAAGTGTCTGTCGGCCGCTGATGGAATGTGGTGGGAAGATGAGGACCTATGTCTTGCCCACACGGATGAAGATTGGGGGAATAACCAACCTGATAACACTTGGCACCTTGGAGAGGTCGACCACATGACGAGGAGTGGGCGATATTTCAAACCCCCACACTTGGATCAACCAGAGGCCTCAGGGAAGGATAGGGAAGCCGAGAAGCAAAAGGAGAAGCAACTTGAGGAAGAAACTGTACTCAAACAGCTGAAAAAGATACAAGCAGACATCTCCATTTGGAGACTGCTCATGGCCTCGCGAGTACACAGGCAGGCTGTTTTGACAGCCATGGATAAGGCCAAACTCTCCATAGAAACTACACCAGAGCAGCTGGTTGGACTGGTCTTCCCGGGAGGAGGTTCCCCTACATTGACTTTTTCGGCTAAAGAACTTCCGCCTGAGGGCGTAAATCACAATAAACCCCTCTACATCTCCGTGGAATGTAGAGATAAGTGGATACCAGTGGTACTTGTTGATACCGGGTCTGCCATCAACGTCTGCCCAGCAAGGACGGCGTATGCAATTGGCTTGAAAACTGCAGATTTCATACCAACAGCCCAAGTCATCCGGGCATATGACAACACAAGTAGAGAAGTAATGGGAACAGTTAAAATTCGGACAAAGGTTGGGCCAGGGCAGCACGAGGTAGATTTCCATGTCCTAGAAGTTCCCGCAACTTTCAATTTGCTTTTAGGGCGGCCGTGGCTGCATCAAGCAAAGGCAGTATCATCTACTTTACATCAAATGGTGAAATACCCCTACGGGAAGGGAGTAGCCATTGTCTTTGGGAATTCATCAATCCACCCACCACCGGAAGTATCCACGCCTATTCTAGAGATCGAGCACGGCATGGAAGATGTGTTCATATCAGGTTTTACCTTGGCCGAGGCTCAGGTTGTACAGAATATCATGGCTGCTAACGAAGGAATATACGTCAGTGCTCAAGCAGTGTACCTCATGAACAAGCTCCAATACATCCCCAGGATGGGATTAGAGAAAAGCGGCCGTAAGGGCATTGCAGCGTTGGCCGAAGTGCCGCACAACCCTCATACCTTCGGCTTGGGTTATCTGCCCACCAAGGAAGATTGGGTAAGAAAAGGAAAAGAGATGACAGGAAGAGCCAAAGCAAAACAGATGGGGAAACCTTTTGAATTGATGCATCGGCCCATCCAGGGTACCCTGAACGGACGCTTCGTCCGGGAGGGGGAAGACTTTCCATTCTGTGGTTTTCTTGAGCCATGGCTGAATGAAGAAAAGAAGCGCATGCCGGGGTTCGAAATTTTCTTTGACCTACAGTTATCTGGGGATGATGTTGTTGAAAAGCAGACAGACCCAACAGTTGAGACTGAGCATAGCAAGGAAGTGGAACCTGCAGGCGTAGAGTTTGAAATGAGGGTAGCACTGGCATGTCTACTTTTAGATCCTTTGATCGACCAGGTGTGCTTGGGGAATGACTCCTCGGTATCCATGATCGGAGATGAAACGGCTGCGGGCCTACCATCAGCTATTTTGGATGCATCCATCGCACCCTCCCTCACCTGGCAGTATGAGGAGGGATTTTTGTCAAGCAGCACCGGGTCAGGTAGTGAGCCGGAATCTGATTCCACCGAGTCTTGTGAGTCAGAATCAGGTTCCAGCTCGTCTGAGTCTGAGTCCGGTATTCTTGGGGGTGATAACCCGGATGCCACAGTCCTGTCCAGGTCGTCTTTTTCTTTCTCTTTTGAGTCTGTTGTAACAGAGGAATTGGACAGTTTGGAAGTATCTAATGAGAGTCAGGTGACTGTGGTTTCCGAGTACTTTTCTGTGCCTTTGGTTTATTGCTTAAATCAGGACTTTCAAAATTTTGATGAAAACGACGAGGACGAAATTCCTCCGGTTTTGCAACGATTAATTGAACAAGAGCAGGAGAGGTTTGTTAAACCCTTAATGGATGAAATTACTACCGTGAACATTGGTACTGAGAAAGACCCGCGGCTGGTCCAGATTGGGTCCACGTTGTCTTCGGAGGAACGCGAGCACTTAGTCGCTTTATTAAAAGATTTCAAAGATGTTTTCGCGTGGTCCTACGAAGACATGCCTGGAATCGATCCTAAGATTGTACAGCACCGGATCCCTCTTGACCCCGAGGCCCGACCTGTCAAACAGAAACTCAGGAGGATCCGCCCTGATTGGGCCATCAAGATCAAGGAAGAGGTCACCAAGCAGATTGATGCAGGCTTCCTGCTGGTATCCGAATACTCGACCTGGTTGGCCAACATTGTTCCAGTGCCGAAGAAGGATGGCAGAATCCGGGTATGTGTGGATTTCAGGGATTTGAACAGAGCCAGTCCAAAGGATGACTTTCCCTTGCCGCATATCGACGAGTTGGTAGATTTCACAGCGGGGCATGCTTTGCTTTCGTTTATGGATGGCTTCTCAGGTTATAATCAGATAGTAATGGCACCCGAAGACCGGGAAAAGACTGCTTTTACCACCCCGTGGGGTACATATTGCTACAAAGTGATGCCATTTGGGTTGAAGAACGCTGGGGCTACATATCAACGGGCTGCAACCACAATATTACATGACATGATCCATAAAGAAGTCGAGGTGTATGTGGACGACATGATTGTCAAGTCCAAAAAAAGAGAGGGCCACTACACCGCCTTGCAAAAGTTTTTCCAAAGGATCAGGGAATTTCGGCTGCGGTTGAATCCTCAGAAGTGCACGTTTGGTGTTACAGCGGGAAAGATGCTGGGATTTCTGATTACACAAAGGGGTATCGAAGTTGACCCTTCCAAAATCAAGGCCATCTTAGAAATGCCGCCACCAATGACTGAAAATGAGGTGCGAGGCTTTCTGGGTAAAGTGCAATTCATAAGGCGATTTATCTCAAAACTAACCTTAACTTGTGAACCACTTTTTGGTCTTCTAAAGAAAGGAAAGAAGTTCCAATGGGACGGCCGATGCCAAGCTGCATTTGAACAGATTAAAGAATATCTACAGAACCCGCCCGTGTTGTCACCACCAAAGCCGGGAAAACCGTTGATACTGTACTTGTCAGTGACTGAAACTACAATGGGTTGCATGCTCGCACAAGAGTCGGAAGATAAAGTGGAAAGGGCCATCTACTATCTGAGCAAGAAGATGCTGGATTATGAGACCCGCTACACTCCGCTGGAGAAGGCTTGTTTGGCCTTGGTATGGGCTACTAGGAAGCTGCGACACTACCTGTTAGCTCACTCTGTAATGTTGGTTTCACGCCTTGATCCCATCAAATATCTTTTCGAGAAACCAGCACTTACGGGTAGGCTAGCTCGTTGGTTGCTGTTGCTCTCCGAATTTGATCTCAAGTATGTGACGCGCAAATCAGTAAAAGGAAGAGCGGTAGCGGAGTTCCTTGCCGACCACCCAGTTGAAGGGGATGAAGTAGTTGAGTACCTATTCCCAGATGAAGCTATTCTACACATCGAAGATGAAACTTGGACGATGTACTTTGACGGAGCGTCAAATCAATACGGGTATGGGATAGGGGTGTTGCTGATAGCGCCTGACGATTCCCGTATCCCTTTAGCATTCAAGCTTCGATTCAAAGTCTCAAACAATGAGGCAGAGTATGAGGCATGTATTGCCGGTCTAGAAGCTGCCCTAGAACTAGGGGCAAGGCGATTGGACGTCATTGGGGATTCGAACCTAGTTGTGTCTCAAGCTAAAGGAGATTGGAAAGTAAAAGAGGAAAAGATGATAATTTACCACCAGACCTTGGATTTGTTAATTCCTCGGTTTGAAAAGCTAAATTTCACTCACCTAGTAAGAGAGAACAACAGGTTTGCAGATTCGCTAGCAACTCTATCCTCCATGATAGACATCCCATCTGGGGTCCGGATGCGTCCAGTCATTATTGACCAGAAATTTGCACCTGCCTACGAATCAATCTCTGCCATAGATGAAGTGCAGGATAACAACCCTTGGTATCACGATATATGGAACTTCTTGGAAAAGGAGGTATATCCACCAGGGGCAAATGCCAAGGACAAGAGGGCAATCAGAAGAATGGTTGTTCAGTTTATCATCTGCGGGGGTAAGTTGTACAAAAGAGGTCATCTGGGAATGCACAAGCTGTGTGTGGAAGCCGAAGAGTCGAAGCGCCTGATGGAGGCCATCCATAGAGGAGAATGTGGGGCACATATGAATGGGGTGATGCTGGCACGAAAGATCCTCAGACAGGGCTACTACTGGTCTACCATGGAGGAAGATTGTATCGGCTTTGTTCGACGATGCCACAAATGCCAGATCCATGCGAACCGTATGAACATCCCGCCATCAAAGCTGTACAGCATGACATCACCATGGCCATTTTCAGTTTGGGGAATCGATGTGATTGGAGCTGTTACCCCGAAAGGGTCAAATGGGCATCAGTTTATCTTGGTAGCAATAGATTACTTTACAAAGTGGGTCGAGGCCTAATCTTATGCCGTGTTGAAGGCTTCGCATGTCGCAAAGTTTATCAGAAACAACATTATCTGCCGTTATGGAGTCCCGAATGAGATCATTTCGGACAATGGTTCTCACTTCAAGAAGGAGGTGATTGATTTGTTGGAAAAGTATAATGTGGCTTTTCATAAGTCATCCACGTATTGGCCGCAGACCAACGGAGTAGTTGAGGCCGCCAACAAAAACATCAAACACATACTGCAGAAGATGGTGGAAACCTATCGGGACTGGCCAGATAAGTTGCCGTTTGCTCTGTGGGGCTACCGAACTTCAATTAGAACTTCTACCGGAGCAACACCGTATTCCTTGGTTTATGGGATGGAGGCTGTCCTACCTATAGAGATTGAGGTTCTGTCTCTACGAGTATTGGCTGAGTGTCAGATAGCTGAGGCAGATTGGCAGCAGAGCAGATTCGAGGAACTCATGCTTTTCGATGAAAGGAGATTAAAAGCACTATACCATGTCCAAGGATATCAACGCAGAATTGCCCGGGCTTTCAACAAGAAGGTTAAGTCCAGGAATTTGAAGGAAGGAGATTTGGTACTCAAAGACAACCGAGCTCCCATCCACGACCCAAGGGGCAAGTTCAGACCCAATTGGACGGGTCCCTATATCATCAAGTCTATCTGGTCAGGTGGAGCTGTGGTTCTGATGGACCTAGATGGCCTAGAGTTCTCCTAACCAATCAACATGGACAAGTTGAAAAAATATTACCCCTGAGAGGCTCGCTAGGCCGAAAACCCGAAAGGGCGACCTAGGCAAAATTCAGAGCACAAAAAATTAGAAAGTATAAAAACTGAGCTCGCAAGGTTGAAAACCCGCAAAGGGCGGCCTTGGCAAAAGTTAGAGCGCAAAAGGAGAGTGAAAATACTCGAGTGAACCCAAGCCTGAGCTACGTAAGGCTTGATTCCTATCTTTGGGATACGTAGGCAGCTTCATCCTGAAGTTCAGCCATAAACTTTTCCCCGATCAACTTTGTCCATTTGATCATCTCGGTCATCCTTGTCCATAGCATTTATCGCAATCTCCGGTACAGTGCTATTCAGACTAGGGGCAACTTTCCGTTGCCGTATAGTGCCGCGGTACCGTTCAAACAAGGGGCAACTTTCCAGTTGCTAGGATCCGAGTTTGTACATCTCAGCGACAGATCTCAGGCATGTTCAGTTCTGATCCATATTGAAAATAGTTTTGAAAAGTTTTAATAAAGATGACTTTGTTCAAATAAGTCTTTTTACAACTAAGACCATTTTTGGACCAAAACGGAAAATTTTCAGTACCACAACCTTCAATTTCATTGATTTCAAATAGAGTTCTCTTGCTCTTGCATACAATCGAAGTTGCTTTTTATTACATTTATAAAGAAAACTTGAAAGTACTAATAAAGCAATAAATCCGGGGCATGGTCAAGTCAAATGTCCCTGCGCCCCCTCCCAGAGCTGGTCGAAGCCTCTGATGCCAAAGTGGGCCCTTCCTGTGCCTCTTCATTAAGCCAATCCAAGCACTCATCAGACAAAGTGCAACTGAAAACAGGAGCGGGGGCCAGGAGTTCGCTCGTCCTCCATGCTGTGGCATACCGGGCTAGCTGTGCGCCTCGAATCGGGAATGTAACCGGGTACTCTATCCCTTCCGGCGGACAAGTCTGATTATGACCAAACTGGCGCAGGATACGGAATGGGAAGTAGAAGACACAGTGAGTCAAGCCAATCAATTGGATCCCGGGTTGACGGGTCATGCTGTAACTCATCACTGGGAGATTGAGCCAAGGGCACCGCCAAGCAATGCGGTCCGCGGACAAACTGCACATCCATTCAAACCACCAACCCTCATCAAGGGCGTCAACTAGGCGTTGCCTGAAGAAGTAGCCACGAGCTGAATATGCTGGGCAAGAGTCCACAACCTTCAGTTTATCCATTAACCACACCTGGGGAGGGATGAAAAATGAGAGAATAAAGAATAGAGAGATGTACGATGAGAGAAAAAGTGAGAAAAGGGTTTTTGTGAGAAAAACCGAGCCTGAGGGCCGAGTGATGTGAGCAAACATAAAATGTGAGATTGGGTGGGAAACATTACCTGCAGTAATAGTGGACTCCCTTCTAATCTGATCGTCTCTCGACGATAAAAGGCGTCTAAGCCCAGCAATGTCTCAGCCAGGACCATGGCAATGCAGCTTTTGCCCTCCTTCAAGCCTTGGGCAACCTCAATCAACCGGACACTAGGCCCTCCAGAGCCAGAGACGAACAGAAAATGAGATAGCATGCATAGACAGAGGGCGTGTCGCCGAAAACCTTGCCAGTGATGGTCGCCGCGATCACTAGTCTCAGAAAAACGACAAACCAAGCTCAGAACATCTAATGTCCCGTCACAAATTAGAGAACGAGCATCGGGCATTGAGAGCCCACACATTTGTCCTAAGGCTTGAGCATGGCCAAAACGAAGTTGGGGCAGGATCTCCTCATTGCGCCCAGATTCCATTAGAGCTTGGAAATCTTCAAAAGTGGGACACACCTCTTGCCCGCTAAAGCTAAAGACATGTGTTACCGGGTTCCAAAACCTCGCCGTGGCATGGAGGAATGGAAAATGCAGCGGGGTGCGGCGCAAAGTGAATAGTGCGTTTATGCCGAAAGCCCGGAAATTCAGCTTTTCCGAGCCATCCAAGTTGTTAATCCAGGTTGCGAGATTTTGGGCAAGAAACTCCTCCATTTGGAGCAAATCAGTGTGGAAATGAAGAGAATCACGAAGTTGAGACCCTTTTGAAGAGGATAAGGTTGAGTGAAGGACAGATGTCAACATTCTGCTGGTGCTGACATTTTAGTGCCGACCGGCCAATTTTAGTGCCGACCGGCCATCTGTTTGGCCGGTGGATCCCCATTTCGGCCGATGGCCATTCCTCAAGGCCGGTAGCCTTTCTGCTCGGCCGGTGGTTCTCTTCCTTGTCCTCTGAGCTGTTTATGCTAGGAATTTGGAAAATCCCACCACTTTTGATACCCTCCAGTGATCAATTCTTACGAGGGCGCGCCCATTTGCTTATCGAGTTGTAATTGGTTTACTACCTGATTATTACGATGCGATGCTTTGGTTTTCAAAACACAGTTTCAATTTCAGTCACATTGTTGTGTGATGCCTTGCGATGCGATGCATAGAACACGCAAATGTAACACCTTTTGAACAAACAGCTGTTTCATTTCCATCATATGTTTTTACAAAAAAAACACACGCTTTTGAGAAATAAAACCTGCCCGAGGCAGTGCAATGTGCTTAAACTCCTAGTAAAAAAGGAAAGTAAAGAAGAAGAATAGCAGGGTAGCAGAGTGCTGGGTTTGACACCGGTAACCTCCCCCTTTCGGTCATCGTACCTTTCGTGCCCTTGTTCGGGTCAATTGTGTGGTTTGGCACCTTCATCACTCAAGGCAATACAAGAAAATGTACTGTCAGAATGAAAGTGGACTTTCGAGTTGACCTCAAGCCATGACTTTTGTGAGCGATGCTCGGGACATGCGAAGGACGTCCCTTCCCGTATCCTTTTATATCTTGTGAATTCCGTAAATCATTTCAATCATACTGTGTTGCAACACGTTGCGTTTCAGCATCATGTTTTACCATGTTCAATTTCAAGTTCCCTTTTTATACACATTGCATTGTATGCGTGCATTACTTTACTGATATGTGTTCAAATTCCTTTTATACACATTGCATTGTATGCGTGCATTGCTTTACTGATATGTGTTCAAATTCCTTTTTATACACATTGCATTGTATGCATGCTTTGCTTTACTGATATGTGTTCAAGTTCCCTTTTATACACATTGCATTGTATGCGTGCATTGCTTCACTGATATGTGTTCAAGTTCCCTTTTATACACATTGCATTGTATGCGTGCTTTGCTTTACTGATATGTGTTAAAATTCCCTTTTTATACACATTGCATTGTATGCGTGCATTGCTTTACTGATATGTGTTCAAGTTCCCTTTTATACACATTGCATTGTATGCGTGCTCTGCTTTACTAATATGTGTTCAAGTTCCTCTATATACACATTGCATTGTATGCGTGCATTGCTTTACTGATATGTGTTCAAATTCCTGCCTATACACGTTGCATTGTATGTGTGCTCTGCTTTACTGATATGTGTTCAAGTTCCTTTCCATACACATTGCGTGCACGTGTGCATTGCTTTACTCACATGTGTTCAATCCCACTATCTTGCTATATACGTTGCATACGTTACCACGCACCTTTGATTGCATTGTCATGCATGTTGCTAACAACATTGTACTTGTTAAGTTTGCTTTCTTTGCAGGCACGATATTGTATGTACGGCTCATTTGAGGCCGGTGCAACCGGACGAGCCGCCCAGGTATTGTATCCTCCGAGTGAGACGTTTTGAGAATTGCATAATTCTCGTACATCCTTTCTGCATTGTAGTGTAGATTGGCGTATGCTAGCTTATAACTGTTGCATGCGTGCTTCATTACAGCTTTCTTTGCATGATCATAAGTTATGCTCGGCTTCTTGCATCGTCTTGCATTTTGCCCCTGCCTTCGGGCGCATACCTTGTTTGTCTTGCATGTTTGTCCAAGTCTTCGACCTTGTCAAAAATGGGTCGTCTCTGGGCTTTGACATTTACTCCCGTCATTGTTATGACTTTCGAGTTCTGTCAAAGAGGGGCAACTGTAGACACCCCATTTTTGACCGTCCTCAAGACTTGGACGTCACCGCTTGAACACTCGGTGATTATCCATGTTTGTGTTTGTTTGGAGTTCTCGGAGTTCTCGGCTACGCGCCTTGCCTCAGGATCTCCGAACTCGACTGTTTCGTGTCTGGTTTTGCACCAAACACTTGTGTTTTGCCTTGGAAGGGCAGGGAATGCCTTGTGAGGCCCCCCCCACACACCACCGGCACTAGCTAGAGGCCACCGGCTGGTTGGTGTTTCCATTGGTACTATATTGTGCCGGTCGACACTCTTTTGTGCCGGCGGCAGTCAATGTTGTCAAAATGACAATTGTGCCCTGCTGACTACTGTGCAGTTGCTTTTTGAGATATTTTTAAGCAGCTGTCTACCACTTTCTTCCCCTCCATACACGTGTATGGAGGGATGACCCTCTTGTTTGCTTAGTTGCTAAGCTTACAAGATTGCCTCCTCTATAAGAGGAGGCCTTGTCTTCTTGGCTGAGGGGTTAGCCATTTTCCAACACAAAAACCACAGCGTATATACTCTCTCTCTCTCTCTCTCTCTATATCTCACTCTCTCTCATCCTTGTGTGTGTGTTTTGTGGTCAAATAGTGCACTTTTACCTTACTTTTGCACCATTACACACACTATTACACCTTATTTCGAGATTGAGGGACTTGGAGGGTCGTTTGTTGAGATTTTGGACTGATTTTGATCACTAGAGGAGGGCTGCTCCACCTGTTCTTCAAAGGATCTTCAAGGGTGAGCTTGTTACTTTAGTTTTCCCATTTTTGCAACAAGTTTCTACCCATCTTGCTTTGTGTTTTAAGCTTTGTGTATAACATAAAAAAAATCTTGTTTTTACTTGCTTAAGAACTTTCATTAAGGTCACCTTTTGATTTGAGTAAGAACTCACCCTCTTAGGCCTTGTTTTGGCCCTTTTAGTGCCTTTTCTTTGAGCATTGTTTAACTTGGTGTTTTTGGCCTTCTCACCACTAAAAACCAGTGGGTTTTCAGTGGTGAGGGAGATGGTTTCAAGTCTTAAATTGGGGAGGGATACCCCTCTCCCCTTTGTCCCTCTTTGGCCTTCACTCTTGGCCTAATGGATAGCATGTATGCTTGGTTGGTTTTGGCTTCATTTCAGAGCATATTTGTGGTTCTTATGATATGTTATACCTCTGTTTTGGGTCGGATTTGTAGCCCTTAACATGTCTCTCATACTTGCTTTGAAATGCTCTCTTATGCTTAAAAGTATGCCATGCATCTAGGCCATGTTCTTTGCATATTTTAGCATAATTCCATGAGGGCATTAGCATCATATTGCTATGTGTAAGGGCTGTTAGCCACTGTTTTTACCATGTTTGGCATGTTTGGTGTTGTTATCTTGCTTGTTGGCTTGCAAACCTTGGGTGTGTGAGTCCCTAGCACGTTTAGCCTACCTCGATCTTATGGTTTGGCATCATTTTAGATCACATTTCAGTCCCTATTCCATGCCTATATGTCTCCATCTATCACCTCTTCCATGTCTTGAAGTGTTGGTCTCCTATGCTTTGAAGAGGGTATTGTGCATGCTCGCATGATTAATGCATTTTGGAGGTGCCATGTCAAGGTTTGTGGGTGTATTTTTGCATGATGGAACTCTGTTTTTCCTTAAATAATTCATGCCATGATTGGTCTTAGTAGTGGTGGAAGGGTACTCCCTTTTTGTGCCCTAATCTTAGGCCATTTTGACTTGCATGTTTGCATGAGTATTGGTCACCATTTTGGGCATGTTTTGCCACTGTTTTGGGGAGATTTGAAGGCTGCCCCATTCTAGTTAAATCCACCATTGCATGCTTGCCTCATGGTGGTTGCTTAATTGATTCATTAAGTGTTACTACATGTCATTCCCATTGCCTTAAGTGTCCATGTTTGCATTACACCTTGCATTTTGCATGCCTAGTATTGCACACTTAATATCATGTTGCATTGCATTTGGTATGCCTTGCACTTTTGCATTATTGTTGCATTGTTGAGCCTTGTTGCATACATGCATTCCATGTCTTGGTTTGGGGTGTCAAACCAAGTGTAAAGGTTGAGAGAAGTTCACACTACAAGTGGTGCAACTTATTTCAATTTTTGGTCACCACGGCCCTTGACCAACACATGATAAGGCCTTGGTTTCATTTGTGTGTTTGCATGCATTTTTCACATAAAAATGCAAACTTAGTTCCTTAGGTTATCATGCACCAAGATGCATAATTGATGGCCTAAGAACCAAGGGTCATGCTCCCTTGAGTCCCGCGCATGATAGGAAGCATTGGCCATGCATAAATTTGCTCTAAAATCCATATCATGCACTGTCTGCCTGCTGTTGCTGTCAAACTGTCCTCTGCAGGAATTTTGTGCCGACCGGCAGTATATAGTGCCGACCGGCACTTTATGAACAGCCGATAACTCCAAATGCAGCCGGTGGCCTCACCCTTTAGCCGGTGGTGTCCCCTTTCAGCCGGTGGTGATCTTCAGTGTATGTAGAAGGTGTTCTGAGATTTTGGCAGTTTTCAGAAAGACAGGACAGTGAAAACAGAGGCAGTAGTGTCATGATGCGGGTTTCCGGGCAAGTCGGATTCAAGCATACATCATTCACGCATCCTGAGGCAGGGGCTGGGGCTGCCCTCCCTTTTTGCATTTAATTTGATAAATAGAAATTTCTGTAATAATTAATTTATTCTGTATTTGGACTGTATTATTTTGGGACTGTATTATTCTTTTGGGTCCTTCCGTGTGAGGGCGTAATTGTAATAAGTGTGGGTGAGTGTGTGTATGTCTTCCAACCCCCATTTCTTTCTTCCCTTTTATTTACCTGCTTATGATGGTAGATTAGGGCATATTTAAAATTAGCATACCTTATGCAATGCATGCGTGCATCCATGCATTTGTTGACATGCATCGGGCTCGGTACACCATACAAACTACATTGTATTTTCAATTCCAAATTGAATACGTGCATCGAATAAAGTGCATTTCACATGCCATCTTTAGGGTTAGCCGAGCCTACTCTAAATTGCATCTTCGCCTGTGTTGCATTAGCCATTTAACATGAACTAGGTCATGCATGTTTGCTAACTAGTTTCTTGTTTTGGCACGGAGTACGATGTAAGTATTTATGCTTTAGCATATTACATGCGTGTGGATGTTAACATGACAGCATGATTACCATGAGGCTAGCTGCTTATGTGATATAATTGCTTGAATGCCTGTGGATGGAGGTTGGGTTGCTTGAGTTGGAAAACTCATTGAAATCCGTATTTTAGCCTACTTGCGAGTAGCAAATTCCGAAGCATTTTCAAAACGAACGGATATGCAATGTTTGTTTCCAAATTAGGCAATCTAGTCTATACTTGTTTGCTGTGCGCATAACATAGTAATTCTAGGTTAATAATCGGAATAAGAGCATGTAATGTTTTCAAAAACGGATATCACGGTTAGTAGAGGCCGGTCTTCGAACCGGGCGAAAGGGGGTGCTCATAGCTGACCTTCCCCGATCGTACCCAAGCTCCCGAGCCAAGACCACTTTGGTAATGGCGGACACGTGGCCTTCGGCACCGAGTCAGGGTTTCCTAAATTTCCCATTTTAAAATATTTAGGTGGCGACTCTGTAATCTGGCAAAGCAGTCCATGTTTGGCACTACTTTTTCAAAATCTGTTTTTCTTCAAAACGATTTGCCAGAGTTGGACTCTTTGGTTCAGATTAAGAACCGCAACAAACAAAAGGGAGTCCGAACTGTAGCGAGGTCCCTCCGCGGGCTTGTTACACCTACCAATATGAAGAATGGGGGTAGAATAATTCTCACTTCTCGAAACAATGATGATGATACTCATGTCGGCCGGAAGAGCTCTCTACATTAACCTTTAAATGACGAAAAGAGAAGAAAACTATTCTTTAAAATGGTTATCATTGAAACAAGTGATCCTACTCACACTACTAGAAAATTGACTTTTTGCGTCTATTTTTTTGCGACTGTCTATCTAACTGTAGCAAAAATATACAGCATTTTCCAAGGTTTTTATTTCCCCTATTTTCTTTTATTTATATTTGCCCTAGTCTGCCTTGCTCAAACTCTTGACATCGCTCTCTTGCCCATTGTCGTATGAAGAACTATGGTATGAATCTCTCTCTCTCTCTCTCTCTCTCTCTCTCTCTCTCTCTCTCTCTCTCTCAATATCTCTTGATCTCTCTTGCCCTCTCTCTTGATCTTTCTCGCATACTCTCTGTATATATATTTGCTAGGGTTTGGATCGATGCATTCATCTGCCCTTTGCAATTTCTGTTCTTCAAAATATTCTGTGTGATTTCTTCTTATGATCGATGCCTTCAATATCATTTGGAATTTTGTTCTTTGCTTTTTTTATGATTTCATTCATTTAGTTTCAATTTCTAGCAGAGAATCGCTCTGTTCGCACTCTCTTCTTCTCTTCAATCATTGTGTTTACTCTTTCTATCTACTTCTTATATTTCAATTGTTTTTCATTGAGGCCATATTTAAATTTCAATTCTTGATAATTTTTATTGTGATTTCTAAGCATCAATGAGCATCAATACCTTTTTCAACATCTACAAAAAATTGCTACATATATAGGTCAATGGTGATATATATAGAATTGTGAACCTTTGATTAATTTCATTGATATACTTATAGTTGTTGTTGTGGATTGCAATTGAATTCCTTTAGATTGTGTGTAGATTTTGCAATTGTTGTTAATTTTATTATTCACTTGAGTGTTTCTATTTGTCTTGATTATTGCCTTACACATAGTTCTGTCATAGTAATTATCTAAGTTTTGGAGTAGCCATTGGAAAGAAAATTTGTTAAGCTTGAGTTAGTTGTTTAGCTTAACAGGTGCTTATACAAGACAAAAGTGGGAAAGCAAGCATTGATATAATGGACATTGTTTCTTTTCAGAAGTATTTTTGCTCTTTAGACTTTTCACTGCAACGTTTACAATTATAATCAAGTATTTAATATTAGGAAAATAATTTGTGGTGGTGTAATTTATCTAGTTTTAAAATTGACCAAGCACAAGGAAATGCAATTTGTCCTCTTCTTAAATTCAAAACTAATTGCTACCCAATTTAAACTTAGCCCTTGTTGTTTTTCTTAACTATGCAGGATTTTGTTGTAAAATATGAACTTAAAACCAAAATTTGTTGATTGAGTCATGACCTTTACTTAGTTTTGAGGTGTATTTGTTATTCTTATTTGATCCTACGATCCGTCATGAAACAATCCTACCTCTGTTGTGGTTTTTAATGCGATCCAGATCCATTTTAATTTTTTGGATCGTAGGATCGTACTATCCTTCAATACAGATCACGATTTTAACAACTATGTTTGTGCTATATGAGGTTTTTTTTTTTTCCTGAAGCATGGTGGTTGGAACTTCTTGGTGGTGGTTTGGAATCCCTTGATTCTTTTATGGATGTTTGAGATTGAGAGTTGGAGTTGGTAGATATATTCATTGATTTGTTCCGGCTCATCTGGATGGTACTCAAACAAATTTGCAACATTGAAGGTAGGAGAAATTTGTATACCCTCTGGAAGATCAATCACATAAGCATTGTCATTGATCCTTGCCTTGACTTGGAAAAGACCATATTTTCTGTTTGCCAACTTGTTGTAAGTAGCTGCAAGGATTCGATTCTTGCATGAATACACCAATACTTGATCTCCTTCTCTGAACACTTTAGTTCGACGATGCTTGTCTACGGGTGCCTTATACTTGTTATTGGCTTTCTCTAGACTTTGCCTTACCTCCGCCTGAATATTTTGAACTCGATTTGCCATGTTTTCAGCTACAACACTTACCCTTGGAAGCTTTGGTAATGAAGCCAAATCAAATATAAGTTTTGGAGGTTTGGTGTAGACGACCTCAAATGGGGTCTTTCCCGTTGATTTGTTGAATGTGTTGTTGAAGGCAAATTCGATCTGAGGTAGAGCTACATCCCACTATTTTGGCCTGTTACCGGAGACACATCTCATCATGTTTCCAAGGATCGATTTGTCACCTCGGTGTTCCCATCAGTTTGTGGATGGCTTGTGTTACTGTAATTCAAGCTCGTATCAAAACGCCTCCATAGTGTTCGCCAAAAATGACTAAGAAACTTGACATCACAATCCGAAGTAATAGTCTGTGGAACTCCATATAGGTGAACAATTTCTTGAAAGAAGAGGTTCACTACACAAGTAGCATCTGACGTCTTTTTGCAAGGAATGAAGTGTGCCATTTTAGAAAATCTGTCAACTACTATAAACACAGAATCATACCTCGTTGAGTCAATGGAAGACCCAACACAAAATCCATGGAAAGGTCCTCGTTGAGCATCATAGACATCAACTTCACATAAGAAGAGTCTTCATTTTCCTCTAAATGAATCTACTTTATCCGTAGTTTCAAGTTATGCAAGCACTTTGAAAGGCTTAACCAATTTACTACAAGCAACTTAGAGTAAACGAATATTGTGTTACGACAATGCAAATCAGGATAGATCTATATTATGCTGGGCATCAGAATGCAAAACGATGTACAATACTAGAAGGTACCAGTCAACTTAAAGTCTAGAACTACATACAAAGGGAAAGAAATTGAGTGTTCTGTTGTGACGTCTTACCACCATGTAGACCACCATAGATAAATATCAGGTCACCAATTGCAGCGGCAACATGCCTACAGCGTCTCGTCAGTTCAACTGCAGCATCTCCACCAGCAGCATCAGCACCGTATCTACCTGTCCTGGGAGTAGTAACAACAGACTTTGTATCACACTAGACTCCTGCCGCAGTATCCAGAACTACACACAGAAACATGAAAAATCTAAGAAAAAGACTTAAGTGTAGATTTTGTACACCAACAATTTCAACACATTTGCTAGATTACAGGGAAAAAGAAAATAAAGGAAAATACCTGCAACACTTGATGAGTCCTCCACCATGCGTCCACCACCAAGTGCACCACCAGACACATGGAGCCCTGCATTTACAAAAACCTACAGGAGCATAGCACATCTCAATGATTGGTTTCTAGATACCGAACAGGATGAGGGAAAATGTCAACTAAGAGAGGATGTAACAAGTCAAACATGTATGACAATGGAAGAGGTGTATCTTGACCTTGATAGGGAGAAGGAATCATATAGAAAAAATTGTACAATAATATTCATAGCAGATACAGCAGGATTCTAGACAAACATACTGGCATGAACCTCTACACACACACACAACTAAATATATATGCATGAATTAGACATCATCATAATAAAAATAGAAATGATGAATTTAAAACACACAAGTTACATCTCAACCACACAAAATAGAAATGATGCCATGTACACCTACCCTATGAGCTCCACCTAAGAAGAACCTTCAATTATTCAAGATACTACTCACTTTCCCCTTTCTAGAGCCTTCAATTATCAAGATGCTACTCATTATTATTATTATTATTATTATTATTATTATTATTATTATTATTATTGTTATTATTATTATTATTATTATTATTATTATTATTATTATTATTATTATTATTATTATTGCTTATTCACATGAGTGGATACAAAAAGAAACAAATCGAACTAAATATCAATTTGAGACCAAATCGAACTATAGCAGTAAATTTTACTTGGCAGAAGAAATTGATCCAAATCAAAATTCGGCTTGCTGAGTGTGGAGAAAGGACAAAGAAGAGTGTGGAGAAAGGACAAAGAAGAGTGTGTAAAGCCCTCATGAATGTATCAACTAAGATAAGATACAAGCCAATAAGGATTCGGTTAAAAAACTGATGAACAAATTAAAAAATTTTAAAAGATTCGTATATTTCCTAAGCTTACTAATATTTAATTCTCTATGTATTTAGCTATATCAATCGAATTCAAATTAAAAAACGAGAGAGAAAGATATCAGAAGCAAGTAATTCATCGTTTAATTCAAGATCTAAATTATTTCTGAGCTTCATCAAACTAAATTGAAATTGAGAGAGCTTGAAATCAAAATTAAACAGAGTAATATAGAAATCAACTACGACTAAAACATGTAACAAAGAAGAATTCAAAGCAAAACAACAAGATTATAAACTAGAAAGATCATTCAAAGATTAACCAAATTATGCTCTGTTGGGTTGCTAAGAAAATGTAACAAAGACACAGGAAAACAAATATATATATATATATATATTACCTCAATTGAGGTGAGCTTCAGTTTTCTAGCCAAACAAACATAAAAGCATAATACTAAAACTTTGAAATTATACAAACAAGAGGTTCGAAAACTAAAAGAAATTTAACAAACAATCTAGAGAAATGCTCAGATCAAGTTTTAAAGCCAAAGCAAATCAAGATTTAATAATTTAAAAAAATAAAAAAATAAAATAAATCTACGAATCAAAAAGATGTTTCCAAATCAGAATCTGCACCGCATTGATAAAAATAAAGATATAGGGATTATAGAGATAGAGAGTTGGATTCATACATAGAAATTAGGCCTACCGATTATGAATCGATCCAAATCTTCATTAACAGCAGATCGAAATCTTCAAATCTTCATCAACAATCTATCAAAATCTTCATATCTTCATCAAAGTGAGAGTCGAGCGAGAGAGAGAGAGTGGAGAGTGGATAGTGAGATTTGAGCGAGAGAGTGTGGAGAGTCGAGTGAGAGAGAAGAGAATTTGAGAGATTAACAGTATGATTTGTAGATTTTAAGAGAAGAGAGAGAGAAAGAGAGAGAGTTAGGAAATAAGAGTGAACGGGGATAGTGTAACGCCCTCAAAATTAAACCCATTAAATATAAAACAAGACATGCATTATTAAAAGAAAACATTATACTATTGCAATCATCAGAGTCTTAAGAAATAAAAACATCATAATATTTTCCTTAAAGGCTTACATCTTGCCAAGTCAATGCTTGGACACAAAACATGAGTTCTAACTCAAAACAAATAAAGCCCTAGGCTTGAAGTACATATAACTCAAATAAAGCAAATAAAGTAAAGCAAGTCCTCGAGAGTCCAAATAATCCTCACAAGCTAAGTCCTTGGAGGTAGTGAACCACCTGAACCTGAAAATGAAGTTCCCATATAGGGTGAGCCACAGCCCAGTAGAGAAATACTAAACCAAGCATAAGAATTAACTAAAGCAGTAGTACCCAATACATGGTTAATACAAAATATTCAATTTACAATATTATGACACAAATGTCTACGTTGTCTATGACACATGGTCTATGACACCTTTTACTTTCCATTTACACAGACATGGCTCAGAACCTGGCCAAACAACTCAACAAGGATAACAAATCAAGTTAAACCTTTCTTATAACATAATAAACACACATGCTGGTGTTATATCAATCTCAATCAATTTCACTTCCATACTTCCCAACTGATACACATGGTGGTGATATATCATATCAACAACAAATAGAAATATTTCTATTATCAATAAGTACACACATATGTGATACTACTGGAGTCCATCCCCTATCTCCTCCCAACAAATCCGGTTTAGAGGTCCATCCCCTATCTTCCCCTAAACCGTGGAGTTCATCCCCTATCTCCTCCAAAACCAAATGCATATGCAACATAATCAATACTTGCCATATACAACACATAATCAATGCACGAATGTTCTGTATTAACTCAACAGTCAAATAAATGACTCAATTTTAGTTATACCTAAGCCGCATGCAAGGTCTACAACACTCAATGGCTATCCTCCACCGATAGCCCAAAACAATTATTTCTAAACAAGAAATAAATATAACAACACAAATAATCTCAATTTCACAGATGAGTGATTAAATATTCGACTACGTCAATTTATCTCATAATCCCCCAGTTTCATGAATTAAACCCAATATTACAATCTTCTCTTAAATTAATTATATAAATTAATCTATGACAAACCCTAAGGTTTCTCCCAAAATTACCAAACCACCCCCACATACCAAAATACCACCACTTAGGATTAAGACGTATAAATGGAGTAGGAAATCCCTACCTCAAAGAAATAACTCAAAAGAAGAAGATGAAGATGATGCCCAAAGCTCAAAGTGCTCCAAACCAGCAATTGCTCAGATTAAATGAAAGCCCTCACTCTCCTCTATCTTATTTGTGAAGGAACTAGGGTAGAAATCCACTCTAGATAGATCAATCCTAGGGAAGAAGGTGAGTTGGGAGAGAGAAAACTCGTAACCTAGGGTTTAGAATATGAAAGGGGCTCAAAAACTGAATTAAAACACGCTGCTGCGTATTTAAGTCTGACAGGCTCGCTCGAGCGAAGACCTGGTCGCTCGAGCGACCAGACACAGACAATCCTCGCTCGAGCCAAGAAAGGCTCGCTCGAACCAGCTAACACTGCTCTCAGGTCTAGCACTGGACGCAATTCTCGTTCGAGCCAAGAAATGCTCGCTCGAGCGAAAAACCAAAAACGAAGACCTCGCTCGAGCGAAGAGAAGCTCGCTCGAGCGACCAAGCTAAAAACTGAACATGCAGACTTGGTTTCTAAACCCAACCAATCTGCAACCAACCTGCTAAACACATCCTATAACCCAAGAATAAGGAATTAAAGGACAACAACAACAAATATAACAGCGGAATCCATGGAACGTAAGTCCGAATACAATAATCAAATGGGAAAAAGACCGGGGTCGCTATAACCTCCCCCCCTTAAAAGAATTTCGTCCCCGAAATTAAGCATGAGTTTGTAAAAACAAGTTTTTCTTAATTCCCAATGATATATAAAACAATAATCAACAACTTGACCAATATTGGTCACTTCATCTCTTATCAAGAGGCATCTCACAATATGTATAAACCAACGTATATTTCAACCTGCATCAATATTATGCATTAATCTTTTCAATGTTAACAATTTCCATATCATATTAAATCTCATGATATAAATAACACATTCAATATATAAATGTTATACTCCACTTCCATAAAAAGGCAAGTTTCAAAATGTTAACATTAAACCAAAACATTCTCCATGTTTTCCTAACTTAAGACATATATAGAACTCTTAAGTTCAACAATATTACATAATCTAAATACGAGATTACAAATCAGTAAACAATTCCGGATATTTCTCACGGACTTCCAACTCACGTTCCCAAGTGGCCTCCTCCACTCCGTGATGCTTCCACAAAACTTTCACCAAAGGGATGGTTTTGCCACGCAAAACTTGATCCCGCCTATCCAAGACTCGAACCGGTCTCTCCTCATATGAGACATCCTCATCAATAACTAAATCAGTCCAATCCAATACATGTGACGGATCTGGCTCATACTTCCGAAGCATACTCACATGAAACACGTCATGAATTCCGGATAACTGCGGTGGCAAAGCTAAACGATAAGCAGCCTCGCCAATCCTCTCAAGGATCTCAAAAGGCCCAATGAACTGAGGGGACAACTTCCCGCTCTTCCCAAACCTCATCAACCCTCGTTTAGGTGATATCTTCAGAAAGACATGATCACCTACCTCAAACACCAAAGGTCTCCTCCTACGGTTGGCATAAGATTTCTGACGACTCTGTGCTGTAACCAGCCTCTTACGGATAAGCTCAACTTTCTCCGTTGTTTCCCTCACCAACTTCGGACCCAACAAAGGTGCATCACCCACCTCGGCCCAACAAACTGGAGATCTACACGGTCGGCCATACAAGGCCTCAAACGGTGCCATACCGATACTAGACTGGAAGCTGTTGTTGTAGGCAAACTCCACTAATGGCAAGTGTCTCTCCCACGACCCACTAAAGTCGAGAACACAACCCCGAAGCATATCCTCAAGGATCTGAATAGTACGCTCGGACTGCCCGTCAGTCTGAGGATGATAAGCCGTACTAAAAGTCAACTTAGTGCCTAAAGCACTCTGCAAACTCTGCCACAACCTAGCAGTAAAACGAGGATCTCTATCTGAGACGATCGTCACTGGGACCCCGTGCAACCTCACTATGTCCCGAACATACAACTCAGCAAGATGATCTACTGAATCTCTAACGCGCATAGGAATGAAGTGCGCTGACTTCGTCAACCGGTCTACCACTACCCAAATGGCATCACTACCCCGCTGAGTCCTCGGAAGACCCACCACGAAGTCCATAGTGACATGCTCCCACTTCCACTCGGCAATAGGCAAGGGTTGCAACAAACCCGCTGGCCTCTGATGCTCGGCCTTCACTTGCTGACAAGTAAGGCACCTAGATACGAAAGCTGCCACATCTCTCTTCATACCCCGCCACCAAAACTGGCGACCCAAATCCTGATACATCTTAGTACCTCCCGGATGCACCGCAAGGCGCGAATGATGAAACTCTCGGAGTACCTCCTCTCGGCAAGACTCCGGCACAAACAGACGGTCTCGGTATCTCACACTCAGGTCGGGATACACCGTCAAACCCTTCTCAACCTTCCCATTAGAAATCTTCTCTCGGAGAGATTCTACCTCAAGATCACCCCTCTGAGCCTCTAACACTCGGGTCACAAGTGTAGGCTGTGCGACAACAGAAAACAAGGCCGCAGCCTCAACGGATTCGCCCAGATGCAAATCAAACTCCCCAACTGCACCCAACATCTCCCACTCCCGGATGGCT
>JAXFYN010000147.1:40265-110438 GCA_036172215.1 Camellia granthamiana
AATCAAGCTCACTTTATGCAATTATTCATCTCTTGCAATTGCAATCAAATATTCTGATTGCAATCAAATATTCTGTCCTGCATCAGTCCCTTACATCAGTCCCCTCCACTTCAAAAGAACTCGCCCTCGAGTTATTCTCTGGGTATAATGGCTCATCTGGATGGTACTCGAACAAATCTGCAACATTTAAGGTAGGAGAAATTTGTATATCCTCTAGAAGATCAATCACATAAGCATTGTCATTGATCCTTGCCTCGATTTGGAAAGGACCATATTTTCTGTTTGCCAACTTGTTGTAAGTAGCTGCAGGGAATCGGTTCTTGCGTAAATACACCAGTACTTGATCTTCTTCTTTGAACACTTTAGTTCGGCAATGCTTGTCTGCGGCTACCTTATACTTGTTATTGGCTTTCTCTAGACTTTGCCTCACTTTAGCCTAAATATTCTGAACTCGATCTGCCATGTTTTCAGCTGCAGCACTCAACCGTGGAAGCTTTGGTAATGAAGCCAAATCAAGTATAAGCTTTGGAGGTTTAGTGCAAATGACCTCAAATGGGGTCTTTCCCGTTGATCTGTTGAATGTGATGTTGAAGGAAAATTCGATCTGAGGTAGAGCTACATCCCACTGTTTTGGCCTGTTACTAGAGACACATCTGATCATGTTTCCCAAGAATCGATTTGTCACCTCGGTTTGCCCATCAGTTTGTGGATGGCTTGTGCTACTTTAATTCAGGGTCTTATCAAAATGCCTCCATAGTGTTCGCCAAAAATGTCTGAGAAACTTGACATCACAATCCGAAGTCATAGTCTGTGGAACTCTATGTAGGCGAACAATTTCTTGAAAGAAGAGGTTTGCCACACGAGTAGCATCTAACGTCTTTTTGCAAGGAATGAAGTGTGCCATTTTAGAAAATCTATCAACTACTATAAACACAGAATCATACCTCGTTGAGTCAATGGAAGACCCAACACAAAATCCATGGAAAGGTCCTCGTTGAGCATCATAGACATCAACTTCACATAAGAAGAGTCTTCATTTCCTCTAAATGAATCTACTTTATCTGTAGTTTCAAGTTATGCAAGCACTTTGAAAGGCTCAACCAATTTACTACAAGCAACTCAGAGTAGACGAATATTGTGTTACAACAATGCAAATCAAGACAGTCCCATATTATGCTGGGCATCGAAATGCAAAACGATGTACAATACTAGAAGGTACTAGTCAGCTTAAAGTCTAGAACTACATACAAAGGGAAAGAAATTGAGTGTTCTATTGTGACGTCTTACCACCACGTAGACCACCATAGATAAATATCAGGTCACCAATAGCAGCAGTAGCATGCCTACAGCGTCTCGTCAGTTCAACTACAGCGTCTCCACCAGCAGCATCAACAATGTATCTGCCTGTCTTGGGAGTAGTGACAACAAACTTTGTATCACACCAAACTCCTGCCGTAGTATCCAGAACTACACATAAAAACATGAAAAATCTAAGAAAAAGACTTAAGTGTAGATTTTGTACACCAACAATTTCAACACATTTGCTAGATTGCAGGGAAAAAGAAAATAAAGGAAAATACCTACAACACGTGATGGGTCCTCCACCATGCGTCCACCACCAAGTGCGCCACCAGACACATGGAGCCTTGCATTTACAAAAACCTACAAGAGCATAGCACATCTCAATGACTGGTTTCTAGATGTTGAACACAAGAGGGGGATATGTCAACTAACAATGGGTCTTTTTCTTTTATTTTTTATTTTTGGTTGGGAGTTTAAAAGAAAAACTCACCGCTGCATGTTGATATCTAGGAAATGGTGAGACACCAGGAGCAATTGCCCATTCCCACTGACCATCTCTATGATTTGCAAGTCCATATGCACTGGCCAGTGCTGAAAAAATCATTAAGAGAGGATGTAACAAGTCAAACATCTATGACAATGGAAGAGGTGTATCTTGACCTTGATAGGGAGAAGGAATCATATAGACAAAATTGTAAAATAATATTCATAGCAGATACAGTAGTATTCAAGACAAACATACTAGCATGAACCTCTACACACACACACACAACTAAATATATATGCATGAATTAGACATCATCATAATAAAAATAGAAATGATGAATTCAAAACACACAAGTTACATCTCAACCACACAAAATAGAAATGATGCCATGTACACCTACCCTATGAACTCCACCTAAGAAGAACCTTCAATTATTCAAGATGCTACTCACTTTCCCCTTTCTAGAGCCTTCAATTATCAAGATGCTACTCATTATTATTATTATTATTATTATTATTATTATTATTATTATTCACATGAATGGATACAAAAAGAAATAAATCGAACTAAATATCAGTTTGAGACCAAATCGAACTATAGTAGTAAATTTTACCTGGCAAAAGAAATTGATCCAAATGAAAATTTGGCCTACTGAGTGTGGAGAAAGGACAAAGAAGAGTGTGTAAAGCCCTCATGAATGTATCAACTAAGATAAGATACAAGCCAATAAGGATCCGGTTAAAAAACTGATTAACAAATTAAATTTTTTTAAAAGATTCGTGTATTTCCTAAAATTACTAATATTCAATACTCTATGTATTTAGCTATATGAATCAAATTCAAATTCAAAAACGAGAGAGAAAGATATCAGTAGCAAGTAATTCATCGTTTAATTTAAGATCTAAATTACTTCTGAGCTTCATCAAACTAAATTGAAATTGGGAGAGCTTGAAATCAAAATTAAACAGAGCAATATAGAAATCAACTACAACTAAAACATGTAACAAAGAAGAATTCAAAGCAAAACAACAAGATTATAAACTAGAAAGATCATTCAAAGATTAACCAAATTATGCTCTGTTGGGTTGCTAAGAAAATGTAACAAAGACACATGAAAACAAATATATATATATATATATATATTACCTCAATTGAGGTGAGCTTCAGTTTTCTAGCCAAACAAACATAAAAGCATAATACTAAAAGTTTGAAATTATACAAACAAGAGGTTCAAAAACTAAAAGAAATTTAGCAAACAATCTAGAGAAATGTTCAAATCAAGTTTTAAAGCCAATGCAAATCAAGATTTAATAATTTAAAAAAATAAAAAAAATAAAATGAATTATAGCGATCCCGGTTGTCCCTTTACTGTTCAGTTGTGTTCCGGACTTAGTTCCGTGGAGTTGGTAGTTGTATCTATCTTGTTGTCATCCTTTAATTCCATTTGTTTGAGTTTTAGGATGTGTTGAGCATGTTGTGAGCAGGTGGGTTGAACCTTGGTCTAAAATCTTGTTGCTAGGTTTTTGGTCTTTCCGCTCGAGCGGGTCGTCTAGTGCTCGAGCGGAGATTGCACACTCCCAGTATTTTTGTCTCCTGCAAAACTTCTGCAGGTGCGTTATTCACGCTCGAGCGAACTTCTTTGCGCTTGAGCGGGTCACGCTCGAGCGGGCTTGTTGGCGCTTGAGCGTACAGTACATTTTTGGTAAAAGTTCTGGGATGGGGAGATTAGCGCTCGAGCGGACTGGTTTTTTCACGCTCGAGCTGATGTGCTTTATCCTTGTGTCTTGGAGCTCGAGCAGGCCTTCTTGCACTCGAGCGGATCATGTTTTTTGTTCTTGACACTCAAGCGTTGTGTTTTCTGCTCGAGCGGATCTATCGTATATCAGAAGGCAGTTAGGCATTTTTGAATCACTTTTTGCATTCACTCTTTCTCTCTTACTTTCTAAAAAGATATTTTGAGAGCCTCTCTCTCTAGAAACTCTCTTATCTATAGGGTTTGATCTAGTTACAGTGCTTCCTTTTCCTTCGGCCTTTGTAAAAGTTGTGTTGATCGTCGAGGGCTTCGTTTTGATCTGAAAAGTTTGGAGTTTGGAGCATTTTGGTTTTGGCCTCTTCTCCGTTTGAGCTCTAACTTCGAGGTAGGGATATTTGACTCCATCTTATGAGCTTTGTCTTTAAATTTTGGTATTTCGATATGTTGGGGGTTGTTGGGTAATTTCGAGAAAGTTTGGGGTTATTGTGTAATTTTCAAAAAAAGGGTTTTCAAAATTTATAAACCCAAATGTATGTAATACATCGAGAAAAAGGAATTAATGTTAAATCATTAATGAAAATGGAACCCTAGGGTTGTTGTGAGAATTATGGGAAAATGCCCTAATTTGTTGGTGAATCAATTTGTATAATAATTTTCGGGGTATGAGAAATTGAATTGAGAATATTGGAATTGAAAAGGGTATGAGGGTAAAGGGTGTGGTTGGATTAATTTATCACTCACCTAAATGAAATGTTGATATACTATCCATTTGGTGTATTTATTTTCTGTTTAGAAATAACTGCTTTGGGCTATCAGTGGAGGATAGTCTTGATTGTTGTAGACAATGCAGGATGATTAGGCAAACTAAAACTAATCAATAGAATGTGTCATCGAATATGGTAGTTAAAAGAATACATTGACTTTATGTATTGATTAATGATATATATGATATCTGTTTATATGCATTGTGTTATGTGGGAGGAGATAGGGGATGTACTCCACGGTTTAGGGGAAGATAGGAGATGGACCTCTAAACTGGATGTTGCTTAGGAGGAGATAGGGGATGAACTCCGTAGATACAGCTCATATGCTTATCTATTGATGTGTTGATACAGCTCATATGCTTATCTGTTGAAGTGTTGATACAGCTCATATGCTTATCTATTGATGTGTTGATACAGCTAGTATGCTTATCCATTGTGAAGTGGGAAATGTTTAATATGAGTTATTGTCTCATATAAGTTGTTTGGCCAGGTTCTGAGCCATAATTATGAATTGAGAATTGGATAAGAAATGAAAAGTGAAATGTAACATGGACATGATTGTCATGAACTGTAATATGGTATGAGTTGGAATATAAGTGTGAACCATCTATCGAATGCTATTATTTTAGTCATTGTTTATAGTTGGTCTAGTATATTTCTACTGGGCTATGGCTCACCCTATATGGGACATTATTTTCAAGTACAGGTAGCATGCCACCTCCAAGGACGTAGCTTGGAAGGCTTGAAGCTGTTGGATTCTTTTTGTTGTTTTGTTGTATTACATGTATATCAAGCCAAGGGCTTTCTTTGTATAGAGTTAGCACTCTCTTTTTGTAACCAAGTGTTGACTTAGAAAGTTGTAAGCCCATAGGGCATTTACTTTTGATGTCAACATGTAATACTTTTTGTAAAGACTACTCTGATGGAATATATTCATGCCTTGTTCTCTTATGTGTAAGCTTGCTATTGTTGGATGATTTATGGGTTTATTTTGAGGGTGTGACATGAATCTTCGAATCAAAAAGATGTTTCGAAATCAGAATCTACACAGCATTGATAAAAATAAAGATATAGGGATTACAGAGATAGAGAGTTGGATTCATACATAGAAATTAGGCTTACCGATTATGAATCGATCCAAATCTTCATCAACAGCAGATTGAAATCTTCAAATCTTCATATCTTCATCAAAGTGAGAGTCGAGCGAGAGAGAGTGGAGAGTCGAGTGAGAGAGAGGAGAATTTGAGAGATTAACAGTATGATTTGTGAGATTTTAATCATCTAATCATTTTTATTTTATTTTTTTGGGAAAATATTTATCAAATAATTAGAGTTTATACTTCTACTCTTTTTGGAATTGGAAACAAAAACTAATTTCTCATTTGTCTATGTTGAAATTTGCACCAATTAATCACAACATCAACAATAATCAACACATTAATTGTATTTTAACTAAGCACATTTGTCAATAAACATGGCATTCAAGCTACAAATGCTAACAAATTGAAATCAATTCCCAAATAGTAAACAAAAAGCTAACAAAGAGTAGTTCAATACAAATCTAAACAAGATCAAAACCAGAACAAACATGTAAACAAATAGATTAGAACTTACCTTCAATGAGAAAGTTAGGGTTTCTTTTCTCAAAGGAGTTGATTTTTCCACTGCCACCAATTAATGATTGGATCAATCGAGAACCTGAAAATAAAATAAGGATGATTATTCAATCAATACATAGAGATACATTTATAAATTCATATATATACTTGTATAGAGAGATTTTTAAGAGAAGAAAAATTATCTAAAAAAGGTCAGATAATGTGTGCGCAAATATAGGAAGATCGAGATTGTACAAGAGAGAGACAGAGATCAAGAGAGAGATTGAGAGATCAAGGGAGAGATTGAGAGAGACAGAGATTCATACTGGTGTTCTTCAGACGACGAGAGAAAGAGAGTGATGTCGAAGCCTAATGGTTTTAATACATGTCTAGGGCAAGACTGGGAATAGAACAAATAAACAAAAAGAAGTCAGAGAAATAAATTGGGCCTTGTATTCCTACGGGCTGAATGAGGTTTAAAGTCACTCATAAATTGGGCCCTTTAATTATCACTTATTTTTGTCTCATATTATGATGTCCCAAATATATTTTTTTCCACAGCTGAATAGGTTGTCGCAAAAAAATAGACGCAAAAATTCAATTTTTTAGTAGTGGTAGAGAGGAGTTGTGTAATGAGAAATGTACCAATTATTTATACCCATCCATGTACATACTTATGTGTGTTGACTATTTTTTGTGTCTTTGCCCGATTAAGTCTCTGTCTTTTACATGATCCCACACTTTGGATTTCTCGCTAGATCAAATAGTTGCTAAGTGATGTGACATGGTGATGGGATTCGGTCCACTGCTTTCGACATAATCTGAAAGGTCTAATGGAGAGAGTTCAACAAGAACTCAAGATTGAGCTCAAGCATACCCAACTGTGAGTAACTAACACTTAACAACTTTTTAAGTTTTATCAGTTTGTCTTTGTATTTGTTAAAATTTCTCTATTTAGTTGAGAAAACTTGCTTGTAATCAAAAGAATGTTCGGAATTCTTTAGTAATCAAAAGAATATTCAATTTCTCTACCTAGTGGATAGCCATTCTGAATTTTCAAGTGTTGTCCATGTGCTGGCTTGCGTGGTTGGCAATTTGAATTATGTTGGCATATTTCTTGTGCAGCTATTGAATGTTTATGCACCCAAGTTTGAGACTAGTGGAATGTTTTGGCCAGTAGTACATAGTCCAACAATATTTTCCCTGATATTGATGCAAATTATTGCCATTGGAATATTTGGGCTGAAGAAACTTCCCCTAGCATCCAACTTTTGTGTTTCTCTTCCAGTTCTCACTCTTATATTCAATGACTATTGTCGGAAATGTTTTCTACCCATATTCCAGGCTTACTCTGCTGAGGTACATTTACATAGAACACCAATTGTCTTTTCATCCTTTTGATTTTTATTGTTCAGTTGATGTCTAACTGATATCAAAGACATTTTGTATATATTACTTACATCTAAGAACAATGAATGAATTTGTTAATTGATATGCATACCACTAATGACATGGCACCCAATAAAAAAAGAAAAAAAATACAACACCAAGGCTAAAATATCAAATCATTCATGGTGGGGTCTACTGCCACATCATTAGTGGTAGCACTAATTAGTGCTCCCACTCATTTTCCAAAACTTTATAACTATGACAAATAAAATACACCTTTCAACCGAGCATGTACCATTTAGATTATTAATTATTATTATTTTATTTTTTTCAACAATTGATGTTGCTCGTTTTGATTGGATTTGTATTGTCTCATAAATGGAATGGATTCGTCTTGTCTCATAGGTGGAATGACTAAGCATATACGTTGAAGACACTGGCTCTTGATTGTTATCTTGAAATTGTTTACTCAATAAAGTTGTTCTGCTCTTATTGTTTGTGTGGTGTTTCATTAAAAGATTGATTTGTTCTAATATGGAATTGTCTCTACTTTTGTAATTTGATGTTTTTGCTTGTTGTGTATTTCTATTTAGATGTGTGTTGTTTGAACTTGCTGGTTCTCAATGCATGAGTTCTGCGGTTTTTATTGATGTTGAAACCAATGAAATGTCATATTAACTTTTTCCCCTATCATTATATTCCTATTTGAACATACAAAGTGATGGTTTTTTTGTTTGTTTGCTTCTTTTTTTTTTTATTTTTTTTTATTTTTTGGAGCTCGTATCAGATTACAAGTCAAAGGTCATTTGGAATTTCTTTTGATTTGCTTATAAATTTTGTGGTATCCACATTGAGCTCATTATAAATTTCAATTGACTAATATAGTAAATACCAAAAAAAAATAAAATTTATTAGCTAGTATCCACATTGAGTAGGCTCTTCAATCACCAAATCATGAATGTTATGGTCATTTACACATTGATCAAGTTGTTCAATTACCAAATACTAAACCTGAACCCTCTACTTGTTTCTTGGTACTGAAAAACTTATCAAGTAGATTGAGATAGAATAATATATTTCGAAAAACATTTCATAATCCTCTCAATACCTATATACAAATATGTATACATACAAACATCGTTCACAAAATCACCAGTTGAATCCACCTTGAATTCATTATATCCCCCAACAATCAAAGCTACTACTCTGTAATCACAACACCAAGTAGTCTACAACCACGTTTTTTAATAGCATTACAAGTTACTATGCTTTTTTTCCCAAAATACAGCATTGATGGAAAAATAGAAAAGTAGAATTGCAATGAAATCTAATAAAATTTTAGACACAATTAAAGAAGAATTAAGCTAGTAGTTGAATACCTCCAAATTTTAAAATCTAGAACAGATCAATGCTCGAACCCAATAATAGAAAACCTAATTATTCAAGCATCCCCGAAAACTCGGAAAGAGAAAGAGGACTCAGTCGCCGTTGAGAAAGAGGCACCGCTGTTTGTCGTCGCTAGCGGCGGCGCTGCTGCTGTGCTACCGTCGGCCGGTTGTTTCATTGTTGACTGGATTTGGTTGGAACTTAGGAATAGTAAAGTTGTCTTGTTTCATTTTGTCGATTTCAGTCACAATGGACTGATAATTTCTATTATTATTATTTTTTTTTTTTTTTCAATTTGGTCTACAAAGAATTGTTTTGGGCTTTATTTTAATTTCTAATAGTATATGGCCCGGTTTGTTTTGATTAGGGTTGGGCATAAAATTATCCGACTCGCACACCTGCCCTACCCGACTCTAATAGCACACGTATGGGCGGTTTTGCGAATACAATAGGGTAAGGTGCGGTTTAAATATTTCAATTTTTCAGGTTGCGGACGGGTTGCGGGTTTGACCCGCACCCGCCACAACCGCCCGCACATTTCCCTTTTTTTTTTTTTGGGAAAAAAACTGGACCGTTCATTTGAAACATTCTGGGGTTCCTTAGATGTACTTTCCCTGTCATTGTGGAGGTAAATTTTTTCTTAACATTCTACAAATTCAAATAATCCTTTACATGAGGTATTTCCTGTTGTTTCTCTTTCCCTGTTCATCTTTAATTTGTTGAAATTGAAATTAGTGAATTAGTGTCAATCTCCAATTTGTGGGACTATCTAATGGTTTTCCCATGGTGGTTATAGAAAAGATTTTTTCATTAAATAAATCAGTGAGAATACTATTTGAAGGAAGTTCATATTTATTTATTTATTTTTTAAATGATATTCATTTTTCTTTACTAAAATGAATCCCAAAGGGCCAAGTACACAATTAATGTTGGATCATGTTGAATGATTTTGAATGATTTGTTTGTGTTAGGAATTGATTTTGTTGTGTTTTTAATTTTATAAGTTTTAATTCATTAATTATTAATGTTGGAGCATTTTAAAAAATTAAAAGAAAATGACCCAAATAAATATTTACAAAATGGAAAAAAAAAAAAAAAAAAAAAAAAAACTCAAGAATTAAATTTTAAAGGAAACAATCCAAACCCCAAACCGCAAACTGCCCGTACATCTGCAAACCTTATCTACACAAACCGCAAACCGCATTGCGGACGGTTGCGGTTTGACTTTTTCCCAAACCGCAACATGCGGGCGAGTCAAAACAGAACCGCAAACCGCACAAAACTGATCCGCGAACACCCCTAGTTTTGATAGATAAATGATGGAATTGAATTAGTAGTGAGGTGATGTAGATGAGCTTCTCTCTCTAGAATGAGAGCCTTCCTACCCTAGGTCTCCTCTGGGTATTTCCTCTAGGTCTTTCCCAAACTTTTGGGCTTTGGCCTTAGCATCTTCTTCTCCCTAAGAGGTAGGTCCTCTTTGCCTCCCTCTGTCTTCTCCCTTACACTCATCCTTTTCCACACATTTGTTCTCTGAGCTTGCGATGGCAAACGAACTTGTGGACTTGAATGAGATAGACTCTCTGGAGTTGGTGGAAGGCTCTGATGAGAGTATTGATAACTCCAATCTATGCTTGATTGGAAAGATTTTGGCCTCTAAACCTCTCAATATACAAGCGGTTAACCATATTCTTTCGGGGGCCTAGAAAACGCGAGTTACAGTTAACATTTCTGCTTGGCCTGATAATGGTTTCCTCTTCAGCTTTGGGAATCTGGAAGACCGAGCTCTGATTATGAAGCAAACTCCTTGGTCGGTTATGGGTAATCTATTGGTACTCCAACCTCTGGCAGTCGGCAAAACAATTTCAGAATTGGACTTCTCCTTCTACCCCTTTTAGGTCCAGGTTCACGGCTTACCCATGGAGAGAATGACTAGAAAGAATGGGCAAATTATCGTAGGGAAGATTAGCAAGTTAATCGGAGTGGAAGCTCCACCAGACAAGCTTCTGTTGGCAAGAAGTTTTCTATGACTTAGAGTGGAGATTAATATAGCGGCTCCCCTCCCTAAGGGGTTCATGTTGAAATGACAAACTACCCACTTGCCAGAGAATAAAGACACATGGGTGGAGTTTAAATATGAGCGACTGTCAGATTTCTACTATGATTGTGGACGAATTGGCCACGAGAAATCCTCCTGTAAATTTTTCTCGTAAGAGGAAGGTCGGGCTTCTGGTTATGGTCTTGGGCTTCGAACTGGGGTAACAAAGAATCTGGGTTTATTAGTGGCTTTCTATCAAGACCAGATTGATGAAATGGAAGATCGGCTTCGACATTTTCTCTGGCGGCCACATTCTCCAATCCAAAACAATAGGGATATCGTACATGGGAATCAGGTTACGAATCAACCTCATACAACTATAATAAGGGCACCACGGCCACCACTACCACAATGCCTAGAATCAGAGCCAGCCGTCATAGTGACCACTCAACACGTGGCACTCATAATGGGGAAACAACAAATTTGGTTAGTACTCCCTCCCCTCCCCAGAGCAATGAGATTTCGTTATCCCCAAATATTCCTGTTATGCATATTCCCCTCATACCTCCTTTTGGTAGTGTCATTATTCCTAGCCCCAGTACAACAAGTATAAGCAACCCATATGGGCATAGCCTGCCCACAAGCCCAACCCATTCTGGGCTACCATATTATGTGATCGAACCATCGGATAGTCCAACTTCACAAGACCATTCTCGCTCGCTTCTGTCTTCACAGAATGAGCTCCAAACCCAGAATGGCCCAAATAGCTCTTTTGAGCCCGCTAGTGAGATGTTAACTTTGGCCATTTCAGAGGCTCCTGAGATACTTTTATCTTCTATCTTTACTGGACTCTCCCTCAAACAAAAGGCTCTAAATGAGCCCCTCAATCTATCACCCCAGCCCAAGCTCCTCAAACTTGAGCACCAGCCCAGGACTAACTTGGCCATAGACTTAACACCATCTGTTGGACACAGTTAAGGTATACGCACTGGTAAGAAGGGGAGCAAAGGAAGACTATCAAAGAAAAAGAAAAACACCACTCCTGATGTCCTACATTTGACCTTGGTGGACATTGAAGTTCAAGATGAGATTCTGAAGTCCTTGGCTAAATCAAACTTTTATTCACAAGTTCCAAATACCTACCTTCTGGTATCCCAGCTGGATGGCTCTGAAAGGGTGGTGGTAGCTGACCCTCAATAGCCACAACCGTCATGTATATAATCAACTGGAACTGTCAGGGGATTGGGCGATCCCTAATGGTCCAGATCTTACGAGGGTTGTGTACAACCCATCGCCCAGGAGTAGTTTTCTTGATGGAGACAAAGAACCAAAGATCAGTTCTTGAGAGAATAAGAAGGAGTTTGCACTTCCGAAATAGTTATTATGTGGATCCTGTTGGTTCAGCAGGTGGTTTGGCACTATGGTGGACTCAAGAGGTCGATATTGATGTAAGGCAACAAAACAGTAATTTATTGGGGCGTCTAATTTCCAGATCGGGTGCGGATTGGTTGACTACCTTCATTTATGCACCCCCAAGGTACCATCAAAAAGCTCGATTATAGGTTCAAATCAAGTCTATTGCCCAAGATAACAGCCAACCGTGGTTATGTACTGGTGATTTCAATGAAATAGGTTCAGTATGGGAGAAGGAATGGGGAAGTGCTCCTAGCCCTGGAAGAATTGAAAATTTTCAAAGAGTAATGTCCGACTGTGCTTTCTTGGATTTGGAATTCAATGGTCATGCTTTTACCTGGACAAATAACCAGTTGGGCCAAGCGTGTGTTTGAGAACGGCTTGATCGAGCAATTGCTAATGTGGAATGGAGGGAACTATTTCCTTATGCACAAGTCTTTCATGAAGTTTTCTTGGGTTCTGACCATTGTCCACTTGTTCTCAACACTTGTCTTCTCCAACAACATGTGCCTAAGCTTTTTAAATTTGAATCCATGTGGACAGCTTTCCCTATTTCTCAAAAAGTTATAGCAACACACTGGGAGGGCACTCATAGAGGCGTTCTCATGTTTTTTTTTTTTTTTGTGCCAGAGACTTAAATCCTATAGAAAGGACCTGGAGGAGTGGAGTTCAAGAGAGTTTGGAAACAACAAGTTGAAGCTCAACACTTTACGAGCCCAACTGGCAGACCTTCAAGCACAGCCATCATCGGAGGAGTCTTTTTAAAATCAGAGAGTGATTCAAGAAGAGATTACTGAAACTTTATTGAGGGAGAAAATGTATCTTCAACAACGCTCGAGGGTACACTGGTTACATGCTGGAGATCAAAATTCTTCTTTCTTTCATGCCTCAGTCACACAACGGAGGCAAAGGAATCAATTAGTTCTGCTCTTGGATGAGAGTGGGCAATGGCTGACCTCAAACACCGAGATAAACACCCACCTCTTGGATTTTTTTCTCCAACCTTTTTACAAGTGAGCAATCCAGGGACATAAAGGCTTCTCTCTCTGGCATGGACCCAGTTGTTACCATTGAAATGAATTTGAGTCTGAGTTACGGATGCGAAAATTAAAGTAGCTGCCTTTCAACCGGGCTCCTTAAAGGATCCTGGGCCGGATGGGTTTTTAGGGGTGTTTTATCACAAATATTAGGTTGTTGTTGGAGCAAAAGTGTGTGAAGCAGTGCAAAGCTTTTTCAAGACTAGGCACATTCTCAAGGAGTGGAATCAAACAAATTTGGTGCTTATTCCAAAAGTCCCAAACCCAGAGAAATTGTCTCAGTACTGTCCAATTAGCCTTTGCAACTTTAATCTAAAGATCATCTCGAAAATTCTCGCCAATCGGCTTAAACCCATTCTGCAACAAATTATCTCACCTTACCAGTCTGCCTTTGTTCCTGGTAGAATGATACAAAACAATATTATTGTAGCTCACGAGGCATTTCATCATTTGAAGTTAAAAAAAAGAGGCGAGGTGCATGAGATGGCGATAAAGCTCGATTTTAACAAAGCTTATGACCGGGTGCAATGGGATTTCTTGAAAACAGTTATGGAGAAGTTGGGGTTTGATAGCGCATGGGTTGGTTAGATCAGGGAAGTTGTGTCTACGGTCTCCTTTGCTATTTTTGCGAATGGTTTGAAAAGGGCTGCATTCATCCCATCCCGGGGTCTACGACAAGGAGACCCCATTTCACCGTATCTTTTTGTTTTGATCATTGAGGCCCTATCCCTTTCCCTCTCCAAGAGACGGCATGCATTGCAACTTTCTAGGATTAAGTTTAAACGGGGGTGCCCCACTCTCACCCACCTTTTCTTTGTAGATGACACACTTTTCTTCGCCAAAGCCAATCAGAAGGATTGTTTGGCTCTCAAATCCATTCTTGATGAATATAGGACTGCCTTGGGCCAACTTATCAACTTTGACAAATCTGGAATTGTGTTCTCTGCAAACTCATCGGCATTTGTTAGAAACGAAGTGTGCTATTTATTAGGGATATAACTTGTCAGTGGAGGCTTACAGTATTTTGGTCTACCATCCTCTTAGGGAAGATCAAAATCTGTTGCATTGGGCTTTCTTATGGAACGAGCTGTGAGTAAGATGCAAGGCTAGAAACAACATCTATTATCACAAGCTGGTAAGGAGATTCTTGTCAACTCTGTTATGCAAGCCATCCCCGCTTATGCCATGGCTTACTTTGCCTTCCCAAAGAAGTTCTGTAAGCGATTAAACTCTTACATTAATAACTTTCAGTGGGGTGGTGACTCCATAGACAGAGGATTGCACTAGACAAGTTGGGACACCTTGACTTTGGCTAAATCCAAATGAGGGATGGGTTTTCGCAACTTCAAATCTTTCAACCAAGCCTTGCTTGCAAAACAAGCTTGGCGACTTCTAAAGAACCCTCACTCTCTTTGTGCCCAAGTTTTGAAAGGAGTTTGTTATCCCCATTCCTATTTTCAAGATGCGTCTAGGAAACGAAGGCCTTCCTAGGCCTAGGCCAGCCTTCTTAAAGGTCGCGAACTTCTTGACAAGGGGTTGCGTTGGCAAGTTGGGAATGACAAGTCAATATATTTTTGGGATGACAAGTGGGTGCCCCAATCTCACAGCTTCAGAGTTGAAACTCCAAAGCCAATTAGATGTCACATTCAGTTTGTGAAAGATCTGATTAACCCACACCGAAAAGAATGGGATCACCTCGCTTTTCGCAACCTGCTGTGAACAGATGACGTGCATGCCATTGAAACAATAACTATTTCTTCGGAAGGCCTAGATGATTCCCTTGTTTGGCACTACACTAAATCTGGGATGTATGAAGTTTGGAGTGGTTATCTGATTGTGGTTGGGGAACCACACTCTAACTCACATACTGCGTCTTCTTTAGCCACAATTCACAAGGATTTCTGGAAAATTATCTGGGGGCTGCCTATTCCACCCAAGATTCGTAACTTTTGGTGGAGGGTGTACTGCAATAAGCTTGCCACTAAAGAAAACCTGTTCCGTCGATGGTGTGCCTCATCCCGGTGTTGTTCTATTGCGGTGCTGACTTAGAATCTGTTGAATACCTTCTTTTTCATTGTGCTTAGACTCGAGCGGTTTGGTTTGGGTGTGATCTGTGCCTCCTCACAGGACAGGGCTTTATCTCTTCAGCAAGGACTTAGACCTTATCCATCATTGAACCCAGTTTGAATCATAGGGACAAGAAAGCCACGATTAGTAAGGCAGCCACAATGGGATGGTTTATCTGGAAAGGGTGCAATGAGTGGGTGTTCAACCAAACCCCAGCGAATCCTCTGCATGTTATCAGTCAAGCTTCCTCTCTATGGAGAGAGCTCAGTTGGGTGCCCTCCTAGGATGATGTCTCTTTTCACATCTCCCTCAAGATTGATGGCTCTACTTGGACTCCGCCCCCTCAAGGCATACTAAAAGTCAATTGTGATGCCAGTCTCTCTCCTGATGGATGAAAGTCCTCTATTGTAGTAATTCTCAGAGATTGGACTTGTAAACTGGTTGATGGGATTGTAACCTCTGTTAGGTCGTCCTCTGTTTTACAAGGCGAGGCGAGGGCAGTAAAGTTAGCATACTCACTCCTTCAGACTCTTGGTCTGTCTCATGTCCAAGTGGAAAGCGATAACAAATCTGCAATCGAGTTAAGTGCCTCAGAACTAGTTCCTTCTAGAGAAAGCAGAGCGTGTTTCCATGACATTAGAGCTATGGGCAGCCGATTATCTCTTGCCTTTTCTTGGGTTCCCAGGACATCAAATCGTGTGGCCCATTAGCTGGCCAATACTCACCTCAATGACCATCTCTTCTTAGACTAGGATAGGAACCTTCATTCTGTTGTTAAGGCCCTTTTGGCCTCTGATTTTTCTCTGTAGCCTAAGGGCCTTTTTCAGTTCAAAAAAAAAATAATAATAAATAAATAAATAAAAGAATTAGTAGTGAGGTGGAGTCTATAAATATTATTTGATTTAGATTGAGTTTTTGATAATTTAGTTTTTTGTATTTTTTATTTTAGCAAATTTTTTTAATATTTTAAGTAATTTTTTTTACTCTTTTACTCTTTAAATTCACTAAATATAAAAAATATTAAAATTCAATATATTTTTATATTCTTGTGTATTTATTACTTTTTTTGTAAATTTTCACAAATATTTTACTTGTTAATGTATCTAGATTAGGTAGATTTAAAAATTAAAAAAAAAATACTTAAAATATTGGGAGATGCACTAATAAATCCCAAATTCTAATCTTTTAAAAAATTCACTAAAAATAAAATAAAATAACACATAAAATAAAAAATTCAATTTTGAAAAAAAAATAGTCTAAACCAATCAAGTGATTATGAAATAAAATAAGGAAGGAACTAGCAATTTCCCGAGGATTTGGCTTTGTTAATCCAATCATATGAGATTGTAGGTGAAAAGACTTTATTGTTCCCCATTTTACAAAAGTAAAAAAGTCACATTTTATATAATGAGATTTTTTTACATAATTTTATATATTTTATTTAAATTAGAAGTTGTTTGGGATGATCTCAATAGGCATATTTTTTTATTTTTTACGAAAAAAATAAGCAAAAAAGTAGAGAGGGTGATGTGACTAAATAAGTGTACTTGTTTAGTTTATACCAAATAATCTTTTAACTAATAACTACCACACTAATATACAAAATAAATACATGTTATCTTACATTTCCAACTTAATACAATCATACTAATAATTCTCTCACTAATAATAATCTCATCTAACTTAGTTCAAAAACAAACGAAGCCTAAGAGACTAAGAAATGCAAAGCCCCTATTTTTGATTTTAAATTTCGGGACACAAGGTAAAGCTTTTGTTGTCTCTAACAACAGGTGTTAGGTCCCTTAGTCTTATCAATCCCGTGAACAAACATTGTTTTATAGAGTTTTAATTTTCCTAAGTTTGTTGTCTTGCTCGCTCGAGCGAAGGAGTTCTCGCTCGAGCAAAAATGTTATGCTAGAAGCTACTTCTGTATGCCAAAAGCCAAAAACCTGAGAAGGAAGATTGTACGCTCGAGCACAAGTTGTGTGGCTCGAGCGAAGCCACTTAAGGAAAACACACATATTTGGTTCCTCGCTCAAACGAGCTTCGCTGTCCCTATTTTCTATAAGTACTTGTTAAGTTCGAATCTAGGGTTATATTTTTGAGATCTTCTTTAAGGTGTTTAGGGTTTTCTTTTGGGGTTGTTCACTAGTTTTTCTTGATGTCTTGATTGAGTATTAAACTCATGCTTTGATAAGCACACATCAAGGAGGTTGATTGTTCATATTCAAAAGTGGTTCTTCTTCGATGGAATCCGGAGATTCAAGCGTGGAGTGTCGAAGGAGTTTGATACTGTGCGTGGTCGTTGATTCGACAATAGAAGTTGTGGATTCAACTTCAATCTAATCAATTCTGAGACGAAAGTAGCGGTGAAAGATATACAAAAGATTTGAAAACAATTGGAAGTGTTTGGGTAATTTGTTTGTTATCTTTGTAATCTTTCTTTCTTCAGTAGTGGATTGATTAGTGGCATTTCGCCGTGGTTTTTCTATCACAATTGAAGGTGCTTCAATTGTGGTTTTTCCACATAAAAATAGTTTGTGTTGATTTATTGTTTTTCAAAAACAACAATCTAAATCACTTTCATATGTGCTTGATGATTTATATTGTGAGTTTTAATTGATTGGGAATTGGAATAATTAAATCTTGATCGAATCACAAATCACTAGGTTTTTCAGTAGGTATCAGAGTAGGTCACTCTTTGTTTTTATCAAAGCTATAGGAGTGTGATTTTGGTGTGATTGGTGATATGGATTCAATTTGTGAAGGTAACTCGACCCATAGACCTCCATTACTTGATGGTACAAACTATTCTTATTGGAAAGCTCGTATGAGAGCATTTTTAAAATCTATCGATGAGAAAGTTTGGCACTGTGTGATCTATGGGTGGAGTGAACCTATTGTCACCATTGATAGTGTTGATATTTCAAACCCCTTGATAAATGGGACGCATTCGATTATCAAAATTTGAGTTGGAACAGTATAGCTCTTAATTCCCTTTTTTGCTCTATCACACCTGAAGAGTTTCATCGTATTTGCACGTGTGAGGTAGCAAAAGAGGCTTGGGACATTCTTGAAACGATTCACGAGGGTACTACTTCTATTAAAAGGCCAAAACTTCAACATCTCACCTCTGCCTTTGAAACCTTTTTTATGCGTGATGATGAGACGTTTGATGATTTCTATGCTAAACTTAGTGACATCGTGATTCCTGTTTCACACTTGGTGAAAAAATCCTTGAAGCCAAGGTTGTTGGAAAATTTTGAGGTCTTTACTGAGAGGTTCCAATCAAAAGTGACAACTATTGAGGAGGCTTAGAATGTTGATACCCTCAAGCTTGATTAGTTGGTTGGAAACTTATAGATTTATGAAGCCCACCAGGAAAGCCACACTATCTAAGAAAAAACAAAAGATAGTGTGGCTTTCACTAGTGCTCATGAGACTGCAAAAACTTCTGAGACTGAGTTTGATCTAGATTCCGAGATGACAGCTATGTTTACTAAACAGTTCAAAAAAACTTTAAAGAAAAGAAGCCTAATTTCAGAGACCCTATTTCAAAAGACAAGAGTAATGATAAACCCAAAACTTTTCCACCAAAACTTGCTCCAAAAACTGAAAAGAAGATTGTAAAGGGACAAGGGGTCAAGTGTTATGAATGTCAAGGTTTAGACATATTTGTGGCGACCTAAACCAGCCCCTATAAGTTTGGTGTCGTAACCGGCCAGTAATTCGAGATTACCAAAGGCCTTCTTGTATAATAAAAAATAATCGAGGCTAGCGGAAGCAATATACAAAAACACCAATAGTCCAATCAGCTGTGCAACTATATGAACAAATATTTACATGCAAAAACGTTAATTTACCCCACATTCAGTACATAACTCATAACTTAATATCTTATACATAACATATGCACATAATAAAAGTTTATTTCATGATCAAAAGCTGACAGCGTCCTTCTAGGCTAGCCTCAACTCTGGGGCACTCAAAACCACGCGATAGGCGTCAAAGCGGTGGCTCGACTAAAGACTCCTTCTAGACTTGTCCTCCAGAACGCTCACCTATACATACATATATATATATATATATAAACAGTGAGCTAAAGCCCAGTGAATAACATTAAAGTAAAGGGGTTAGTGAACGAATTCCAAATGTATCATATCCATAAAACAAATCATGACACAATCATTCATATTAGTCTCATATCAAAACATAACATAATGGTACATCTCATAGAACACATCACATATCGGTTTCCGACTAGAGTAATTAGTTCCGGATACCGATTAAATACATATCACCACAATAAAGTGGCTAACGAGATCTCGTAATCACATATATGTCACGGACCCGCATTAACATGCCGTCTCCCATGACTTGGGACTATCTATGGATGCCATAATAGATTTCAAACATAGGACATTCGTTCACGTAAACAAATATCATTTCAGAAATCATAACTTATCAAATCACATTTGGAACATAATTCATATGAACATATCTTTGCAATAATGTTACTCATAGTGGGCTTCCAGAACAGTTGGTCAAGCAGTCCTTGACTCGTGACCTACAATCACAAATATGCATAGCATGATACACAATCATCTTAAATATATTTAGTTCACTTAAGCTTTTAAATATGGATGGCTAGAATTAAGAATTAATTAGATTATTAATTTTCTTTAACTTCTAATTAAAACATGTTTAGTCTTGTATTAACCAAACTAATTAAATATAAATAATCTAATCATATACCAACCCTTATTAAGTTCACTAATTACACAATTAAACTTAAATTAGGCTCATACACATTAAATTACAATTATTTAGTCATGTTTGAATTATTGAATCAGAAACTCATAAACATATAAATTTCGCAATTCAACTTCAATTTCAAGGCCCGAAACTTCTTCAAAAAACACTTTGAATTCACAATTTCCAAGTTCAAACAAAAATCATGAGTTTAAAACAACCTCAAATTGCCATAAAGAAATCAAATCCTCAATTTATTATGTACATGTATGTAAATGTATAAAGCATGCAAGTGTGAGCTCTAAAACTCAAGCTTCCATGGAATTCCCTCTCAATTGAAGACCCATGCAAGAATTCAAATGGATAAAAACAAATTTCCATAAAAATCATGTCATGCATGTAGAATTTGGGAGCTAAAACACTCATTCTTCACATATGAACTCATGCATGTAACAAGCTTTTCATGACATGAACCCACTTCAAATAAGTTCATATTTTCTTGCCTAATCTTAAATTCTTTAACTTAAGGGCATAATTGTTCAACTACATTCTAATTCATGAGATTAGGGAGGAGAATCCTTACCAAAAGGGAGTGAATTGTGAGGGGTAGAATGCAGTAGCAATGGTTTCTTCACTTCACTTTCTTTTCTTCTTTCTTCTTGGGTTGAGTTTACACTCTCAAGTCTCTCTTCCTCTCTCTCTCTCTCTACGTGTATAGTGTGTAGCCATCCAATAAGACCCACTAGCTCTCTCATCTAACTTCATTTGATGAGTATGAAAGACACTAGGCTCAAATTAAATAGATTAATAAATTAAGTAAAATTACCTAAGGCTAAGAGATTAATTGAGATTAATTTGACTCAAAGTAAATTAGTCTCAACATCTTAAAATCTTAATTACACTAAATTAAATTATACTAATGTGTATTAAGCTCTAATTCCTATTCAATTATTTAATTCCAACCTATTAAAATTAGCGAATCAGACAGAATCAATTTTTAATTAAACTTCCCAGAAAACTCTAAAAATTCCAATTAACATATCCTTGTACTCAATTTTGATTTATGAACACATTTATGTCATCAATTTCAATTCCAAAGTTGTATTCTCAATAAATAATTTCCCAATTTGGACAAATATACACAAATTAAATCATATAATCTGCAATTAACACATGGATAATTCAGTTAATTATAATTTGCATTTTTTGGGTGTTACAATATTGCTCTTAAATGTCCATCAAAAAAGAATTGGAAGAAAGTCTATACAATGACTTGGGATAATGAAAGCGGGTCGGAACAAGAACCCGAAGAAATTGAATCTGGTGAAGACGGGGATAGTGCTTTCATGGCATTCTGGTCCACTTTCACTCAACCTTCTCCGAAGCCAATGGACTTTGCTCGTGATCAGAATCTGCACCGTGCTCCCACCTTCGATGGGAGTAATTACTTGTATTGGTAGATCAGAATGAGGGCGTTTCTGAGAGCTTTCGACCCTGAAGGCTGGCAAGCCATTAAAGAGGATGTTAAAAGTACTGGTAATCCAAGCAATCAGAGAGTTCTAATTACTATTCGTGAATCAATTTCTGATGAAGAACAACAACGGGTTGCTCACTGCACAAAGGCCAAAGATGTATGGAATATTCTAAGCCAATTTCATGAAAGATGAGAGTCATCTTCACTACTATCTACCACCTTTCCTGCCTTAGTTACTGGACTGGATGATGTCCAGGAGAAACAAGAGCAAAAAGAAGATGATGAAACATTAAAAGACAATGATGAGATTGATGGTGATGATCTACAACAAACTTACGAAAAGTTTTAAGATGAATCTCTAAATTTGTCCAAGATCAGTGACAAACTCACTCTCAAGCTCAAAGCATGTGAAAGCAAGAATGTCAAGCTAAAATGAGAACTTGTAATAGCAAAGCAGAATGTCATCAAGATCTCTAGTGATAGGAAAGACGTATGTGGGAAACTTCTATCTTGTGAGACTGAAAGGAATGAACTCCTGAAAATATATTCCACATATGAAGAGAAGATTGAAAACCTTGAGATGTCACAAGCTACATTGGAAGAGATGGTTTGTCATAAAGATGAAGAACTCAAAATTGTTACAGCCACAATTTCCATGTGGAACAAAGGTTCCAAGTCATTAGAAGACATCCTTTGGTCTTAACAAATGGGTTGTGACAAAAGTGGGCTAGGCTATGGTAATGCGACAGCTCACAAGGGACAGGCCTCTACATCTCATGACCTGAAGACTCAAGCAAAGGGAAAGCTGAAGGTGCACTAGGTTGATCCCTCTCCTCATCTACCTAACGAGGGTAAGATCATCAAAAGGGAGGTAAAACCTATTTTTGTTTGTCATCATTATAGTAGGTATGGCCACATTCGTCCTTATTGCTTTGAATTGTTTGGTAAGATGTCTCAAAAGGGTAGAAATTCTAATACTTTTTTGGGTTAAGAGACAACCTTACATGTCTAGGCGGAACACCAAGATACATGAGGGTGTTCACAACGCTAAGACATTTACTAAGACTGCCAATCCTGATTTTGTTAAGACCAAAAAGATATGGGTGAAAAAAGATGACTTGACTTGTTTGGTTGTTCACACTACTCTAAAAGCACGTGACTCACACATGTGGTACCTTAATAGTGGGTGCTATCATCACATGTCAGGTGACAAATCCTACTTCACCTCCCTTGAAAAATATGAAGGTGGAATTGTTACCTTTGGAGATGGTGGCGTTTCTAGAGTCATTGGTAAGAGCTTTATAAGTGTGGCTGGTCTTCCCAAGCTTGAAAATGCATTGCTTGTTGATGGCCTTAAAGCAAATCTTTTGAGCATCAGTCAAATGTGTGATTCCCACCATGAAATATTGTTTTCAAAAAATAAATGTGAAATTTTTGGTAAAAAGGGAAATACTGTCATGTATGGGGTTCGCATATCTGATAACTGCTACGAGATTGTTACTACTAATGATCTTACTTACCACTCAGCCATCATAAGTAACATTCATCTATGGCATCAAAGTTTAGATCACATGAATTTCAAAGACATAACTAAGATAGCCAATAAAGAGCTTGTGAGAGGCGTACCTAAACTGGGTAAGAATCTAAACCGTGTTTGCAGACCATGTCAACTTGGAAAGCAAACCCATGCCCCTCATAAAAAGGTGAACAGCTTTACAACCAAACGTCCTCTTGAATTGGTTCATATGGATCTAATGGGACCTACTCACACTGAAAGCATTTGAGGTAAAAGATACATTTTTTTAACTGTTGATAATTTTACTCGTTTTTCATGGGTAAATTTTTTAAGAGAAAAATCTGATATGTTTGATGCTTTCCACGCCTTAGTCCTTAAAATCCAAAATTAACAGGGTGTTTCTATTGGGCGTATCGTAAAAATCCAAACTGATCATGGTCGTGAGTTTGAAAACAGTTCGTTTTTGGATTTTTATGATATGTATGGAATTAAGCATGAATTTTTTGCACCTATTACTCCATAACAAAAATGGAGTTGTCGAGAGGAAGAACAGGATTGTTCAAGAGATGGCTAGGGTCATGCTCCTTAGTAAGAAAGTTCCTCCAAAGTTTTGGACTAAAGCCCTAAATACTGCTGTTTATGTCATAAATCATGTGTATTTAAGGCCCAACACTTTACAAACACCATATGAATTGTGGAAGGAATTGAAACCTAATATAAAATACTTCAAAACTTTTGGGTGTAAGTGTTACATTTTCAAAGATAAAGAGCCTTTGGGAAAATTTGACTCCCGAAGTGATGAAGGTATTTTTATAGGGTATTTAACCACTAGTAGGGCTTTTCAAGTCTATAACCTGTGAACTTCATCTTTAATCGAATTGATCAATGTGGTTATAGATGACACAGGTTCTCCTACTTCAACGACAAATGAGGAAAAAAATGGTGAGTCTCCAATCTTGGATACTGAAACACAAAGTCAAAGAGAGACTGAGATCCAAGCACAAGAAGTTGAGATAGCACCAACTTTTCAGGTAAGTCAGAGTCCAAAGAGTGCACAGAAAGACACCACTTCTGATGCTTCTGTCACCACAAGTCCTGAGTTCAAACCATCAGCAAGGGTGAAACTGAATCATCCAGCTCAACAGGTGATTGGAAGTGTCTCAGATCGAATGAAAACCCGATGACAAATTCGGGATGAGGTATCTCATATGTGTTATGTTTCATTAATTGAACCTAAAAATATAAAAGAGACCTTACTAGATAATAGTTGGGTCAATACTATACATGAAGAATTAGGTCAATTTGAACGTAACAATGTTTGGACTCTAGTTCCTAGACCTAGAAACATGAATGTGATAGGTACTAAGTGGATCTTTAAGAATAAATCTGATGAGAATGGTACTGTGGCTAGAAATAAAACCAGGTTGGTTGCTCAAGGCTACACATAAGTATAGGGTGTTGACTATGATGAGACGTTTTCTCCAATTACACGTCTCGAATCTATTCATATTTTACTTGGTGTTACATGCTTTCTTGGTTTCAAATTGTTTCAAATGAATGTAAAAAGTGCCTTTCTGAATGGGTACTTGAAAGAAAAGGCTTATGCTGAGCAACTAAAAGGGTTTGAGGACCCTAAATGTCCAAACCATGTCTACAAGTTAGACAAGGTTTTGTATGGGTTGAAACAAGCCCCTCGGGCTCAGTATGATAGACTCACTACCTTTCTTCTTGATAATGACTTTCAAAGAGGTAGTGTGGACAAGACTTTATTTGTGAAACACACTAAGTCTCATATTCTTATTGCTCAGATTCATGTTAATGATATTGTGTTTGGATCCATTGCTGATCATCTTGTGAAATATTTTTCGGATTGCATGACACATGAGTTCAAGATAAGCATGATGGGAGAGTTGTCTTATTTCTTGGGTCTTTAAATTAAATAGTCTCCTTCGGGTATGTTTGTTTCTTAGACTAAGTATGCCAAAAATCTTGTGTCAAAGTTTGGTCTCAAGTCAACCAAACATGCACGCACTCCCATGAGCGCCAATCTTCACCTTTCCAAAGATTCCTCTGGTATTGATGTTGATCCTACCCTTATACGAGTATGATAGGAAGTCTTCTTTACCTCACAGCCAATCATCCTGACATAGCATTTAGTGTAGGTGTCTGTGCCCGTTACCAAGCCAGTCCTAAAGAGTCTCATCTTCTTGCGATCAAACGCATCATTAAATATGTTAACGGGACACTAAGGTGTGGAGTTTGGTTTTCTACCGATACAACAGCTAAAATTACTGGTTTTTCTAATGCCAACTGGGCAGGGTGTGCTGATAATAGGAAGAGTACATCCGAGTGGTGTTTTTACCTTGGGAATAATTTGGTTGCCTGGCATAGCAAAAAGCAAAATGCCACATCTCTTTCGACTGCTGAGGCTGAGTACATTGCTTCAGGGAGTTGTTGTGCACTAATGCTGTGGATAAAGCAAATGCTTCATGATTATGCAATACACTACAACACTCTCACTCTTTTCTGTGATAACACAAGTGCCCTAAACATTTCAAAAAAAATCCTGTCCAACACTCTTGCACCATACACATTGACATTCGTCATCATTTTATTCGAGAGTTAGTGAAAAAGGGCCTTGTAGTTCTTGAACATGTACCCACTGAGCATCAAAAAGCTAATATTTTTACAAAACCCCTTGATCTTCTTCGGTTTGAGTTCTTTAGAAAGACCTCGAGTGTAGTGCTCAGTCACTAGGGTGTTACCTGTTCCTTGAGTGTGTGTTAGTGTTTGGCTTTTTGTGTGCTTGGATGCTATAATCTCATTGTTATTGAGTCCTGTCATCTCTGCATCTAACTTTATATGAACACTGCTCATGCTACTCACAAGATCTCATTCTTCTTTGTTCATAGCTCATTCTGAGTGCCCTGCTCATTGACTTCATGAACTCATTCTGTACACATCCTTGAGATAAACTGTTGCAGGGGTTTCTGCATAAGTGATCAAAGTTCTCTATTGACCACTATCAGTGTTTCTTGTACTTTTTCAGAGGAATTGACCTATACTAGCATATCATGGGTGATGTTGAGTCTCTTAACCATCTACCATCATTTTTCACTTCTACGGTTTCTCCCTCAGTTCATTGAAGTCTGGGTATTAGGAAAAGGCTACCTCAGAGGCACCAACCAGGCCATCCTTTTTGATTTCATACTTCTCTGGTTTGGTCTCCATACTCTTAAGCGTGCATGCCACAAGTGAGTGCCCACAAGAAAGAAAAGTCGAAAAAAAAAAAAGGGTGAACTCATTGATTGAGGGGGAGCCTCCGTGTTTACTTAACAAATACCCCATGATTCCTAGTGATTTGACTTTTCTCTGTGATGTTTAGTTACTCTTGCCAGAGGTCCAGCCATCCGATCACTACGAGGATTAACTCTAGCTCTGTGGCCTCTCAAGGATTGCACACACACATCATATTGTGAGCTCTCATGTTTGTTTTCGAGTTGTGCATTCTCATGTAGCTTATGATCATTGATTAAATTTTATCTGATTTGTTCATGATTATATGCTTCATATTGTTATAATTGCAAGGTTGCGGGCTTCATGGTTTGTAGATTATTTCATCTTAGTATTACCTTCATTGTGCTCACTTACTTTTGTTTCAGGTTCCACTTCATAGTGTGAGTTTTTTTGTTTTTGCTCAGAAAGTTTTTTTTTTATAGTTTTTTTGTTTTTTTATTCTTCGCTCGAGCAAGGGAGTGTACACTCGAGCGTGTTTCTGCAGATGGCTCAGATTCTAAGAGCGTGCTTTTTATGCTAAAGCGACAAGATCTTGGCTCGAGCGACCCTGTGCGCATAAGTGTCTTCGTTCGAGCGAGAAAGTCTTTGCTCGAGTGACCTGTCATGGTTTAAATACTGATGCTGCATCCCTTCACTTCATTTTTTCCCTCCTGCTTCGAGTTCTCTCTCTTTTACCTTGGGTTTTTACGCCCCCATTGATGGTTCTTCCTTGATTTTTTTTTCTCATTTTTGAAGGCGTCTCTCATCCTTCCATCTTGCATTGTCTTTATCGGTAAGTTTTTATTTATTTATTTTATTTTAGTTTGTTTTCTTTGTCTTTTGTCCTCGTTCTGTCTATGTGTTTGTTATACTCTGCCTGTGAGTCTCAAGGGTTCTTCCTTGTTGGTTTTGTTTCTTACATTATGGATAACTTTCTCTAGTTTGATTTTTTTTTTTTTTTTTTTTGGTTTTTTTTGATAGGGTTTAAAGTCAGGGGTTAAATTAGGGCTTTAATTTTTTGTCTATGATTGTCTTGTGTTTCATATACTAATTTATGTGGTCTAAGTGAATTGCACTGATGTTGATTCCCTTCATCTTCTGTTCTTTTCTTTCTCTAATTACTGCATTTGTGTCTATTGGAACTTAACCTAGCTCTATTCTTCATGTCATTGATATTATGCTAAGGTTTTGTGTTTTTTATTTTTCTAACCCTGTTGGACTAATGATGTTTGATGTGCACTTCTGTTTTTTTTTCTTTGGGTTTCTAATGGGCCTTGGGTGTTATTTGGTTTGGTCTTGTGGTTGTCTTTTCTAATTTTTGGTCAGTCATGGCTGAGCCTTCAAAACATCGTAAATCCACTGTGTCCCGCCCAAATTACAACGCTGAAAAATTTGAATGCAAGGAAAAATCCAATTAGTTTCGAGAGTTCTATACCTCTAGGAAAGTTCACCTATAACGGAATGTCCATCCTAGTGCTTTTGAGTTGATTCCCATCCGTTCCTTGTTTGATTCTCTAGGGGGTGATCAAGTGCTGTTGTTTTCCAGACCTCGAAATCTCAGTTTGGTTCACGAATTTTATTGTAATATGCACTCAATAAGCAAGGAAATAGTTCCCTCTTTTCGCACGTGGGTTAAGCACAAAGCTTTGGTCATAAATGATGAAACTTTTCGACAGTTTCTTGGTCTTCCGGAAGTCCGGGATTGTCATTATCCTTTCATTACTCGAAGTGGTGTTGACTTTGATCGAGTGGCCACTGAACTTTGTAGCACTCCCCAGACTTGGATTACCGAGGCGCTCATTCAGCAAAATGAGTTTTTTCCTCATTTTCGACTTCTTAACATCATTGTTTGTGCCAACATTCATGTGACTACTCATTCATCTCACATTACCCAAGATCAGGGGTATGTGTTATATTGTATTGACCATCACCTTTCCATTGACATGCCGGCAATGATAGTCTCCAAAATGATTACAGTTTTTGATGGTCGCAAATCCTTGGGTCTTCCTTATGGGTGTTTTCTCACTCGTTTTCTTACTTCTCTTGGTATTCCCACATTTGATGATGACGAGTTTGCCTCTCCTGTTAAACCCATCACCAAGTTGACGGTCTCACAGAGTCAAGCACATGTCAGGGAAGGTGTGTCGGGAGTTAGGGTGTCTGATACAGGTGATGATCCACTTGCCGAGAAGGTGGAGTTTGATGCAGTCACTACTGGTGCACCTGAGATGCCTGAGATGCGTCCTCATTCGTTTTGTGGCCAGCTACATCAGTTCGAGCAGTCGGTCACTCATTGCCTTGATCTGTTGGATACTCGGGTCGATACACTTGATGGTCGCCTTGATCAACAAAGAACGATGCTTGCTCAAATTCTTTCTTTGCTCCAGATACAGCAGCCACCTCCACCAGACTCATAGTTTTGTTTGTTTTTTGGACAGTTGTGTTTTTTGGACTGTTTTTTTTTTTTTTTTGCCCTGTATATACTGTTTCTTTTGTCACTCTCGGACACAAAGGGGGAGTATTGGTTTGTTTGGGGGTATATATGTTTTGGGGTACCTATTGTTGAATTAGTATACTCCTTGTGGATTTTACAGGCAGATTGGACATACAACTGGACATACTATTTTTGTTTGCATAATGATATAGTTTTGATGTGTTATGTCTTAATATGGTTTTTGATTCTGAACAACTACTCTCTCACTCTTTTTCCTGGTGGTGGTTTTCTATTTTTGCAGATATTTGGTCAAGGTTGATTTGTTAGTTGAGTAGGTTGTTTTGTGTTGGTAGGTTGTTTTTGTCAGTGCTTGTGTTTTCTAGGAAATTGCTAGATATTTTGTCCGGGAATTGACAAATGGGGAGATTGTTAGGTCCCTTAGTCTTGTCAATACCGTGAACAAATATGTTTTATCGAGTTGTAATTTTTCTAAGTTTGTTTTCTTGCTCGCTCAAGCGAAGGAGTTCTCGCTCGAGCGAAAATGTTATGCTAGAAACTGCTTCTGTATGCCAAAAGCCAAAAACTTGATAAGGAAGATTATACGCTCGAGAGCATGTAGCATGGCTCGAGCGAAGCCACTTAAGGAAAACACGCGTATTTGGTTCCTTGCTCAAGCGAGAGAGTCTTCACTCGAGCGAACTTCGCTGCCCCTGTTTTCTATAAGTACTTGTTAAGTCCGAATCTAGGGTTACATTTTTTAGATCTTCTTTAAGGTGTTTAGGGTTTTCTTTTAGGGTTGTTTACTGGTTTTTCTTGATGTCTTGATTGAGTATTAAACTCATGTTTTGATAAGCACACACCAAGGAAGTTGATTGTTCATATTCAAGAGTGCTCTTCTTCGGTAGAATCCGGAGATTCAAGTGTGGAATGTCGAAGGGGTTTGATACTGTGCGTGGTCGTTGATTCGACAATAGAAGTTGTGGATTCAACTTCAATCTAATCAATTCTGAGACGAAGGTTGCGGTGAAAGATATACAGAAGATTTGAAGACAAATTGGAAGCGTTTGGATAATTTGTTTGTTATCTTTGTAATCTTTCTTTCTTCAGAAGTGGATTGATTAGTGGCATTTCACCCGTAGTTTTTTTTTTTATCACAATTGAAGGTGCTTCAATTGTGGTTTTTCCACGTAAAAATTGTTTTTGTCGATTTATTGTTTTTCGAAAACAACAATCTAAATCACTTTCATACGTGCTTGATAATTTAGATTATGAGTTTTAATTGATAGGGAATTAGAATAATTAAATCTTGATCTAATCACGAATCACTTAGGTTTTTCAATAGGATTGTTCATGGAAACCAAATACTCACCCAATCATCCAACCCGAGCCAAGCCGAGCCGTTACGGACCATTTTGAAGAACATGATCATCAACTGCAAGTTTTTTGTACTATATTTCGTGGATTTGCAATCGATAACCAATCATCCACATATATATACCCCACTCATTCCAATCTAACTAAAAGAATATTAACTATATAATATTTGGAAAATTTTATTATACACACTCTTTAAAAATAGTGTACTATATGTACTCTTAATTATATTATTTTATTTCTTAATTATAATTATTTTTTTCTTTAATTTTGACAATATTTTAATTATGACTCATAGATTTTTATTTATATCTTATGTAATATTCAATTATATTTTTTTATTTTAATTATAACTTATAAAATATAAAATTACGTCATTTTTTTTTTAATTATAAAGTACATGATATATCAAGGATAATAGTCTTTCTCCTTCGTAGATTTTGTGAGAGATAGAAGAAAAATGAGAAAAAGAAAGTGACAAGAGACAAGTATGAGAGAGACTTTTCAATTCCTCATCTTCTTGAAATTTATGTATTAGAGAAAAAAAAAAAAAAAGTACAAGACATTAAATGCGTTGAAAATTGGAAAGGAACAACTTGTCATAGACAGAGACAGATTGTTTTTTTATTTTTAATAATATTACATATATCAATTGATATATTAATTAATATACTAATTAATAATTTGGCATAATTTTTTTTAAAAAAATTGATCTTTATAATGTGATTAATGAGTGAAATCAATAGTAATATCACAAATAATATTAATACATTAATTAATGTAAGTAGCACCACTAATTTTTTTTCTACTTTTCAAAGTCATTTTAATATCTCTTATTTCATATCTCTCTCTCATAAATTCTAAGAAATTTAGAATTTGAAAAGTCTCTTTCCTTACCCTCACTTCTTACCTCGCTCTTTCTCTCATTTTCCTTCCATCCTTAACAACAAAGAGAAATATTATAGTATATATTCCTCTCTCTTTAATATAAGTCCAGTATAATACATGATAAAATATCTCTATGCTCAAATTAATAAAAAATTTATGATTTGAACATAACAAAGGTTGATTGATGGTAGTTCCCATATTATATATATCATACTATTGTATCCTGAGCATATGAACTTCTCTGTTTGGCTGTTCTCATTTTATCTTCACACTTGGACAAGTTTTACTAATCATTCGAGTTTGTGGATGAGTGTTGCAGTTGCTGTGGATGCTGGCAGATCTACGGGTTTTTTGGATGCTAGTAGCATGCAATTTGGTTTTTTTGGTCTCATTTGTAGAAAATGCTTGTATTTATTTTTGCTAGTTTTGCCTTCCCTTGCGGGTTGTGCAAGGGTAATCTATTTATTCTCTTGACATGTATGTTTTTGTTTTGATCTTGAGTTACTTCTCAAGCTTTTGGGGACTTCTTAGCATGTTGTATAGGGTTATTTGTTCCCTTTTCTTTAGGCTACTATCTGATTATATGTATGTTCATGGTCCTCATGTTCTCCATGGGGCCCTTTAACATATCTTTCGGATGCCTTATTTTGTCCTATTTGTTTTGCTCTATTTATCAGGTGGGTCCCTTTCCTTTTGTTTTTTGGGTTTGGTGTGCCATGGTGCTGCCCGTTTGTCTTTTGTTTTCTATTTCTTTTTTGTATTGCGTTTGGTAGGGCCTGGGGTATGCCCCTTGTATTTGTATTCTTTTGTCTTTAATTTATGACTTATTTATCCAAAAAAAAAGGTTCGGTATAATACATGATAAAAATATCACCATACTCGGATTGATAATGCATAAAAATTTATGATTCGCAGATAACAAAGGTATGACATATTACATGATAAAGATATCTCCATACTCATAATAATAATTCATGCTCCGCAAATAATAAAAATCCAATATAGCCTTCATTTTGGATGTGGGTTGACTTTTTGATTTTTTGACCATTTTAGGCCTTGTTTGGCCAGTGGTGATTTTAGCCAAAAAGCCACTAAAAAAACCAAAAAAACCAACAGCATATACCAAAATTCAAATATTTCATTTTCTCTCTACTTTTTACACATCTTTTCGTAAAAAAATCTAAAATTCATTCCAAACATACTAGTTTTTTTTTACATCATATTTTAATCAAAAAGCCAAAAAAATTACTAAAAAAACCTGTTCCCAAATGAAGCTAGCATGGGGCTAAAAAGCCTCTTTGGAATAGGCTTTTTGGCCTTTTTACTTTTGTGAGAGAAAAAATGAAATGATTATAGTTTAAATATGATTTTGTCTTATTGAGCTAAAAAGTCTATTTTATTTTTTTATGGTTAAAATAGCCCCAACCCAATCCAAAACTTCATGCCAAACATAACCATAATACATGGTAAAAATATCTCCGTACTTGAAATAATAATGCATACAAATTTATGATTAGCAGATAACAAAGGTCCGGCATAAGACATGATAAAAATATCTGCATACTTGAGATAATTATGCATAAAAATTTATACTCCACAAATAATAAGGATCCGACATAATAAACGATAAAAATATCACTATACTCAAAATAATATTGCATAAAAATTTATGCATTCTGAAAATTTATTTAAAATCTTTCCTGTTTTGGCTATAGAAGAAATCGTGCAACAGTTTCACGACGCCGACTTTTTTTTTTAAAAAAAGAATTAATTGCCTAACATGTTGCCAAGTTTCACAAATATAAACAAGTAATGCTTTTTGTTTGATAAGCTGCGCTGCCAAGTTTCATCAATATGAACCAAGTAATGGTTGTTTAATTTGATGGGGCACGTGTAAGTCTTCTCCAATCAAGATCCACAAAAGCCTTTCCAGAACCCCTTATTTTGGCGTATAAATTAACGGGTTTTTATTTAATGTTAAGAATATCATAGTCATCTCCTTCACTTAACTTTTTCGTTTCGTACTGATAGTGTCAATTGTACGGATACCAAAAATTCAATGCTTATAATGAAGAAAACTCGATGACAAAAATGATTAGAATCATCACGTGATCTACAGGAGAAAATTCCCACAGTCGCTAAACGGTGGGGAGTCATCTGATGTCTAAATTAATCCTCTAACATTATAAAAATATCGAAATGGTCAGAGTCGCTAAACGGTCGGGGTCATCCAATGTCTAAATTAATCCTCTAATATTATAAAAAATTTTAATGAACAAATTTCGTAGTGAAAAATAACGTACCTCAATCCATGGAGGTTAGCAACTAATTTGACTGCTTCAAAAGTCTTGTTCCAAACAATCTCCGATTGTTTAAGACATTTTATCTTTTGATAAATTTTGCACAATATAAAAAACTATTGTAATGTTTAACTAGAATTTCCCTCTCACTTCTTTTATCAATGTTTCACGGTTTGTGAGCAAAGTTACAAGAGACAACAATATTGACAGAAAGTCTTGAACTTCAACATGTTATATATAGTGGTTCTAATGTTTCATCTCCAATATGTGCGAAGCATAGAAACGCCCATGATTGAGAATTTTCTAAGGGATTGCATTAATTCGGCTGGTTCGATGAATTGAATGTCAATCCAAGCTCAATCTCATGTATAGAGGTATGTACCTAAGCCTGAATTCGCCCTTGAGCCCGACTTTTGCCCGAACATTTTGTCCAAGTTAGATTCTGAATTTAATTTAAAAAATTTGAGTTTGGCTCAAATTACCCAAATAAATAAATAAATAAGAGAGAGTTTGTCTGAAACTAATTTATTTCACTTTGAAGATGAAAAAAAAAAAAAAAAGAAGCAAAAATAATAAAATATATTACATTGCAATATAATTTAGTCTAAAAACATTGATAAAATAATTTTTAATTTCTAATATTTCATATTTATTATATATATTAATAAAAAAATTGGATTATTCAAGTTATTCGGGTTGTAGAAACTCATGCCCAAGCATTGTCCAAAGTGAATCCGGGTATACAAATTTTAGCCCTAACCTTGATCAAATTTATAATTAGGAAGTGTTTGAGATCATAAAAAAGCTTCCCTTTTGGGGAAATTACCAATCAGTGTGAAGTTGGGCAAATGTTTATAAAGAGGCAAGAATATAAATATTTGCGGAGTTCAACTTTCGTTGTATTTTTTTATTAAAAAAAGAGTTACACTCTCATTTATTAGCCTTGTTTGGAAAATTAATTATTTTAGCAACAATGATTTAGACCACTAAAAAATACACTACTAATAGCACTAATACATTGGGAATGGTAAAAAAAAAAAAAAAAAAGAGAATAAGGCATAGAAAATGGGCGGGGCCCACTGTCACATCATTAGTGCTCCTTCTAGTGCTCCCTTTTTAGTGCTCCCAAGTATTTTTCTTATTTTAGTTGACTATTTGATTTTTCGATTATGAGCAATGATACATTCCTTTAATTTTAGAGCTCTAATTGAGCTCTAATGATGTGACAGAGAATAAAAAAAATTAAAAACAATAAAATCAAAACCAAAACATCACATCACAGTGGGATACACTTCCATTAGAACTCATTTATTAAAGCTCTCAATCATTTCTCTTTCGATTATTTTAGTCTAGTTAAAAAAATTATATTTGAAAAGTTAGTTTTTTTTTTTTAATAGTTGATTTGATAGTTGTGGAAAAAAATAAAATAAAATGATTATGGATTGGATATTATTAACTATTTTAGCATATTTTATCTTTTAGTGAGTTATTTTAACCCAATTGTCTTCCTAAACAAGGCCATTGATAATTGTTTTTTAAAAATGTTTGGGATCTCCTTTGAGGATAACCTCCACCCCTCCAAAGTGATCCAGATCCTCCATAGATGTGTGGAGTCCACATCATGAATGGTCCAAATTTGTAGGGGTCTTGTGGGGGTGGAGGTCTCGCTCCTTATTTTTTTTGTCCACAAATGATACAAACCTTTTTTTTTTTTTTTTACCCCCACAACCCCTATAGACACATTTCAGCCAGAGATAGGAAAAAAAAAAAAACAAAACAAAAAGTTGGCCAATCACAATGTATTGGGGGTGATGGGTTTCCCCAAAAAGGGGTCCTAACATTTTTCCTTTTTTTGTCAACTACACGGACTTGTAATTGCTCTCACTTAATTGTACTTACAATGATATGACATGATAAACACTAACTTTTGATTTATCACACACAATCATATATAGTCAAACTCTCTTGTTATATTATTATGGGTGATTTTAGATAAATTATAGAAATTCACAATTTAAATTCCTAAATTCACTCGTAATAATGTGACAAAATAGTTAAATCTTACTTGATGGAATGTCTAACGAATCAAAAGTTGATATCATTGTCGATTAAATTGTAAAAACTTTTATAAAGGAAAACTTTTTTCGTAATTTTGTAAGCTTAAATTGTAACATTTCTCATTAAAATTATACAATCCAAACTTTTAAATTGGGAGTTTTTTTGGGTGAACATTTTAAAATGAGAGTTGAACTCTGTTTGGGTTAAGTCCAGCCAAATTGCACCCGATATTGGGTGCAAAATGTGTTTTTGTTTGTTTGTTTGTTTGTAACAATGTCAAAAGTCACTTCAGAAGTCTTCAAACCCTGTTCAACCCCGTCCCATGACATTTGATATTGTAAATAAAATTTTTGGAATTAAGATATGTCGGTTGGGTTTATATTCGGCTAATAATTAACCTAACTAGGGGAAGTAATTCCTGGGAAATAAATGGACCGGTCTCTTCGATGCAAATATTTCTAGAGCCATGCTTTTTTCAAAGTAAAATTAAAAGGATAAATTACAAATACATCTTTTTAGATTTATTTAAAATACAGATTACTTTTTGTAATTTGAAAAATTACAAATACTCTATTGTCAGAATTTTTTATTTAACATAATTAACTAAAAAATGAAATTCATAATTTGAAAAATTAATCAAATTATTAGTTAAAATATTTTTCTAACACCATTAAAAACTGTTAATTGATTTGCTAATTTATTAATAAATAAGGTAATTTGTTATGAAATTAAAATCTCAGGGGGTGAAATGTAATTTTTAGAATTACAAGTGACAATTCATATTTTAATCAAATATCAAGAGATGTATTTATAATTTATCCAAATTAAAAATATATTGTTTCAAGAATTAAATCAATTTAAAAGATGAAGTTAGCGAGTGGTGAATTCAAAATTAATTTATAATTTTTTATTTTTATAATTGAATGTTTGAATTAATTTATACGCACCTCAACTAATCTCAATATCTTTAAAAAAGTTAACAACTGGATAAATTTTTAGTCGCCTTTTAAAATAACTTAAACTCAAAACTTCAATTTATATTCTTAAATTTTTAGGAGAACTTACATGTAGGTCCTAATAAGTAGACTTATTGTCTAATAAGTCCTATAGGAAAATTTGTTATAAAAATGTCACTAATTGTAAGTTTTAGCAACAATTTATAAAAATCATGATAAAAAAAAAATCACTAATTGTCAATTTTTAGCGACATATGTAAAAAATTGTCACAAAAAATTATTTTTAACGATAATTTTACCAAGACTTATTTTCAATAGAACTTTATAAGAATTATGTCTAACTATTAAGATCTATTGGTAATTTATCCCCAAAAAAATTTAGCGCTCAATTAATTTCAAAATTAATCAATTAATGTATATGAAAGACCGTTCTCGTTTTACATCTACCTGACACATGTGAAACAATCTCGAAACTTAAAATTCTGGTATTAAAATAAGGGTTGTGATTCATCCCCCGAATTCACAGCCTCCGAATCCCCACAATTGCCTTTTCAAATAAAAAAAAAAAAAAAAAAAAAAAAAAAAACAGAAAAAAAAAAAAACAATTTGCCAAAAATGGAAATTAAGGGGATTAGGGGGAGTTTTTTTAGGAGAATTTTTCATTTTCCTTAAAATAATTTTGATGAAGTCTAAATGCTTTGGTGGGCGTATAGTAGGTGGAAGGTAATATCCTGGAAAATTTCAAGTTTTGGATTGTTTTGTGGACTAACGTATAAAGCTACATAAAATTATTAAATGTTGCATAATAAAATAACCTATTTAGCTTTCGTAATGAAAAGGGACATTTTGGACCTAACCTAAAACAAGATTATGATGAAGACAAATAAATAATAATAATAAGAGTTAATAATATTTTTTATCATGTAGTTTGATTCAAGGATAAAAGATAGTTTTAGTTTTTAAAATATGTGTTTTTTTTTATCATTTTAGTTTATTAAGTTTTAATTTTGTCATTTTGATCCTTAAAGTTGTCAATTTGATCTTATCTCTAACATCTGTTTACATAGATAACGTGAAAAATATTTTATTCTCGAGTAAAAGACAATTTGGCTCCCTAAAGTATGCGTTTACTTATTGTTTTAATCAATCATGTTTTAAATTTTATCATTTTGATCATCAAAGTTATTAATTTGATCTGGGACCAAATTGATTCAAATTGACAATTATGATGATCAAAATGACAAAATTTAAAATATAAGAGACTAAAATGATAAGAAACTCACACTTTAGGGATCAAAAATGTCTTTTATATACATTTTTATTTTCAAACATTAGATTTAGAACCAAAATGACAAAATTAAAACTTAAGAGACTAAAATGAAAAACAACACACACTTTAGGGACTTAAACTGTTTTTTATCCTTGATTAAAATTTATTTTAGTCTTTATAGTTTTAAATTGAACAATTTAGTCTCTACATTTTAAATCTAGTTTCAATTACGTCATTCCATCTAAGTTTTTGTCAATTTAGTCACTCATTTTTTATTTTTGTTAATCTAACTTGCCAAGTGGTTATGGAGAGGGCACTTAGGTGTCCAGGTGAGTGAGATTTTATATTCAAATTTATGAAAAGACATTGACCTACATTGTAAATTAGGACTGTGCAAAATACCGTCAAATCCGTTAAAACCATAATGATCCGCATCAATCTATACCGCTCTATCCGCTAACTGCAGTTTAAATTTTAAAATTTATAATCCGCCTTCGAAACTACTCCGCTCTGCTATAGTTAACACATATATATTTTTTAACCTATAATGAAATATCAAAGTAAAAATGGGCGTGAAAGAGATTTAATATGTGAAATTTATTACAAATTAGTAGTTATATATATATAATATTATGTAAAATTAGTTTGTGTTATATATATGAAAATTATTATGCAAATTAGTATTATATATTATGCAAAGGCTTGAGAATTGGTTAGAATATTCTTCAATCCCCCAATCTGTCAAAAATCGCTCAAACCGCAACTTGCCAATCCGCCAATCTGCTAATCCACCATTCAATTTAAAATTTTACTCTCAAACCGTCCGAATCACACCGCGCACACCCTTAATTGTAATCTAATTACTAACATACTAACCGCTATTTTGTAAGGAGAAAAAATTCCTACAACTTTTTTCCTTTTTTTTTTTTTTGGTTCCTTTAGTTTTGCGTGTGTCATTTTCCTGTCCAAAATGATAACACAAGTGTGGATTTTAAATTGATAAATTAAAGGATAAAAGATAGTTTTAGTCCAAAAAATATATGTTATTTATCATTTTAGTCTCTAAGTTTTAATATTGTCATTTTGAACATCAAAATTGTCAATTTGAATCAATTTAATCCTATCTCTAACGTTTGTCTAAATTGATAAACGGCAACCTAGATAAAATATATTTTTAGTCTCTAATGTATGCATTCCTTGACATTAGTCGTATAAGTTTTATTTTTTGTCATTTTAGTCTCTAATGTTCTGTCTACATTACAAGTGCAACTTGGGTGGGGTCAATCCGAGCAACTAGAGCTTAGCTCAACCTTTTTTATGGCTTGGGAAAAATATTTTTGAATTCGGTGTGGATTTGGATAAAAATTCAAAACGAATTAAATTTAGGAGTTTGGGTTAAGATATTGAACAACTCAAGCAACTCAAAACCCGAATTATATATATCAAAAAATTAAATATACATATAAATTATTAATCATTAAATGATATTAAAATAATTTAGATTGTTAGATATATTGAATATATATAAATAGCACAACACCAAATCTTAAATTGTAAAGACCATTATAGACTGTAGTTGCAAATTAGTTCTTTAATTTTTAGCTCTCTCGCATTATATAAATTATTTATTTTGATATTATGAATGATTTTATATAAAGAAATATAAATAGAGTATAATTTTAATAAATTAATTAACTTAATTGCATAAAAAAAATCAAATTTATACTCAATTCAGCCTAACTTGGGTGGCTTGGGGGTAGACATCCCCTCTGTTTTTTTGAAATATTATATATCATTGTCATTTCGGAAAATTACATTGACACTTCTTGTAAGCTAATTCTATTAAATATAGTTGTTAAATGACTATAATACCCTTTTAAATTAGTCAAATATCATCTGCCTGCTTTACCTAGGGTGGATTGGGAAAGTGATTTTTTTAGATTTTTGGCTAAAATGTGAGGTGAAAAAGAATAATTGTTTTACCTTTTATGAAAAAATATGTAACAAATTGAGAGAATAAGAAAAAATATTTTACTTTTGTGTATAACTTTTTGAATTTTTGACTTTTTAAATAATTTTTTGATTTTTTAACTAAATTAGCCTCATTCCAAATGATTCCTTAATCTCTTTCATTCTGTAATGGTCGTGATTCAAGGTTTGAATTACTACCCAATGAAAAAAATGAGAATGAGAAAAATATTGTATGTGATGATACAGTATAATAGGGTATATATTCAAGATAAATAGACATATAGCACAATATGATTGGAGTTAAATACTAAATTGATTTAAATTGACCATTTTAAAGATCAAAATCATAAAAATTGAAGCTTAAAAAGATTAAATAACAATGAACACTTACGCTGTTAGAGCTAGTCCTAACATTTTAAACTTTTAAGATAATTGGTGTGTAACATAATGACGATAATAGAAATAAAGGTACTTCTTCAATTATAACAAAATAAATAATTAAATTAGCTAAAAGGAAATTTATGTGTAAATCTTAATAGGTAGATTTATTGTCCAATAGGTCCTGTAGAAGTAATGACATTCTTCATCAAACACTTTTAAAAAACGTAATTAATTGTTAATTTTCAGTGACAGTTTGAAAATTGTCACAAAAAAAGTCACTAATTATAAGTTTTAACAACAATTTAAAAAAATTGTCAAAAAAAAATACACTAATTTTCAATTTCAGCAACAGTTTGAAAATTTTATCGCAAAACAATATTACTAATTATAAGTTTTAGCGACAATTTATAAAAACAGTAACAAAAAAAAAATCACTAATACATATGCCAAAAATCATCACAAAAAAATTGTTTATAATTTTATTAAGACCTATTTTCAATAAAAATTAAATATAATTATTAGAACCTATTAACAGTTTATCCCTAACTAAACTACTTCGTTGAATGGTCTAACATGGTGTTTGTTGAATTGTTCCTTGGGCCGGTTTTATTAAAAAAATATAATAATAATTTGATTAAAGGGTCGTTTTTAATATTTCTCTGTTGGAAGGAGTGACTGAGGGTGGTTATTTTTTTATTTTTTATTTTTGGCTGTCATGTAAAAACAATAAAAATAAAATAATAAAATAAATGATAAATTACAAATATACCTGTCAGAATTTGTTATTCAAAGAGTTGATTGGAAAAAATAAATAAATAAATAAATATTGCTAATTGTCTTCTCATATATGACAACAAAATTACTAAAATTGTTAATTGAAATATATTGTTGACAACGTTAAAAATTATTAATTGAATTTATAATTAATTAATAAAAGAGGTTTTTTGTTATATGATTAGAAATTTTAAAGGGAATAACGTAATTTTCATAACTACATGGGTCAATTAGTATTTCACGTAAATCTCAAAAAGTGTATTTATAATTTACTCTAAAATAATATATATATATTGTATTTCTGCGGTGATGCAGCAGGAATTCACCTAGACATAATTTTGCTTCATTAAAATGATAAGAAATCTTCTTCTGTAATTTGGAAAGATGACAAAAAATTAAAAGTCAGCTTTAACCTATTTCGAGTCAAATTATCCTTCTACTTTTTTTACACGTTTTTATAAAAAAAAATAAAAAAATAAAGATCACAAAACAAACTTTTAACTAACTTCTTAAAACAGAACATGCAAATCATCATTTTGATCTTTAAAACGAGATCAAGAGCCCTCCATTTATTGAAGAAAATTTGATTTGTTAGCCAAAATTCCAGCTGAAATCAACATACGTGTTCGGTTTGTATTGGACACTAGCTCACAACACTCCCCAATCCAAGTTGAATTGATTTCAATTTGGTTTTCGACTTCAAAATCACTGGCTAATGGATTTTATCTCTTAAACTCTTCTTGGTGGTTTGTAGCCAAAGAAGAAAAAATAAAATGGCAGGAATTGCCATTCTCGCTGCTATAGCAGTTCTCAAACAAGCCATACTAGTATTGGGCAATCTAGTTGTCCAAGAAGGTTGTCGCATGTCAAAGTTGAAGGAAGACATGGAGTGGATCGAAAATGAGATGAGTTATATACAAGCATACCTAGAAGATGTTGATGATGCTAATGGCGAGCAAGGCGAAAGCAGAGTAAAAGCCACCTTGCAGACCAATATTAGAGTCCTGGCTTTCGATGTAGAGGACCTTGTGGAGACATACTTTCTTCGTATAGGATCATTACACGAGAGGACAGGGTGCTTGGGAAGTTGTCTTAAGAGTGCCACTTGCGTTTTATGCCATGGCTTTGCAATTCATAACTTTGTTGTAGAGATTGAAGCGATCAGAAGAAGGGTTGAAAATATTCCTCGCGTTAGAAATGCTTATGGAACCAATAATAGTACCAACAATAGTGGAAGAAACATATGGGAGGAAAGAAGGCATTTCCTTCATCGTGATGAACCAATTGTAATTGGTTTTGATGAACATATCAAAACATTGATGGCTAGAGTGATTGATCCTGATTTGAAGCGTCATGTGGTCTCAATAGTTGGTATGCCAGGACTAGGCAAGACGACTCTTGCTAAGAAAGTTTTTGATTCGGTTGTAAATGATGATGACTATAATTTTCACCATCGCTTTCAGTGTTCAGCGAAGGTTTATGCTTCTCAAAGGCCCAATGTAAAACATCTCTTGCAAGACATAGCAAAACAAGTGGGCTTGGCGAAGGCGAAGTGGGAAGAGAATGTGGAGGCCAATCTTTCTGCATATTTGAAGGGCAAAAGGTATGTAATCTTGATTGATGATATATGGGACACCCAAACATGGGATGATCTTGAAAATGGCATTCCTAAAAATTGTAAAAATGGTAGCAGAATAATCATCACTTCTCGAAACAGAGAAGTGGGCTTGTCCATATGTGGGGTTAGCTTTCTATACGAGCTACAACCCTTGAAACCAAATGAAAGTTGGAACCTTTTTTCTATGATGGTCATGGACCCTCTGGAAATTACCACCAACACGACTGAGTTCCAAGAGTTAGAACCTCTTGGTAGGAAAATTGTAGAAAGATGTGGTTTTGTACCACTTGCTATTGTGGTAGTAGCTGGTTTGCTACTTCGTAAAGAGAAAACCGAACATGCGTGGAAGGGAGTACTTGACAACATGGGTCAAGATGATGATATGTGTTCAAAAATCTTGGCTTTGAGTTACAAAGATTTGCCCATTCATTTGAAACCATGCTTTCTCTATTTTGGGCTTTTTCCAGAGGATTATGAGATCTTTGCATTCGAATTAATTAACTTATGGGTGGCGGAGGGATTTGTACAAGGAAAAGGACAGCGCACGCCTGAGGATGTGGGGGAAGATTACCTTGATCATTTGGTTGCTAGGAACATGGTTCAAGTTGCTAGGAGGAGATACGATGGGAGGATTAGAACTTGTCGTATTCATGATCTTCTGCACAGTTTATGCATTAGGGTGGCCACCGAGTGTAACTTCTTTAACCCTCACAACGATGTAACTGCCATTAATTCTGCAAAGAAAGTTCGTAGAGTCACAAACTACCGTAATGGTGTTAGGGAATACATTTCTTCTAATTTTCAAACTCCAAAGCTTCGTGCCATGCTATCTTTTCTTGGAAAAGACTAGAGCTCACCTAGCAGGAAACAAGTTAAGGAATTTTTTAAAGGCTCTAGATTTCTTCGAGTGCTAAGCGTAGATGGCCATGGCTTTTCATTCCCTCTTCCAAATGAAATTGGCAATTTGAGGCACTTAAATTACTTTGGATTCAAAAATCATTTTGTCAAATTTCCCTCATCCATAGGTAAATTAAAAAATTTAATGACCTTGGATGTGCGAAGTTATCGTATCCATATTCCAAGTGTTATTTGGAGGATGAAACAATTGAGGCATATTCTCTTATACAAAGAATCTAATCTACAGCCTCAAGGTTGTCTTCAGATGGTCAGAAAATGTAGTTTCCATAAAAATGGAGTTTCTTTGCCTAATCTCCAAACCCTGTACGTGGTGCCTCGACAAGTTCTAAAGGCTAAATGGTTGGGCAACTTTCCTAATTTGAGAAAATTAGGAATCTCTTATGTGACGGAGCCAGTTATCGAGGCATTATCAAATGAAGCACCCGTGTCAAACAAGCTAGAAAACTTGCGGTTGTGGAACATTTTGGGCGATTCAGAAGTAAATCTAACAAACCTAAATCTGTCTCGATATGAAATTCTGAGAAAGTTGCATCTGCAAATATACATGAAGAGGTTGCCGGAACATGGTAAACTGCCTCCAAACCTTATCAAGCTTACACTTGTGTGTACTTTCTTGGACAAGGACCCATTGGTGACACTCAAGGAACTGCCTAAATTGAAGATCCTCAAATTGGGTTTTAAGTCCTACAAGGGGAGGAAGATGGTGTGCTCAGGAGGATCGAATAAATTTCCTCAGCTCGAAGTATTGGAAATTGTTATGTTATCGCTAAACGAGCTGGTAGTGGAAGTTGATGCAATGCCAAGACTTAATAAGCTAAGGTACGATTTTATCCGCGTACTAACGATTCCAAAGAGGATCTTAAACATTACGATTGCCAGACGAAAAGGTAATTTTTAGTTGTTGCACTTTGGTTTCCCCCTCATATATCTTTTTGTTTTTCATTTTTGAATTTTTTTTTTAAAAATTACTATTCAAAATGGGGGCTTCATATAGCCTATAGAGATATGGGATTTATAATGACAGTTCTTTCTTACTATGATTATGCTACATTGGTTGATGAATGCAGGTGGATGACGTAGGTGAATGCAAACATCCAACAAAAGCATATGTACAGAGAGACAGATGAGTGTGCAGCTAAGTTGGATAGCTAAGTTAGGGAAATCACAAAAAAGCATATAATACTATGATGCCTATTTTTTTATTATACATCATTTCATTGGTAATAGACAAGTGTGGCACTCATGTCTATTACCAATCCCGTGATGTCACAATAAACAAAATATAGTCTGTTTGTGTGCTTGTAAATATATGATTTTGTTAATAATGTCCTGATACTGTATTTGTGTATCATATTTTTTTTAACCATGTAATGTATCATCATTGTATTTGTAGCAGATATGAATAGTAAGACCGATTAAACCAATGCAATAATAACACATAGGATGATGAGCTAAATATGGTATGATCATGTTGTTGTTTGCACCTACATTTTGTTTAAGGTTTTAAAAGTGAGTTGTTTTTAATGTTTTCGTTGTTGGGGCTAGGGACGAAGGAGTTTTTTTGTTATTCTTTTTTTGAGCTAATTATCAAAGAGTTTTATTTATAAATGTTATGGTGCTTTACGTCTTATTTAAGATTTTTTAAACCAATAAGTCCTATAATAAAACTGATAATATTATCAATTTTTCTTAATTTTTAAAACTAAGAACATTATCAATTTTGCATAGTAATGTTCCAGATAATTGTTTCACTAACTGATGAAAAAACAGGAGTATGAGATTAAACGTTTTTGCCTTTTTACTTGTCGATTTGATTCAACTATTTAATAAAATCGAAAATATTATCAATTTTTTTTCTAGTTTTAAATGATGAATAATTATTGTTTGAAAGATAATTCTGACTATTAAAAATTTAATAAGACTTGAAAGTCCAAAAAAATTTAATTAAGACTTAATAGAATATAAGTTTATAAATTAGAATTTATATGTAAATATCTCTTGTTTTTTTTAGATGTTCTGTAAACAGATCCAAGTTTTTATGCCTTTAAATATTTATTTATTTTATTTATTTTTAACAAGGAAAAATAATATTATTGAAGAAATTGGAAAGTACAACTCCAAAGAAACATCAATAATGGTTCAAGTGCAAACTCCATCCAAACTAGATTGGCGTAGGAAGAGAATCATTTGCAAGCACAAAAAACCAAAACAAGAAAGAAAACCACTAAAATGAGCCAACAAATAGCACCCAAAAATTCAGAAAATAAAAACACCAAAATTCTGATCAGCAGCCATTAGATCAGATTGCATATCTCAAAAACAAATCCCAACAACCTCACAGTTACCCTCTTATTCCAATGAGCTAAATAAATTATAATTATTTATTTCTGTGATGCGATGTTTACATGTTAATTCATAATATTATATTTTAAAATAATAATATTAGGTATTAAGGATGTTCAGTGGATATTTTCATCCACCTAAATCGATCGAACAAGATTAATCTGCCTTATTTTAGACGGATGTGTAATGACGAGCGAACGATTATGGATTAATTTTTTTTCAATCTGTTTAATTTTGGACAGATGACAAATTTAAGATTCTCTTAATCACAATCGAACTGCCAAATCATGAGCCCCTCATAATTTGTAAAACTTTTTGTTTTCAATTTGTTTAGATATTCTATTTGTGTTTTCAATTGAAAATAGTTTAAATATTCTGTTGTGTTTTCAATTTAGAAATCCTTTTATCAAATGACAAATATTGATATTTGATATTTTTGTGTGAAAAATATAAGGCTTAATTTTGTCCCCTTTTTTTTTATAAATCAAATTACATAGTTTTTGAATAAAAAAACAATAATGAAATAGCTTTGATAATGCATGATTTTCTTATATGCAGTTATTATTGAATTTGACAATTATTTGATAATCTTTTTATAATGTTGAGTTGGATTGTTATCTAAAAAAAAAATGTTGACAAGTTATTATATTATATTCAAAATTTATAAAAGTTTAAACTGCTAAACTGATTCTCATCCATCCGTTAATCCGTCAATTTGTATCTGTCAATTCAGTGGACAGATGATGAATTTGAGATTCTCCGACCGCAACCGAACTGCAAACACCCCTATTAAGTACACATAATTAAAATCAAAAAAATATCCAAGAAAACATTGTGTGGACCAAATTTATTCAAAATGTCGGTCTCACCACATAAGCATTGAATCTAGACCCTACGCGGTTTTTCTTAGCCATTTTGTTAGTTCGATTTATCCCTAGCATTATTAATTTTGATTTAATAAGCATTGAATTACATTCATTGCGGATGTGACACATAGTATATTAATTTTAAATCTATAAGCATACACTCACTTCCCAGATAAAACATGCTACATAAAATTTTTTACCACGTAATAAGGGTACTTAACATTGATTCACTCTATTTATTTAATATTGCATTCATAAATACATATAAAATTCACTTATTTGTGTCTTAAAATGAGAAAAACATATAAAAATTAGAATTATATCTAACATTTTTCTTTATTTAATTAAGTTCCCTTATTCATATAATTTTTTATCAGAATACATCGAGTAACAAAGAAGCATCAATTAATATTGTACTTTTTTTTCCTAATCTAACCATCTATCAAACTTAAAATGATTTAATTTATTTTAAAAAATATATTTTGATCATATCTACTTGCTATGGTTGGAATATAGTCAGTGGACGGTAATATCGTAGCAAATTTCAAGTTTTGGATTGCTATGTGGAGTAAATATAACATATTTTAAGAAAAAATTGGCTGTAAATTTATTTTTATGGATGTATATTGTATTAAGTTTAATGATGATCATTTTGATTTTAAAAACATGATTATTGGTCAAATTATAAATCATTATTTTAAAGAATTTTTTTTTTCATTTTTACTCTTGTATTTTATTTTATGTTATTTTTTTATCTCTACTTTCACTCTCTATTCTCATACACTACTATTAATTGTCACTTGGCGTTGTTAGCTCCAGCCAATCACATGGAGGAGTTAATGGGTAGGCTCTTCAAGTCAAGAAGTAGGAGGGAAGGGAAGATGACAGTTGGCAGCTGGCAGTCCAATTACTCTTTCACTTTTGTTCCCTCTCTTTTATGTATGAATAGAGGTTGAGAGAAAGAGAAGAAAAATATAGACAAAAGAAGAAAATACAGAGTGTATGTATCTGTGAGATGAGAGTGCTATAGAGAGAGAAAGTAGGGTGTAAGAGCAACTCCAATCACATTCTCTACTTTTCACTAGTTAAAGTACAAAAAAGTGCACTCTTTATTTTACCTAATTACTTTAGCTATTCTATTCTCCAACCACGCTCTTTATTTTAGCTAATCATTTAAACTAACTTAATTAATTTTTAAAATAAAAAAATACTAATTGTTGATATTTTACTAATATAAATTTGCTCATATAAACATACAAAACTTGTAGAATGAGGAGAAAAAAAAAATACATAATACAAAATAAGTTATTTTGTAATTCATTAAACAGAATTGAAAGAACATATAACAATGCTACATACACACATACACACACACACACACACACATATATATAATATATAATCTCAAATCCAAGACATAAATATACAAAAATCTAAAATATATATATACATAATTGTTTAGAGAGCCTCTAGGGCTCTTCAATTGTAGCCACAAAAAAAAATAAGATGGTAAAGTAGCTAACCCAATAGCTAGCTCATTGGAGCTCAACATTATACTTACGTTGGCTAAAATGCCTAACAAGCCTTATTTAACTATCCCCTTGGAGATGCTCTAAGTGTTGTAAACTCCCTTCGAAAAATTCTATAGAAAAATCTCTCCGTGGACGTAAGCAATTGTCGAATTATGTAAATATCTTGTGTCTTTTTCTCTGTGTGATTGATTTTTGGGTGTGCCTTAATCCTAACAAGTGGTATTAGAGCTGTGTTGGTCGATTTTAAAAAAAACAGGGTGTGTTTTTCAAAATTACCCAGAAATCGAGTTGCTCAAAATTACTTTTGAGCATACCAGAATGAAGCTCTCAACGAGAGGAGTCCAAAATTGTAAAGAAGAGCACCAGACGAGCTGTGATGTGCCCTCACGCGCCTCTTGAAAAAAGCGCATGAGTCTCAGTTTCAGATACACTCCACACGCGTCGTTGACGGTATCGACGCGTCATTCTAGTCTCAAGCACGCGCCTAATACAAGGCTGAAGGAGAAAGGCGAGTGAACTACGCATAACACCAGCATCACTGCCACGTGTCTGCCACGTCAACACCACGTCAATGCCATGTCAGCTCCACATCGGCCCATATCACTGCCATATGTCTACCACGTCAGCATCACGTATTGATACATGTCAGTCACGTCATCACACCGACTGACCAGTCAACCCGCTGGTTTGAACCAACCCGATCCAGAGACAGAGGGTTATTTGGTACTACGCAGCTACAGTACATCCAGTGATCTGAATCGTCGAACTTATTTTGGCTATATCGGAGCCATTTGAAGTCTGATTTTGGCGAGCCAAAAGTGGTTTCTAACTATTTGGAGTATTTTGGAGAGATCCGTACGGTTAGATTTTTGAATCAGAGTTTCTATGAAAAAGTAAGAAGACGATGGAGGAATTCACTTCAACTTCAAGATCTATGATCAAGTTGAATCTTTCCAATTATGCAATCTAGAAGCCGCGAATGGAAGACATCCTATATTATAAAAACTTGTTTGACCCTATTGTTCTAAAATGGGTTAAACCGAAAGAAGTGAAGGATGAAGACTGGATAAAGATGAACCGGAAGACTATTGGTTGTATCAAACAATGGATAGACCACAGTGTGTTCTATTACGTTGCCTAGGAGACAGATGCATATGTCCTCTGGACAATGTTAGAAGGAATGTACCAGTCAAAGACCGCTCGGAATAAAGCCTTGGTGATGAAAAGACTTGTAAATCTGAAGTTGAAGAATGGTGTGTTTGTCGCCGAGTACACCAGTGAATTCAAGAATCTGGTGAATCAACTTGCAACCATCAAGATGCCCTTGGACGATGAAATGCAAGCCATACTACTGCTTAGTTCTTTATCGGACAGTTGAGAGACGTTGGTGGCTTCTCTCAGTAACTCTATATCAGAGAGGAAGCTAACCATGAGCATGGTCATAGATACCATGTACAATGAAGAGACAATAAGGAAAGACATAGGAGGTAATTAGTCCCATACTTTTGTCATAGAAGATAGAGGCAGAGACAGAGGTAGAGAAAGAGGCAGAGGAAAAAGTAAGAGTAGAGGCAGATGGAACCACAGGAGTAAATCTAGAGACAGTAAAAATCAAGATAACTCTAGCTTCACTTGTTTTCACTATGGCCAGGAGGGTCACATAAAGAGGAACTACCCAAGCCAGAAAGATAAAGGCCAAAGCAATAAGTCAAAGGGAGATGAGAACACGACAGTCACAACAACTGATGAAATACTTTTCGTAGTTGGTGAAAATGAGGATTGCCTTTACGTGGCTGACCACAGCTGTACAGAGTGGGTGATAGACACAGCTGCATGTTATCATGCCACTTCCCACAGAGAACTTTTCAGCTCGTACAACGCTGGAGATTTTGGCACTGTTCGAATAGGGAATTCTAGCTATTCGAAGATTATGGGTATTGAAGACATTAGTATTCAGACTAATGTCAGATACAAGCTAGTTCTCAAAGATGTGAGGCATGTTCTAGATTTGCGCCTCAATCTTATCTCCGAAAACGCCCTGAACCGACAAGGCTATACAAGTACATTCAGAAATGGCCATTGGAAGCTGATAGGAGGAGCTTTAACAATTGCCAGAGGAGAGATGTCTTCAACACTGTACAAGACTCAAACGAAGATCTGTCTGGGAAGTCTTAATGCAGCAGAAGACAAGGAATCACCAGACTTATAGCACAGAAGACTGGCTCACATGAGTAAGAAGGGATTGCATCTATTGGCAAAGCAATCCAGGATACCCTTATCCAAAGGGAGTGCCCTGAAGTCGTGTGATCATTGCCTTTATGGCAAGCAACATCGAGTACCATTCAATTCAACAAGCAGAGGAAAACAAAAGTGCTCAGTATGGTATACTCGGATGTTTGTGGCCCAATCAAAGTGAGGTCACTTGGCGGCCGCAAGTATTTTTTGACCTTCATTGATGATGCATTAACTAAGTTATGGGTGTATTTCCTGAAGATGAAGGATGAGGTATTCTAGCACTTTCAGGAGTTCCATGCAATGGTGGAAAGAGAGACCGGGAAGAAGTTGAAGTGTCTTTACACAGAGAATGGTGGCGAGTACACTTCTAATACTTTTGAAGCATATTGTGCCAGTAGACGTATCTGGCATGAGATAACAATTCTTGGTACCCCACAACACAATGGTATGGTAGAAAGGATGAACCGTACTATTATTAAAAGAGTCAAATGTATGCTCAGAATGGCAAAGTTGCTAAAGTCATTCTGGACTGAAGCTGCCCGTACAGCCTGTTATCTCATCAACAGGTCGCTTTCAGTCCTGTTGAATTTTGCAATACCTGAGGAAGTCTGGTCTAGAAGAAAGATATCATATTCTCACTTGAGAGTCTTCGGGTGTAAGGCGTTTGCACACATCTCCAAGGACAACAGACAGAAGCTTGATGACAAGTCCACTCCATGTATATTTGTGGGCTATTCGGATGCAGCATTTGGGTACAAGTTGTGGGACCCAGTGAACAAAAAAATGTTCAGGAGCAGAGATGTTGTGTTCCAAGAAGACCAGACAGTAGTAGATTTTGAGAAGTTTGCAAAGTCTAGAGATGTCATTACTCCAGACTTGTTCCCATCTACCAAGCCATCACAAAATGCTAGATATGATGATGTGCAACAAGAAGTGCCAGAGTTGCAGGATCTTATGCCAGAAATTGAGGACTAAGAGGAAGGAGATGAAAAGGGTGTTGAACAAGAGGAGCAACCCCTTCAACAAGAGGCAACTGGGCCTCAGTTGCGGAGATCTAGAAGAGTTGCCGTGCCACCAACCAAATATCCCGCTTCTCAGTATATTTTGATTATTGATGAGGGGAAGCCTGAGAGTTTTTCGGAAGCAAAAAGTCATACAGAGAAAGATTGCTGGATACAAGCCATGAAAAAGGAGATGAGTTCTTTGTAGAAGAACCACACATATGAGCTTGTTTCACTTCCAAAGTGCATGAAGGCATTGAAAAACAAATAGGTGTACAAATTGAAGAAAGATGGCAACGGTAAAATATTGCAGCATAAAGCTCGCTTGGTGGTCAAAGGTTTTGGGTAGAAGAAAGGAATTGATTTTGATGAGATTTTTTCTCCAATTGTGAAGATGACTTCCATTTGAGCAGCTCTGGGATTAACAGCTCGCTTGAATCTAGAGGTGGAACAGATGGATGTCAAAATTGTCTTTCTCCATGGTAATTTGGAAGAAGAGATCTATATAGAGCGACTAGAAGGATTTGAAGTTAAAGGTAAACAGAATCTAGTCGGCAAACTGAAGAAGAGTCTCTATGGCCTGAAGCAAGTGCCGAGACAATGGTACAAGAAGTTTGATTCATTCATGGTGGATTACGAGTACACAAGAACTGTAGCAGACTAGTGTGTATATTTTCAAAGGTTTTTGGATGGAAACTTCATCATCCTATTGTTGTATGTCGATGATATACTGAGCATCGGATAGGATATTGCTATGATCAACAAGTTGAAAAAAGACTTGTTGCAGTATTATGACATGAAGAATTTAGGCCCAGCACAACATATTTTGAGCATGAAGATTGTTCGTGATAGAAAAGCTAAGAAGATATGGCTGCCACAGGAGAAATATGTTGAACGAGTGATTGAAAGGTTCAACATGAAAGATGTCAAGCCAGTCAGCACACCATTGGCCAACCATTTCAAGGTGACAAAGCGTTTGTGTCCCACGACCAGCTCTGAAAGGAAAGAAATTGATGCAATTACTTATTCTTCCACAGTAGGAAGTTTGATGTATACAATGGTCTGTACCCGGCCAGATATAGCTCATGCAGTTGGCGTTGTAAGCAGATTCCTCGCCAATCCAAGAAAGGAGCATTGAGAGACAGTCAAATGGATTCTTCGGTACTTGAAGGGAACTTCAAAAATGTGTCTATGTTTTAGGGGAGCTGACCAATTTTGGAGGGTTTTACAGATATTGATATGGCAGGTGATCTTGATGGTAGAAAATCTACATCAGGATTTCTATTCACTTTTGCAGGTGAAGCTGTTTTATGGCAGTCCAAACTACAAAAGTGTATTGCTTTATCTATAACAGAGGCAGAGTACATTGCTGCCGTAGATGCTGGAAAGGAAATGTTGTGGTAAAGCGGTTTCTCCAAGAATTGGGTCTACAGCAAGAAGAGTACAAGGTACATTATGATAGTCATAGTGCAATTGATCTGAGCAAGAAGTCCATGTACCATTCCCGTACAAAGCACATTGATGTCCGGTATCATTAGAAACAAGAAGTGATGGAAAAGTAGTTGACGAAGTTGGTAAAGATTCACACGGACAAGAATCCTTCTGACATGATGACCAAAGTTGTCATCAGAGACAAACTAAAAGTTTTGCAAGAATCTAACCGGGATGGACTTCAAGTAAGAAATCAATTATGCATATGGGCTTGGAGGGAGAGAATTGTTAGCTCCAACCCATCACATGGAGAAGTTAATGTGTAGGCTCTCCAAGTCAAGAAGTAAGAGGGAATGGAAGATGGCAGTTAGCAGCTGGCAGCCCAATTACTCTTTCACTTGACTTTGTTCCCTCTCTTTTATGTATAAATAGAGGCTGAGAGGAAGAGAATAAAAATATAGACAAAAGAAGAAAACACAGAGTGTATGTATCTATGAGGTGAGAGTGCTATAGAGAGAGAGTGAGGTGTAAATGTTGTAAACTCCCTCGAAAAATTCTACAGAAAAATCTCTCTGTGGACGTAGGCAATTGCCAAACTACGTAAATATCTTGTGTCTTTTTCTCTGTGTGATTGATTTCTGGGTATGCCTTAATCCTAACAGGCGTCTCATTGAAAAAGTTGCTAATGATTAGTGACGATAGTGGACAGATAGATAGTCGGACACAAGAAAAAATTAGTGGACACGTTGATAATTAGACAGATAGGTGAACAAAAAAAGAAATAGGTGGGGTGATATAGTCTTTTAAATTGTTAGTCCTTTATAGACAAAAAACAAAAAAATTAGAGTTGGGGCCATTGCCTCAAAAGTTTCAAATTTGGATTGTTATCCAGAGTGCCTTTTTTTCCCCCCCTAATATATTTAATGTATTTTGTGATAAATATTATGTAATCTTTTAGTAGTATTACGAAAGTTTTTTATTCAAAATTATTTTAATGAAAAAATGTGTAACACCAAAATTGATAAATCTTACTATGCAAACGAGGCAATCAACAATTCCACATCATAATTTTTAAGAAAAATGATTGATCTATTGAATTTAGGCTCGTCCAAATTGCTCAAATTATGTAAGTTAGACGACTGCTAACTGTTCGGATGACCAACGTCACCCTCATCAACTGCGATTGTATCCTTGTCAACCGCAGTTGTCACCCTTCTCAACCAGCGTGTTAACCGATATCAGCTTGAATGACTGGCATAATCCTAGATGATTGGCCAGATGACCTCCTGGATGACTGTAGACACCCCATTTTGACCGCCCTTAAGATTTGGGTGCCTTGTGTTGAACACTCGATGATGAAATGTTACGTTATACAATCGTTCGATTTCTTCAGCAAAAAGGCTCCAATTTTAAGCTTTAGAAACCTAAACCCTGTACCCCCTTTGGACCAAAACCTATTTTTTTTCTAGCCTAACTACTCAAAGAAGAGCTGGCTAGCAAGTGGTCGGCAGGCCATTTTTCATTGGCCGAATGTTCCCCTTCATGGCCGGCCGGCCATGTTCAACGACAACAGATATTTTGAGATAGCCAGCTGTCCCCATGTGCATGCCTTGCACCAGCTATCTCTCTGCAAATATTTCCGACGTGAGATGGTGTTTTTCTATAAATACAAAGCCTTCCCTAAGGATTTGGGGTTAGAAAATTTTGCCAAGCGCCATAACTTGTCAAACACTTTTCCTTCATCTTTTGCAATATACATACACCATACATACACTTCCTAAGCCTAAACTTAAGGCCTTTTGCTGAGATTCTTGAACACAATTTCAGCTCTTGAGAGTGCTTAACTTGTGGCTTGTTAACTAGGAAGCACTTTCTTTTTTTAAAGGAGTAAACTTTCAACTCTTTAACCATCTTTTCTCCCTTTTTACTTGGTGTTTACTTACTGTTTTCAGAGTATTTTGAGGCCTGAAATATGTGATTTTAAGTCACAAAAAAGATGAGGGGTTAGCCATCCTTCCTTAGGCTTGTTGGTTGTTGAAACCTTTTGGCTTTAGCCCATTTTTGCTCACTTTTTTCACCTCAAAAACTTGATTTTCAGCACTATTTTTGTGCTGTTTTAGAGCCTTTTTAGTGTGCTAATTTGTGCTTTAAATACTATAGATGTGTTGTTGTAAGTCCTCATGGATATTGCTTTCAATCCATTTGAGTTGATAGTCTTTTCTTGCACTTTTTTATAGCTTTCATACATGTTCATACCATTGTAATCACCCAATTTCCATTAGCACTCTACAATCTCCTTCATTTCTTTGTTTATTTTGATAAAGAGTTGTATGTTACGAAAGATTGTTGTTCAAAGCATAAGAAAAAGACCTTTCATGCTAAATGATTTAATCTCTTCGGAGGTTCATTACCAGAACATTACATCTCTTTTATGTTAAGCACAATTTCTCGTTTGATACTTCTCTTTATCGTCAGTGTATTACTTCTAAGGGACTAACTTTCTAGTTAAACCCTTGGAAATCACAAAGAAAAGTGTCATTATAACTTATTATCAAGTTTGGATTTAGAGTCATTATCTTTGGGTTTGATTAGTCATTATCGCTCTCTTTGAGCTTGACTAGTTATTATTGCTCATTTTGGATTTGACTTAGAATTCATTATCGCTTGTAAATGGGTTTGATTATTCTTTTGTAATTTCCCCGTAGAAAAGGGTTTGACAAGCTCATTTCTCGGGTCAAGTCGTGCTTGCTGTCTTTATTGCTTTTGGACTTAGTGGACGTAATCTACACTTTTGGACAAAAATGAAGAAAAGATAAGAAATTGAGAAGTAATGTAAAAAGGGGCTAATAAAAAAAAGAGAAAAAAGAGGTAAAAAAGGTAATAAAATTGGATTATGTTCGATTGAACGTTATATTGAACCTATTGCGTCTTGAATCATTGCATACTCTTTAGTGATGTTTAATGGTTCATGAAGCAATGTCTACCCCTTCTCTTGAGGTAACTCCATGATAGGAAGGAGGTGTTGTTTGCCTTTCATTTCATTTTGTTAAGTTTTGTCCTATCGGTTCTAAGATCATCACGCAACAAATTTGCGACTATTGATGACTTATGAATTGAATCTACTCTCCCCTTGATCAGCTTCATGATAGGGAAGGGCAGAGAGAATAAACATCTATTGGAAACACTGTTTTTGCTCTATTTCAACTTTATGGCAGCAGGACATTTCACAAAAGTAGTGGCCGACCGGCCACCATTCTGTATGGCAGATCGCTTTTCAAGGTTGGCTGACCTCTTATTTTGTACAAGTAGTGGCTTTTTTACAACAGAACAAGATAGAATCTGAGGCCAAAACAGAATAATTTTCTGATTGCAACAGGGCAGATTCTGGCAGCAAACAGAGAGGTTTCCGGGAGGATATTCTCAGTTGTACGCATGTGGCCCCTCGCCTCCTGTTCAAGTCCATAAATTAGTGCTTTAATATTAGTATGTGTAATTAATTAGTTGGCTCGAATTTGTAACAGTTAGTTAATTTAGTTAATTCATTTAGTGTTGTAATAATTAGTTAATTAAGATATTCATTCAGACCTTTTTGTGCCAGAGCAAATTTGTAACACTTGTAATATTTTGTATGTCTTCCAACCCCCATTTCTTTCTCCCTTTTATTTATATGCTTATCATGATAGCATTATATTTTTTGTTTCATATCGTTGCCATGTGTTATATCCATTTTTGCATGCATTGGGTTCGGTTCATCATTTTAACATTGTTATCATTTCCTACTTACTTGAATACGTGCGTTTGCCGCATGTTTTGAGTTGATCCATATGACATGTTAAATAAACCAAACCTAGTAGTTGCATTTTGTATGTGTTGCATTAGTCACTTGCATATTGGAGTATGTATTTTTCTAATTATTTTCTTCTTTTTGGCTAAGTGAGCATTTTTCGCTTTAGTATATCGCATGTGTGTTTGTGTTACCATATCAAGCATATTACTATGAGACTAAGTGCTTATTTGAAATACCTTTTTGAATGTATGTGGATGAAAGCTATTTCTCTTAAGTTGAAATGATTTTGATAAATGTACATATGAGCTTGTTTTTTCAAGTAGCACATATTCAAAACAAACATGAAATCAAAACTTTCCAAAGTGAGTGAAATAGTCTATACTTGTGTGTCTCACCTAGTAAGTAAGCATAATAATCAGAACTTGAGTATATAATGTACATAAAAATCACATTATGATTATTGGAGGCCAATCTTTGATCAGATGAGTGGGGTGCTCAATTAATGACCTTCCCCTCTTATACCTAAGTTCTTGAGCTGAGACACTTTAGTTTTGACAGACGAGTGGCTTTTGGCACGAGTCACGGGTTTCTTAAATTTTTTAAAAATATTTAGGTGGCGACTTTAAAATCTGGCAATGGAATCCATTTTGACATCTCTGATGATTAATTGATTTTATAAGATTTGCCGGATTTGGACTCTCATTTGTTTTATGGGGAAATTACCCATAGGTCCCATATGAAACATGTGGTCTCCATTTAATCCCATAACTTTTTCACTACACCCAAAAGTCCTTTTCCCAGGGACACCTCTCGTCTCTCTCATCCGTCGTCTCCCCGATTCACCAAATTCTTGCGAATCACCTTCAGGATTTTGTTTTGCTGCAACGTTTCTCTGGATATATTGAGTGGAAGGTCCTCAGAATCAACAATACCCTTCACAAAACTCAGGTACTCTGGGATCAACTCCAATGTCCAGCGTCCCCTTCACCATCGAAGACTTCCACTCTGCCCTTGACAAATACGACTTCAATTCCGAAATTGGCACCAAGGTTTTCTATCTTTCTGTCTATCTATCTATATATTTATATATGTATATGTATGTATTCCTATGTTATATATGTATATGTATGTATTCCTATGTTTTTGCAATTATTTGTGTGGAATTCGCAGATTTTTTTTGGGATAGTTGTTGATCTATGGTTGTTGTTGATGATGAAATGAATCTATAATATCATTGAAACAGATCTGTAATGACTGAGATTTTTAATGAGAAAATTTTCGAATTCTGAACAAGTAATTTTCGAGTTTTAGTTACAGGCGGTGAAAACTGTAAATTTTTGCAGTTTGAATTTTTTTTTTTTTGTGCTGGAATGAATCATGTTTTAAAACTGTAAAATTTTGCAGTTTTATAACATGGTTTAGAACTGTAAAATTTTACAGTTTCATAACATGTTTTAAACATTCCGACGACTTTCCGGCGATGTTGAACATTCCGACGAGTCTCCGGCGACCGTTTGACGGAAGTCCGACGATAGTAAGATGTGAACAGTGTCTGTAAATTTAAAAAAAAAAAAAGGATTTTTTGGTAACAATTAAAAATAAGTGTGGACTAATTGGTGCAAATATTTTGTTTTGGGATTAGCTGGATCTTGAACTTGTTGCATGGGACTTATCAGTAAGTTCCCCTTGTTTTATCTAGTTCACATTGCACTTGTAAAACCAGATTCAGAACTACGGAAGTCCGAACTGTAAGGTTATCGTACCCGATGAGACTAAACCCCTTCGAGGAACGCAAAAAGCCAGCTACAATGACCAATGTTTCAACCGACATACATAAATTTAGACAATTCAGACAAGCCCAAATTCAATAGATGCAACATTACTCTATTTTTAAATAGCCATAACTCTCACCTGTAGTTCTGTTTGATTGTTTTTGTGTCTTCAGAAAAGCAATGTTGTTTAAAATTATGTCATTGTGATAAACTGCAAGAAAATTTCTTCTATATTGTCACATGACACTAACAATAGACAAATAAATATCTTTATTTATAAATAAAAACTCGGCAACTCTACTACAAATATGCAAGACATAATTACAAAATTTTATAATAAATGTTAAAATAAGTCAATTTTTTTTTTTTAATCAAAAAATTTGTAATATTTCTTATTACAAATAATTCTTAACATTTACATGACATTATTTATAACATAATTTTAATATTCATAAAATAATCACAGTTATATATATAAAAAAAATAATTATAAAAGGAATAAAAATAAGAGTTCGAATTTTTTTCATGTTGATCCTCTAACCTGCGAGAACAATTTAAACTTGATGAACTCACTTTGGGCCGACTTGAGTAATCAAAATCATCATTTTTTAACATTCATTGAGGAAAATATTTATATAAAAAATTAAAATAATCATATATCAATAATTATATATTTAAATCATATTTATATTATAAAAAATAAATAGTTATTTTTAAAATTATATTTATCTTTCAAATATACAATTATTGATATCTAACCGTCTTATTTTTTATATGAACCATTCAAATTAACTTAAACAATGAAAAAAAGCTTCGGCAACTACAAAGCCTATTGCATAGGAAAAAACAGAGCCAGTCCATCAATATGCAGAGAGCTCTCTCAGTTCGTTTATTTCAAGTTCATCTTAGAACTTGTCATGATCGGTAAGTTGGGTTTGAGAGAGCCGAGATTGCCATTTTGATTTGTCAATTGGTTTCTGTGTTGTTCTTTCTTGCAAAGCTGCGATCACATTTTACAGGTTTCATTTCTCTTCATCTTTCTTTTCTTTCTTTCTTTCTTTCTTTTTTCATTTTTTTTCTTCAACTTTCTATTATTAATTTTTGCTGATAAAATTTATGCATGTGTAAACTATTGTACTTCATTGATGATGCAGCAATAATTCAACCTATATATAATTGTTTTCATTAGAATGATGGGAAATCCTCTGTAATTTGTTTATCATCTGGCATCTCTTTTGTTCTGGTGTTTAAATGGTAGGTAAATGGCAAGAAGAGATTGGATGTTGATATCAACTTCTTTTTTTTTTTTTCCAGTTTGGGCTTTATTTTTGCTTAAAAATTACAAATCTTTATTCAATCCCGTCTGATGGGTTTTAACTCTTGAACTTTTCTTGTTGATTCATAGTCAAAAAAGAAGAAAAATGGCAGAAATTGCTATTGCCATCGCAATTGCAGTTCTCAGACAAGCTGTAGGATTATTGGGCAATCTAATTATCCAAGAAGGTTCCCACTTGTTCAAATTGAAAGATGACATGGAATGGATTGAAAATGAGATGGGTTACATCCAAGCATACCTGGAATATGCTGACAATGACAATAGCATGCAAATTGAAAGCAAAGTGGAAGCTGAATTGTTGAAAAATATAAGATTACTCGCTTTCGATGTGGAGGACATTGTGGAGACATACTTCCCTCATATAGCATCATCCCACGAGAGTGCTTAAGAAGTTGGCTTAATTGTGTCAATTGCATCTTATGCCACGGCTCTGCTTATCATAAATGTGCCACAGAGATTGAAGGGATCAGAAGAAGGGTTGAAAATATTCCTCGTGTCAGAAATGCTTATGAATCTAGAAGTGGTGGCAGCAGCAGTGGAGACATATGGGAGAAAAGAAAGCATAATCTTCATCGTGATGAACCAATTGTTGTTGGTTTTGATGAACATATCAAAACATTGGAGGCCAAATTGCTTGATCCAGATTTGAAGAATCGTGTAGTCTCAATAGTTGGTATGCCAGGACTGGGCAAGACAACTCTTGCTAAGAAAGTTTTTGATTCTGTTACAACTCATGTAAATGAGGAAGAACATCAGTTTCAGTGTTCGGCAAAGGTTTATGTCTCTCAAAGGTCCAATGTAACACAGCTCTTCCAAGAAATAGCAAAACAAGTGGGCTTGGAGAGGGAGGAATGGGAAGAGAATGTGGAGGCCAACCTGTCCGCATACCTAAGGGGCAAGAGGTATGTAATCTTGATTGATGATATATGGGACACCCAAGCTTGGGACAATATTCAAAATGGCATTCCTACAAATTGTGAAAATGGTAGCAGAATAATCCTCACTACTCGAAACAAAGAGGTAGGGTTGTTCATAGGTGGGGTTAGCTCTCTATATGAGTTGCAACCCTTGGAACCAGAAGAAAGTTGGGTCCTCTTCACTAAGATGGTCATGGACCCTCTAGAAATTACTAATGACACCGGTAAGTTCCAGGACCTAGAGCCTTTTGGGAGGAAAATTGTTGGAAAATGTGGTTGTGTGCCGCTTGCTATTGTGGTAGTAGCAGGTTTGTTGCTGGTTAAAGAGAAAACTGAACATGCATGGAAGAGTATACTTGACAGCATGTGTCAGGATGATGATATGTGTTCGAAAATCTTGGCTTTGAGTTACAAAGATTTACCCATTCATTTGAAACCATGCTTTCTCTATTTCAGACTTTTTCCAGAGGATTATGAGATCTTTGCATTCCAGTTAATTAACTTATGGGTAGCGGAGGGGTTTGTACAAGGAAAAGGACAGCGTTTGCCTGAGGATGTGGGAGAAGATTACCTTGATCAGTTGATTAATAGGAACATCGTTCAAGTTGCTAGGAGGAAATATGATGGAAGGATCAGAAGTTGTCGTATTCATGATCTTCTACACAATGTTTGCATTAGGGTGGCCACTGAGAGTAACTTTTTTTACACTCACAACCATGCAACCCCCAGTAATTTTGCAATGAGAGGAGTTCGTGGAGTCACTATCTACGGTAATAGTGTTTGGGAATACATTTCTTCTAATTTTCAAACTTCAAGGCTTCGGACCATTCTATGTTTCCCTGAAAAAGAAAGGAGAGTACCTAAGAGGAAACAAGTAAACAAATTTTTTCAAGGCTCTAGATTTCTTTGAGTGCTTAGCGTAGATTGCCATGACCTTCCATTCCAGCTTCCAAATCAAATTGGCAATTTGAGGCACTTACGTTACTTCAGATGTGAACATCGTTCTATTAAATTGCCCTTAACCATGGGCAAATTAAAAAATTTAACGACCTTGGATATTCAAATTGGTCATTGTATCCATATTCCTAAAGCTATTTGGGAGATGGAACAACTAAGGCATATTGTCGTCGACAAAAGATCTATTCAATGGCCTCCACAAGATTGCCATGATCTGGTCCGCAAATATAGTTTCCGTCAAACTGAAGTTTCTCTACCCAATCTCCAAACCTTGTATGTGGTGCCTGGACGACTTTTGGAGGCTGAATGGCTGCACAAATGTCCCAATTTGAGAAAACTAGGAATCTCTAATCCGCCAAAGTCAATTATCAAGGTATTATCAGAAGAAGCACCTGTGTCAAACAAGCTAGAGATCCTACGGTTGTCTGTTAATCACCGGTATGAAAACGAAGAAGCCACTCTAACAAAACTAGATCTGTCTCGGTATGAAAGTCTTCGGAAGTTGCATCTGCAGATACCCATGGGCAAGTTTTCGGAACTTGGTAAACTACCTCTGAACCTTATCAAGCTTACACTTGTCAATGCGTATTTGGTGGAGGATCCACTGGTGACACTGAAGGAACTACCTAAATTGAACATCCTCAAATTGGGTTCTCTCTCCTATACTGGGAAGAAGATGGTTTGCTTAGGAGGACCAGATAAGTTTCCTCAACTTGAAGTGTTGGAAATTGATTTGCATACGTTAGACCAGTTGGTAGTGGAAGAAGATGGAATGCCAAGACTCAAGAAGCTAAGTTACAAGCATTGTAATGCAGAACTAATGATTCCTGAGAGGATCAAAAGCATTATGATTGTCATATGAAGAGGTAAATTTGTAGTTATTTTCATTTTTTATTTCTATTTATTACTAGTCAAAATGAGAGCTTCGTATGGCCTAGATTTTCTGTTATAAAGACCTGGGATGTTAACTAATTTAATGTTACTCCCAAACTATTCCATCCTTGTCTTTTTAATTATATCAATTTTAGCCCTAAACTTCTTGTCAACTGTTGTATGTAATTTCATGGATTTTTCTTATTTGGCCCTTGAATTTGTTAGTGAAAATGAAATTTAAATATTTAATTAATAAATTTTCATCTCAAAGAGCAAGAAAAATAAATTTTAAATAAAAAGTTGAGCATTTGTATTATTGAATATTCTCTAGAGAGTTGTTGCCGATTTTAGTATCAAAGTGCCCTCTAGTCAACGATACGACTAAACAGGTAACCTCGATTTTGCCAGTGAAGATCTCATGATAATCTCATGATATTCATCTTCATTGTTCAGAATTGTTTTTCAAAACTTTGGAGAGGAGGGGTAAACTACCGAGTCATCAAAAAAAACACAAAAAAACACAAAAAAAAAAAAAAAGAAGACAAGCAGGGTAAACTACTCCCAAGGCAAGGTACAGTGAATTTTGACAAATATTTAAGACCGTAAAACATTTCCCTTATATTTACCCCTAATGATATACATCATTTGTATGCTAGTTGTTGACCCGTTTAGAAATCAACCGAGTCTTATGAGTCAATTTAAAAATAATATGCTAAGAGTCACTAGTATTACTTACACTTTTACATGAAACTACACTGCAGTCCAAATAGCAATTTCTACGAAAAATATTCATTGTAACGCAATTGTTTCAGTTTCTTAAGAGTAGCTTTAGACCACATACTTTTCAAAGACACAGTGTCTTTGCTCTCAGCAAGTAGGACCACAATGCACAATAAACCTCACGACTTAACATTGTCCTAAGAATTTTCAAAGAAGAATAATAGATCAAGTACTCCACCAACCCCAAAATCATCAGTCAAAAATTTCAGCGTAAAATATGTTGACACCATAAATAGTAATATTATTATTATTATTATTATTATTATTATTATTATTATTATTATTATTGCAGTACATGTGACACTTCTTGATTAATCAGGAGTTAAGAGAAGTTACAAAGTTAGCAGTCCTACATGGTGGAACATGGAAGATAAGATGGAAGAAGTTAAAGCACATGTGAAAAATATGATAGACAAAGTGACTTAGTGGAAGATATGGAGGGATATGTGACATTGTGGGAATGAAGGTGGAAGAGTGGATAGTTTTATATGATTATTGGGTAGTTATTGCTAGAAACTTTTCCTATAAATGGCTACATTTACAAGATTCAAAATTGGATCATTAACCCAGTCTACTTTACCTTACATTTTTCCAATTCTTTACTTTCCAGTTATAAAACCTTCCAGTCCTTTACTTTTCCGCACTGAATTTCAATTTTTTAGGAGTAGTTCTGAGTTAGTCTGTTCATTGTTATAATCCCGTTCGGAGTTGTGGAAGTGTGAGGTACAATTGTAAATGTTTGTTTACTTTATGAAATTTATTTTCTGACACTGTTATCTCCCTCCTTCTTTTACTGTTGTGATTAGTTCTTTTAAATTTTCTCCTAAAAACAAGCTATCAGTAAAAGTCCTCTTCATTGAGGCTAAAAGAACTTTGAAGCAATTGTCTGATTAATTGATTGGCATTTATTATTTCTGTAAGAACTTATTGATCTTTGTTGGCACGTTCAAATTACATTTTTAACCTTCGAAAACCAAAAAAGTCAACATATATTTTTGGCGCGCCTAATGGGACTATCATTATAATGGCTAGACGAAGACAATAAGGGAGAAAATGAGAAGGCAGAAGAAGAAATACAAACGAATTGGATTTTGCCATTCAAATTTATTAATATGAAATATATTGGCGAGAAAGAAAAATTTTGAATCTTCAAGAAGAGATCTATTTTCTTGATGAAGAAAATTTTCAAGTTGTTACTTCATTATCATATTATTTGGTAGAAGAAAAAATACACCATTTAATTGGAGTAATTCATCAACTTGATATAGAAATTTGTCCATAAAGATATGAGTTATCAACCCTTCTTGTCAAGTCTTTAATGACTGAATTTTGTGAAGTTATACCAAATGTTTTCAAGTTTTTTATGACTGAAATTGGTGAAAAAATAACTTCATCAATAGCTCGGAAAGTTCAAGAGCCCATTTTTAAAGAGCCAAATTATGAAATTAACATAACGAAAAAGTATGTTCTCAAGTCAAACATGGCTAAGAATGATGTTCTATATATAGCTGGGGGGGGGGGGGGGGGGGGGGGGAGGGGGTTTGGGTTCATACATCCATTTATAGAGAGTCAAGTCATGAAAAGCTTGTTAGGAAGTATGTTTTTAAACCAAGTTTGGTTAAAGATGATGAGCAACCCACGGTTAGTGGATTTAAAATTTTCGATGATGTGAAAAATCTCAAAATATTTGAATTTCCAAAACCACTATATACCACTATCTTCGTTGTTCAAAATCTATTTTGGATTTGTGGTTCACTTCAAAATTTAGTTTTGATGAAATAGTTAACAAAATATCAAAGTCTAGAAAATATATTTGTTGAGTTTTTTCTTATATTTTCACAATGGGAGGCATGGAAATGACCAATAATAATGGTCTAGGCTATTTTCATGGTTATATGTGAAATAATCGCCAATACAAATTTATAGTTGGCCAAGGAAGAAGAAGCTCTGTAGAAAATACAGTGAGTTTACATGTTTGTTGTTTTCTACCATGCAATGTGAAAACCATCATTTTTTACCAAAAGCTAGTCTTTGCTATGTATTAGACATGATGTTTTTATACTTCAGATTGTCTTCGAAGTGGATATGTAAACAACTATCATTTTGGCTTTATTGTTGGTCAACACGTATGCTTCGAAAGCCCTTTTTGCCATAATTTTTTAACTTCGAAGCACTCCATCTTGCATCAACAATAGCTTCAAAGAAAAAAATAATGGTGGTTCTAATTCGAAGCTTTGTCGAGTATTTTCAAGGATGTAATTACTCCTTTGTCGGCACCTTCAACCTTCGAAGGATGATTTTGGCCCTTTAGTAATACCTTTTAAGGATGGCTTTCATCCTTTGAATTACAACTCTTCAAGAATCCGAGACGTCTCATAATTTTTTGCCATGATATTTTGGCTACTATCAAGTGAGACATTTGCTACTTTTACATGGCGGTAAACTTCAAATCATTTTGGAGTGGCTTCTAAGCATTTTGAATTAGTTTCGAAGTAGCTCAAAGGAGACTTTAATATGTCCTTCTTTATAATGAACCTTCTAATAAGCTTCAAAGGGTGCCAGAGAAGTGTTGAAGGATTCCAAAATAGCTTCGAAGAGGTTTTTTGTAATGAACATAGTAGTGTTGCCATGTCATTGAAGTATTAGCCATGATTTTTGGACACCATACACAGTGAGTGCATGCATTCATTGATTACAAATTGGTGTCTTATGTTGAAATTTTGAACTTGCCACCTAAGAAAGTACAAAGCTTCTACTCATGACTCATACCAAACATGATTGGTATGCATTGTGTCCAAATCAAATTGGTGATTCCTTATTTGAATTGATCACTTTGAAGCACTCATATTGAATTTGAAGCATATGCCTTTAGTGTAGTGTCCCTTCGAAGCACTTCGTTGGTGCTGTTATGGTATTCAAAGCACTTTATTACTCATATCAATTCTGTACTTGGTTTGGCTCTTTAAAAATTCAAATAAACATTATTTTTAAAGAGTCGCGGGGGGTAATGTTGACACCATAAATAGTAATATTATTATTATCACTATTATTATTATTGCAGGACATGTGGCATTTTCTTGATCAATCAGGATTTAAGAGAAGTTACAAAGTTAGTGGTCTCGCATGGTGGAACATGGAAGACAAGGTGGAAGAAGTTAAAACACATGTGAAGAATATGATGGACAAAGTGACTTAGTGGAAGACATGGAGAGATATGTGGCATTGTGGGAATGAAGGTGGAAGAGTGAATAGTTTTAGGTAATTATTGGATAATTATTGCTAGAAGTTTTTCCTATAAATAGTCATTGATGGCTACATTTACAGGACTCAACTAGATCCAAAAATCAGTCTATTTTACCTTACATTTTTTCAGTTCTTTACTTTCCAGTTCTTTATCTTCCAATCCTTTACTTTCCTGCACTGAATTTTAGTTTCTTAGGAGTAGTTCTAAGTTAGTATGTTCATTGCTGTAATCCCCTTCGGAGCTGTGGAAGTGCAAAGGTACAATTGTAAACGTTTGTTTACTTAATGAAATTTATTTTCTGATACTATTTTCTTCCTCCTTCTTTTACTATTGTGATTAGTTCTCTTAAATTTTCTCCTAAAAATAAGCCACCAGTAAAAGTCCTCTTCATTGAGGCTAAAAGAACTTCGAAGCAATTGTCTAATTAATTGGTTGGTAGTTATTATTTCTATAAGGACTTATTGATCCTTGTTGACACATTTAAATTACATTTTTAACTTTCGAAAGTCAAAAAAGCTAACAAATCATCAGTCAAAAATTTAAAAACTTGATCAGATAACATTTAGCATGGAGAGATTGAGTACATAAGAAAAGAGAATGGTTTGAGAGAGAGAGAGAGAGAGAGAGAAATGTCTTCTCTTTCAAATTCAATCTCATCTTGGCAAAATATGGAAAGGGGTCCTTTGCTGATTGTAGCCCAAGTTTCCTTTTCTTCATTTTCCTTTTTACCTTTATGTTGTATTTGGTTGAAAGATTTGGATAGAAATTTGAAAAGGAAAAAAGAAAAGATATGTGAAATTAAGTAAAATACATGTATATTTTATTTACATTTCACTTACCTTTTCCTTTTCTTTTTCCAAATCCCTTACCAAATCTACTAATCAAACACAGCGTTAGAAAAATGATATACATGTCCACATTTTAGACCCAGTTTTTAGATTCGGTAATGTGTTAAGAAAATGATTGATAGAAAGTGAGTCTAACTTTTGAACCTAAATAGCGATGCTCTTATCTTTATTGTGTATTCAAAAATAAGAACAAAGAAATTTCAAAAACACCCATATTTTTATTTTTGTACAAAATGGTTTTTGTAAACAATTTGCCAAACAATTTTTGTGTGTTTTGCCTTAAAAAAAGTACATATATAAAAATAGGAAGACAACCAAACAAGCCCTTAGTTTTCTAATAATTTTTTTTATCTTCTCTGTTTGGTTAAAAAAAGAGTTTTAACTCCACTTGTTAAGCACATGATATTATAAGAATATTTATACGGGGGTTATATTATATCGGTTATTTTTTAAGTTTTTTCTTCATAATAAAGATAATTTTGATCATATTAATAATAAAAAATTTAAAATTACTGGTTACAAACTCCATATTGAAAAAAGAAAAAAAAGGTAGTCACACCAGAGGGCAATAAAGTAGCGTGCAAATGAAGTGCCTTTGTTTTGTTCTCCTTGGATTTTAATGCAAATTGGCATCAGATGCCAATTTTGAGGCAGGGGATCAAATTTCACTTCTGATGTAAATACTGGAGACATTTACGTTCTCACTCTTAAAAATAGTACTAAAGGTATGCATAGTGTTGTCATGATTGATTTTTCATCGAGCATTGCGTTTTGCAAATTTTCTTTTACAGTTCATGTTTTCTGATGACTTTTACAAATTCATGTTTTTAATAGTGCATCCTCTTCTTGATTTCTTTCTCCTTTAAAAATGTTAGAAATGCATTAAAGAACTACCAAAAGACTTCTCCAATAGGGGCACTAAACGATTTAACGAAGAAAATGTGCAACCATGAGGTGATTAAGAACATGTTCAAGACAACCTAATTAACCTATTCTGATATTATGATTCTGTTTTAGAGCGAATTCCTAGTGAAGAAAGCAGAAAGAAAAATTCATTTAGAAGTAAACAGAAGCATTGGTGGATACGGTCTTCTGTTGGGTTTTTTCTGCTACTTAAGATGGAGGAACCTAAAACGCATGGAGCAGGAAGGTGAGGCTAAGAGTTGCTCTCTTGATGCCTACAAATGAGTTAAATATATGAGTCAATGCAGTTTAGAATTCTTTTACTTGTTTGTAGGAGAGAGGAAAACAAACCAAGACAAGTTTATGTTCCTGCTAAGATCTAAAATTACACCTTTCTCTGAACGTAATAATACAGAGAAGTTTGGATTTCGTAAAAAGAAAGGTCAGCAATTGCAGTTATATAGTCTTCCTCAAATCGCAGCCACCATAAAGAACTTTTCAATTAACAAGAAGCTGGGACAAGGTGGATTCGGGGAAGTCTACAAGGTATAACTATGATACGCAAAATTTGAGTTGAATTGAGAATTGAGAGTTAATGTCTAACGAAGGAAAACATGTGTAGGGTATACTACCAGATGGGTCAAGTGTTGCGGTGGAGACTAGCAAGAAGTTCAGGCCAAGGAGTACAGGAATTCAAGAATGAGATTACCCTAATTGCTGAACTTCAACACATGAATCTTGTCAAACTATTAGGTTGTTGCATTCAAAAAGAAGAAAAGATGCTAATTTATGAATATACGCCTAATAAAAGCTTGGATTTCTTCTTCTTTGATTAGTAAACTGTCCATTTAACCCTTTTCTTTTCTATTTTTATAGATGGAGACTCCCCATTTAACTTGTGGTTTATCAATTAGTATTCTTCAAACTTTGGTCACTTCAATTTTAGATTTCAATTTGCAACGGATCCAACTAAAAGCAAACTACTGGGTTGGAATAGACGGTTCAGCATTATTGAAGGGGTAGCACAAGGACTGCTTTATATTCATAAGTATTCTCGAATGAGAGTAATACATAGAGACTTGAAAGCGAGCAACATCTTACTTGACGACCAAATGAACCCTAAAATATCAGATTTTGGATTAGCCAGGATTTTTGGACAAAATGAATCCGAAGTAAATACAAATAGGACAGTGGGAACATAGTAAGTAGCAACATCTTGGGGAAAACTTGGAATCCTTTTTCATATATTTGTCTTCTAAATGGATTTCCAATATTCATCTTTGTTTTTGTTTCACGATTTGATGCAGTGATTATATGTCTCCTAAGTATGCAATGAACGGAATCTTCTCAGTGAAGTCTGACTTCTTCAGTTTTGGTGTCCTATTAGAGATTGTGAGTGGCAAGAAAAATGCTGTTTTTTCACATTTATCAGGCCCTCTCAGCCTTATAGAACATATAAGTCACTAGATAAGTCTAACCTTTATCTATGCTTCAACTTTTCCTATCTACTTTGTCCTTCAGAAATTGACATTTTGTCTAAGTCGAACATTATTGCAGACATGGGATTTGTGGAAGAAAGGTATTAGTCTAGAGCTAACAGATCCCGTGTTGAGCTCCCAATGTCCTGAGAATGAGCCTCTACAATGCATTCATGTCGGTCTCCTCTGCGTACAAGAGTGTGCAATTGACAGACACACCATGTCGGATATTATTTGCATGCTTACAAATGTAACTACAATACTGCCTGATCCCAAAAGACCTGCATTTTATATTGGGAGAAGTGGAATCCAGGCTTAATTGTCATCTACAGGAAAAACAGATGAATGTTCACTAAATTGTGTATCTATATTGAAAAAAAAAATCATTGAAAAAAAAAAAAAAAAATCATGGATAAAACGATAAGTTACAACTTTTTTATTTGTTTGTAGCCACAAAAAAAAATTATTTGCACATATGATTATTAAAATTATAAATAAAAATTTACTTTCACATATTAAGATAGGAAACAATCATTACAAATACTTAAAAAAAATAAAAATCTAGTCTTGTTACTTTTTTTTGGGCCTCATGTTCAATTGGGTCTATAGTATTTGGACTTTTTTTTATATCTAAAATACAAAATTATATTTAGGGGCCCCTATTTTTAGTCCAAATTTA
>JAXFYN010000147.1:110638-410942 GCA_036172215.1 Camellia granthamiana
TTTGATCCTTAATTTCTAGTATAGGATCCTGCAACTCTGGCACTTCTTGTTGCACATTATCACATCTAGCATTTTGTGATGGCTCGGGAGATGGGAACAAGTCTGGAGTGATGACATCTCTAGACTTTGCAGACTTCTAAAAATCTGCTACTGTCTGGTTTTCTTGGAACACAACATCTCTGCTCCTGAACATCTTCTTGTTCACTGGGTCCCACAACTTGTACCCAAATGCTGCATCTGAGTAGCCCACAAATATGCATAGAGTGGACTTGTTATCAAGCTTCTGTCTATTTTCCTTGGAGATATGTGCAAACGCCTTACACCCGAAGACTCTCAAGTGAGAATATGACACCTTTCTTCTGGACCAGACTTCCTCAAGTATCGCAAAATTCAACAGGACTGAAGGCGACCTGTTGATGAGATAACAGGCTGTACGGGCAGCTTCAGCCCAGAATGACTTTGGTCACTTTGCCATTCTGAGCATGCATCTGACTTTTTCAACAATAGTGCGGTTCATCTTCTCTGCCACACCATTGTGTTGTGGGGTACCAGGAACTGTTGTCTCGTGCCGAAGACCTCTGCTGGCACAATATGATGCAAAAGCATTGGAAGTGTACTCGCCTCCATTATCTTCAACTTCTTCTCGGTCTCTTTTTCTACCATTGCATGGAACTCCTGAAAGTGCTAAAATACCTTATCCTTCGTCTTCAGGAAATACACCCACAACTGCCTTGATGCATCATCAATGAAAGTTAGAAAATACTTGCGGTCACCAAGTGACTCCACTTCGATTGGGCCACAAACATCTGAATATACCATACTGAGCACTTCTGTTTTCATCTTGCTTATTGAACTGAATGATACTCGATGCTGTTTGCCATAAAGACAATGATCACACGCCTTCAAGGCACTCTCTTTGGATAAGGGTATCACGGATTACTTTGCTGTCACGACCCAAACCCGGCCCTATGGGTTTAGCACCGTAACTGGCCCCGAGATTACCGAAGGCCTAGCTGAACAGTAACACAGTTAAAACAGAGTACAAGGCCTGGCGGAAGCCATACAAGTAAATAACTAGTGTCCATTGAGCTGTGAAAATCTGTATGCCAAAAACATTTTTCATGCATTCAAATAGTTAGAATAGTACAGTCTATACAATCATTTACAGTCAGTCAGTACAGGATCGAATCCCTAGGCAACAGTACGGTATAACAGTAGACAAGTCTATACAAAAGTACAAAACAGTAAGGAGACCGATGGAGACACAAAAACACCCCAAGCCATAACATGGCAATTCGTGAACCTAGCAGTGAGGCACATAGGCTGGCTTGACAAAACTGGGGACCGACCCACGCTCCTAGCTCTGGTCTGGCTGCTGAGAACTACATATATATATATAAACAGTGAGCTAAAGCCTAGTGAATAACATAATGCGTAAAGAGGTTATGAATGAATGTCCTTACAGTAATGAAATCAGTTCATTAAACAGTATTTCAGTCTTTCAGTATTTCAGTCAATCAGTCATATGTGGTACATCCATTAGCCTATAATCAGTAGGTCCAAAAGGACCGGGGTCTTAACAGGACCCAACAGTAATGATGGCCATCGATCAGTAAACAGTATGGTTCCACAGGGGGACCAACAGAGCTCTATAAACAGTAACAGTCAATGCTAAGGATGCCACAGTACAGTTCAGAATACAGGACATACATTCATTTAGTAAACAATATCAGTTCAATAAAACAATTCAGTTCAGTATTCAAAAGATAACCATTTGAAACATATCTTTACACAATTGTTACTCACAGAGATTGGGCTAATAGCAGCTAGAGCGCGTCCCGAGAGCCAACCCTAAACAGTTAACAAATAGAACACACACTAAGTTCACAGTCGAAAGGATGATAATTAATCCTAAATTTCCTCGTGTGGTTCTATGTCTAAATCCTCATTAAGATGCCTTAAACTAGGCCTAAGAATTCCTAGGATGGGATGAGGGATGCAAAAATACAGTTGGAAGGCAATTTTCAAAAGTTCGCTGAAAACAGGGTCTCGCTCGAGTGAGGTTGCAAAATCAAAGTATTCGCTCGAGCGAACAATCCTTCGCTCGAGCGGTCTGATGAAACAGTAAAAGTACTGGATGCTCGATTTTTACGTTCGAGCCACCAATCCTTCACTCGAGCGTTGGCTCAGAGGAAACGTTGGTCGCTCGAGCGAGGAATCCTTCGCTCCGAGCGAAGAAGCCAAATCTGGAATTTCCATATTTGCCTTCCAAGCTCAAACCAAGCATTCTCAACTCAATTCTCGACCTCTTGGGGCCCAAATTCTGGAGAATACATCCCAAAACAAATGTATAACAAGTTCTCAAAGCCAATTTATGATTCAAGCCCCAAAGGTGAGTTAATTAAATCCAAACTTCAAACCCATTTCAAGAACACTTTCAAAACATGCAATGCATGAACTTTAAACCAAATCCAAGGTTCAAATCTTGCTCTATTGAGCTCCAATCTTTGAAAACAATGTGGAAACATGGACCTATGACAAAAACATGGACATGCATGTATAATTCTCCAAGAATTTACTTCAAAATATGCCAAATGACCATGCATGCAACAATGGAGCTCTAACTCAACAATTATAAACAAAATCAAGACTCAAGTTCTCTATAACCATGATACCATGCAAGATGGAACTTAAAGATAACAAGAAGACAATGATTTCCTTACCTAGAGTGTCAATTTCAAGGTGTGGAAGCTAGATTATGCCAATTATACTTCAATTCTAGGCAATCTCCAAGCAAGTTCAACAATTGAGCTCAAGTCTCTCTAACTCTCTCTCTCACTCTATAATTCGGTTGGAGCAAGCAAAATGGCTGATGAAATGTTGTGATTCAATGTATAAGGCTCAATAATAGGATTAAACAAGGTCCACTCAAAATGGCATTTTCCGCAATTATGGCAACTTCTATAATTGACTTAATTTAATCTAATTTAATCATTCCTAATTATTTTCGGATAAATATACCATTAATTCACAAATATTCTATCTGATCCCAAACTCGAAACGGTTCCTAATTCGGCCGCCGATAAGGCCTTCAATTAATAGTTTAAACATATGAATTCAAACAGATAATCATTCATTCAAACAGATACAATATGCAATTCAATAGATAAACTTATTCAATTTCAGTTTCGATTCAATCAGTCCATTCAGTACTTCAGTTAATCCAATTATCAGGTCATTATCAGTTCAGTTTAACAGTAATCAGTACGTAATTCAGTGGTTAATCGGTAGTACAGTACGAGAGTCGTTACAGTCTCCCCTCCTTATAAGGAGTTTAGTCCTCTAAACTCGAGTTACCTTCAGTCTGGAAGAAAACAGGATCCAGTGGAAACAAATCAGGATATCTTTTCGCCATGTCATCTTCCCTTTCCCAAGTGGCATAGACACCACCGTGGTTCTGCAATCAACTTTCACTAGCGGGATCTCTTTGTTTTTCAGTTTCTTGATCCGTCGGTTCACAATCTGTATAGGCCGTTCCTCGTAAGTGTAGTCGTCACTAAGCACTATCCGAGTAGGCTCAATCACGTGAAAAGGATCTCGGAGATAGTCTCTCAACATCGAGATGTGGAAGACGTTATGCATATGCTCCATTTCAGGAGGAAGTACAACTTGATACGCCACCGGATTGATTTTCTCAATAATCTGATACGGTCCGACATATCTTGGCGCTAACTTGCCTTTGACTCCAAAACGAGTCTGGCCTTTCATTGGTGTCACTTTCACAAACACGTGATCACCCACTTCATATTCTCGGTCTTCGTCTTCTAATATCTGCATAACTCTTCTGTCTACTCTGTGCAGTTTTCAGTCTCTGTTGTATCAGTCTTATCTTTTCAGTTGTTTCATTCACAATCTCGGGCCCAAGCAACGGCCCATCTCCAACTTCTGCCCAGCAAATTGGAGATCTATACTTTCTGCTATACAATGCCTCGAAAGGCGCCATACCGATACTCGAATGGTAACTGTTGTTGTAGGCGAATTCAGCCAACGGCAAATGACTTTCCCAGTTTCCCTGAAAATCCAGGACACACATTCTCAGTAGATCCTCTAAAGTTTAGATGGTCATTTCTGACTGGCCATCTGTCTGAGGATGATAGGCACTACTCAGCCTCAACTCAGTATCCAATGCAGTCTGTAGGCTTCGCCAGAACCTCGATGTAAACTTCGAATCCCTGTCAGAAACAATAGATACAGGCACTCCATGCAATCTCACAATTTCATCAATATAGATAACAGCCAATTTGTCTGCATTATAAATTGTCTTGACAGGTAGGAAGTGTGCAGATTTAGTCAATCTATCAACAATAACCCAAATAGAGTCCATACCTTTCCTGGAGCGAGGTAATCCAACGATAAAATCCATCGTGATATGCTCCCATTTCCACTCTGGTATGGGTAAGGGTTGCAATAATCCGGCAGGTTGTTGATGTTCAGCTTTGACTTGTTGGCAGTGAAGACATTTGGACACAAAGTCGGCAATTTCTTTCTTCATTCCCGGCCACCAGAAATTCTGTTTCAGATCTTGGTACATTTTTGTATTCCCTGGGTGAATCGAAAACTTCGAACTGTGGCCTTCTTGCAGAACTCTTCTTTTCAATTCAGTGTCATTTGGTACACACAGTCTATCTTGAAATTTCAGTACATTGTTGTCAAATTTGAACCCCGGTCTCGGTTTTGAATCTCTTACTTCAATAACCTTTTTCAAGAAATCATACAGTTGTTGTTTTTCTTTAATTTCCTCAATCAATGCTGGTTGAGCAGAAATAGCAGCTAAGGTTCCACCTTGTTCCTTCAAAACAATTTCAATTTCAGACTTTTCCAGATCATGAAGCAATTCTTTCTGCCCGGTGAGCAAACAAGCTAAGTTGGCAATTGACTTTCGGCTCAATGCATCGGCAACGGTATTGGCATTTCCCGGATGGTACAAAATCTGTAGGTCATAATCTTTGATCAGTTCAAGCCATCTCCGCTGTCTCATATTCAGTTCCTTTTGAGTGAAAAAGTATTTCAGGCTCTTGTGGTCAGTATACACTTCACATGTTGCTCCATACAAATAGTGACGCCAAATTTTCAGTGCAAACACTACTGCAGCAAGTTCTAAGTCATGGGTCGGGTAGTTCTTTTCATGTGGTCTCAACTGTCGGAAAGCATAAGCAATAACTCTCCCATTCTGCATTAAAACACACCCCAAACCCTTATGAGAAGCATCACTAAAAACAGTGTAACTATCCGTACCTGAAGGTAGAGTCAGAATCGGTGCAGTCACAAGTCTATTTTTCAACTCCTGAAATGCTGATTCCTGTTGGTCAGTCCAGTCAAATGATATCCTCTTCTGTGTCAACTGAGTCAGTGGTAAGGCAATCTTAGAAAAGTCTTTGACAAATCTTCTGTAATATCCAGCCAGTCCCAAAAAGCTTCGGACTTCGGTCACGTTCGTCGGTCTAGGCCAGTTCACTACAGCTTCAATTTTCTGCGGATCAACAGAAATTCCATCTTTGCTAACAACATGCCCCAAAAACATAACATGATCAAGCCAAAATTCACATTTAGACAATTTAGCATACAGTTTCTGTTCTCTTAAGGTTTGCAGGGCAAGTCTCAGATGATGTTCATGTTCTTCAACAATCTTAGAATAAATCAGTATGTCATCAATGAATACCACAATAAAATCATCAAGGTATGGTTTAAAAATTCTGTTCATGAGGTCCATAAATGTAGCAGGGGCATTCGTAACTCCGAACGGCATAACTAAAAATTCATAATGGCCATACCTCGTTCTGAAAGCAGTTTTATCAATGTCTTCCGGTTTGACTTTCAGTTGATGGTACCCTGACCTGAGATCAATCTTGAAAAACACTTGTGCACCCTGTAACTGGTCAAATAAATCATCAATACGCGGTAATGGATATTTATTCTTTACAGTTACCTTGTTCAGTTCGTGGTAATCAATACACAGTCTCAGTGAGCCATCTTTCTTTTTCACAAATAAAACAGGTGCACCCCACGGTGAAGTACTGGGTCTGATAAACTTCTTGTCTAATAGTTCCTGCAATTGTACTTTCAATTCCTTCAGTTCAGTTAGAGCCATTTTGTAAGGAGCTTTGGATATCGGTTGTGTACCCGGAGTCACATCCATAGTAAATTCAATTTCCCTGTCAATCAAATCCCCTGGCAAATCATCTGGAAATACATCTGGGAATTCTCTGACTATAGGAATACAATTCACAGTAGTTTTAACACTATCATCAGTAGGCACAGTTAGCACAGAACACAGATATCCTTTACACCCCTTTCTAATCAGTTTAACGGCTTTCACAGAAGAAATCAGATACGGAGGAGGTACTACTCCACTCCCATTAAACACAAATTCAGGTAAACCCGGGGGACGAAAAAACTACCTTGTTTCGTTACACAGTCTATAGTGGCATGATATTTTTGTAACCAATCCATCCCCAATATCACATCAAAATGATCTATGTTCAATGATAGTAAATCAATAAACAGATGCATATCCCCAACAATAATCTCACAAGCAGGATACATATATGCACATGTCATGGATCCCCCAACAGGTGATGATACAGCTAGCAGATAGTTACATGGGTTCTAAGGGTCTATTCAATTTACGCGAAAAAGCATGCGATACATACGAATGTGTAGACCCCGAATCAATTAATACATAAGCATTTTGAACACAGATAGAGAGGATACCTGACACAACAGTCTCAGTGTTTTGCACGTCTCCCGGTACTAGGGCAAACACTCGGCCCTGCCTCATAGGCTCTTTCCCGGTAGCTTTGGGGTTCGGTTTTGGTGTTGCAGCTGATGCTGCTGCGCTTGGTGCAGCTTTACTACTGGCTTGCGAGGCAGAGGAACAGTCTTTAATTCTGTGGCCTACCTTGCCACACCTGAAACAAGCTCCAGAAATCTGGTAGCAAACCCCTTTGTGCTTATTGCCACATACGGAGCAGGGTGGAGTAAACCCACTCCCTTGGCTGGGGCTAGTCGCGTCGACCCCGTATTCTGTTTCTTGGTTGCTGGGTTATGCTTGCCTTTCTTAAATTTGAAACCCTGCCTTTTTCCTTGCCACTCAGTTGTTGGTGTTTCAGATTGTTTCGCTGCTGCAATATTCGTCTCGGCCATCAATGCCCGGTCGAGAACACCCACAAAAGTCGGTAACTTCAAGACGCTTATTCTGTCCAGTATAGCAGCACTAAGGCCTCCTTCAAACCTTCTGGCCTTCTTATATTCGGTATCCACCATATGTGGTGCGTATCTAGCAAGTTCAGTGAATTTCTTCTCATACTCGGCAACAGACGTTTTGTCTTGTCTCAGTTGTTCAAACTCCGTTACTTTTCTGTCCCTGATGCACTGGGGAAAATACTTTTCAAAGAAGGACTCCTTGAATTGAGTCCAAGTCACAATAGTGTTCGCATCGCCGGTCAACATCCACCACCTTCTTGCTTCTTCCTGAAGGGTGAAGGTTGCTAACAATACTTTATTGGCTTCGGAGCACGGAAACATTTCAAACAACTTTTCTGTTTCAAGCACCCAAGCTTCAGCCTTTAACGGTTCTAAGCCTTCCTGAAAGGACGGCGGTTTCATCTTGCTGAACTTATGGGTCAGTGCAATAATGTCCACCTCATTAGCATTCACATTCTGTACATTCTGTTCCGGTTGCACCGGAGGAGGATGAGGTGGGGGCTGTTGGTTCGGTTGTTGATCTAGTCTTTCCATTATCAGTCCCATCATTTGTTCAAGTCTGGCCATTCTGGCCTCAGAGGATGATGATTCAGGTTCATTTGCATTATCCATTCACTATAAGCAGTTATACCTGTTATCATTATAAGCAGTTGTACAATTAAACAGTTTAACACTTTAACTTGTAATCAGTCAGTCATAAGCACACACTTTTCAAGTTCATGAGATGCCCTAATTGCTTTTCTAGGACACCCTATAGCTCATTTGGACACGTGTGTGCAGTATAACTCGTGGTTAAGTATTGCTCTGATACCACTCTGTCACGACCCAAACCCGGCCCTATGGGTTTAGCATCGTAACTGGCCAGTAATCCGAGATTACCGAAGGCCTACTGAACAGTAACACAGTTAAACAGAGTACAGGGCCTAGCGGAAGCCAATACAGTAAATAACTAGTGTCCATTGAGCTGTGAAAATCTGTATGCCAAAAACATTTTTCATGCATTCAAACAGTTAGAACAGTACAGTCTATACAATCATTTACAGTCAGTCAGTACAGGGATCGAATCCCTAGGCAACAGTACGGTATAACAGTAGACAGTCTATACAAAAGTACAAAACAGTAAGGAGACCGATGGGGACACAAAAACACCCCAAGCCATAGCATGGCAATTCGGAACCTCGTAGTGAGGCACATAGGCTGGCTTGACAAAACTGGGGACCGACCCACGCTCCTAGCTTCGGTCTAGCTGCTGAAAACCTACATATATATATAAACAGTGAGCTAAAGCCTAGTGAATAACATAATGCGTAAAGAGGTTATGAATGAATGTCCTTACAGTAATGAAATCAGTTCATTAAACAGTATTTCAGTCTTTCAGTATTTCAGTCAATCAGTCATATGTGGTACATCCATTAGCCTATAATCAGTAGGTCCAAAAGGACCGGGTCTTAACAGACCCAATAGTAATGATGGCCATCGATCAGTAAACAGTATGGTTCCACAAGGGGACCGACAGAGCTCTGTAACAGTAACAGTCAATGCTAAGGATGCCACAGTACAGTTCAGAATACAGGACATACATTCATTCAGTAAACAATATCAGTTCAATAAACAATTCAGTTCAGTATTCAAAAGATAACCATTTGAAACATATCTTTACACAATTGTTACTCACAGAGATTGGGCTAATAGCAGCTAGAGCGCGTCCCCGAGAGCCAACCCTAAACAGTTAACAAATAGAACACACACTAAGTTCACAGTCGAAAGGATGATAATTAAATCCCTAAATTTCCTCGGTGTGGTTCTATGTCTAAATCCTCATTAAGATGCCTTAAACTAGGCCTAAGAATGCCTAGGATGGGATGAGGATGCAAAAATACAATTGGAAGGCATTTTTCAAAAGTTGCTGAAAATAGGGGTCTCGCTCGAGCGAGCCTTCCTTCGCTCGAGCGAGGTTGCAAAATCAAAGTATTCGCTCGAGCGAACAATCCTTCGCTCGAGCGGTCTGATGAAACAGTAAAAGTACTGGATGCTCGATTTTTTACGCTCGAGCCACCAATCCTTCGCTCGAGCGTGGCTCAGAGGAAACGTTGGTCACTCGAGCGAGGAATCCTTCGCTCGAGCGAAGCCAAATCTGGAATTTCCATATTTGCCTTCCAAGCTCAAACCAAGCATTCTCAACTCAATTCTCGACCTCTTGGGCCCAAATTCTGGAGAATACATCCCAAAACAATGTATAACAAGTTTCAATAGCCAATTTATGAATTCAAGCCCCAAAGGTGAGTTAATTAAATCCAAACTTCAAACCCATTTCAAGAACACTTTCAAAACATGCAATGCATGAACTTTAAACCAAATCCAAGGTTCAAATCTTGCTCTATTGAGCTCCAATCTTTGAAAACAATGTGGAAACATGGACTATGATAAAAACATGGACATGCATGTATAATTCTCCAAGAATTTAACTTCAAAATATGCCAAATGACCATGCATGCAACAATGGAGCTCTAACTCAACAATTATAAACAAAATCAAGACTCAAGTTCTCTATAACCATGATACATGCAAGATGGAACTTAAAGATAACAAGAAGATAATGATTTCCTTACCTAGAGTGTCAATTTCAAGGTGTGGAAGCTAGATTATGCCAATTATACTTCAATTCTAGGCAATCTCCAAGCAAGTTCAACAATTGAGCTCAAGTCTCTCTAAACTCTCTCTCTCACTCTATAATTCGGTTGGAGCAAGCAAAATGGCTGATGAAATGTTGTGATTCAATGTATAAGGCTCAATAATAGGATTAAACAAGGGTCCACTCAAAATGGCATTTCCGCAATTATGGCAACTTCTATAATTGACTTAATTTAATCTAATTTAATCATTCCTAATCAATTTTCGGATAAATATACCATTAATTCACAAATATTCTACTGATCCCAAAACTCAAAACGGTTCCTAATTCGGCCGCCGATAAGGCCTTCAATTAATAGTTTAAACATATGAATTCAAACAGATAATCATTCATTCAAACAGATACAATATGCAATTCAATAGATAAACTTATTCAATTTCAGTTTCGATTTCAATCAGTCCATTCAGTACTTCAGTTAATCCAATTATCAGTCATTATCAGTTCAGTTTAACAGTAATCAGTACGTAATTCAGTGGTTAATCGGTAGTCAGTACGAGGGTCGTTACATTTGCCAACAGATATAATCCCTTCTCACTCATTTGAGCCAGTCTTCTGTGCCATAAGTCTGGTGACTCCTTGTCTTCTGTTATATTAAGACTTTCCAAACAGATCTTCGTTTGAGTCTTATACAGTGTTGAAGACATCTCTTCTCTAGTGATTGTCAAAGCTTTTTGTGTCAACTTCCAAAGGCCATTTCCGAATGTACTTATATAGCCCTGTCGATCCAGGGCGCTTCCAGAGATAAGATTGAGGCGTAAATCTGGAACATGCCTCACATCTTTGAGAACCAGTTTGTGCCTGACATTAGTTTGAATGCTAATGTCTCCAATATCCACAATCTTCGAATAACTAGAATTCCCCATTCGAATAATGCAAAAATCTCTAGCGTTGCACAAGCTGAAGAGTTCTTTGTGGAAAGTGGCATGATAAGATGCAGCTGTGTCTATCACCCATTTTGTGTAGCTGTGGTCAGCCACGTAAATGCAGTCCTTCTCTTCACCAACTGCAAGAAGTATTTCATTAGTTGTTGTAGCTGTCGTGTTCTCATCTCCCTTTGATTTACTACTTTGGCCTTTGTTTTTCTGGCTTGGGCAGTTTCTCTTTATGTGACCCTTCTGGCCACAGTGAAAGCAAGTGAAGCTAGAGTTACCTCAATCTTTGTTGTCTCTGGATTTACTCATGTTGTTTCAGCTGCTTATACTCTTGCTTCTTCCTCTACCTCTTCTTTTATCTCTGTCTCTGTCTCTGCCTCTATCTTCTGTGACAAGAGCATGGGACTGATTACCTCCTATGTCCTTCCTTTTTGTCTTTTCATTATACATGGCGTCTGTGACCATGCTCATGGTCAGCTTCTCTTCTGGTGCAGAGTTGTTGAGAGAAACCACAAACATCTTTCAGTTATTCGGTAAAGAACTGAGTAGTAGTAAGGCTTGCATTTCATCGTCCAAGATCATCTTGATGGTTGCAAGCTGATTCACCAGATTTTTTAATTCACTGATGTGCTTGGCGACAGACACACTATTCCTCAACTTCAAATTTACAAGCCTTCTTATCACCAAGGCTTTGTTCCAAGCGGTCTTTGAACTGGTACATGTTGTCTAACATTGTCCAAAGAGCATAGGTATTTGTCTCCTGGGCAACACTATGGTTTATCCATTGTCTGATACAACCGATAGTTTTGTGATTCATCTTTATCTAGTCATCATCCTTCACTGCTTCTGGTTTAACCCCTTTAAGAAAAATAGGGTCAAACAAGTCCTTATAATATTATAGGATGTCTTCCATCCGTGACTTCCAGATTGCATAATTGGAAGGATTCAATTTGATCATGGATCCTAAAGTTGATGTGGATTCCTCTATCATTTTCTTTCTTTTTACAGAAACTTCGATTCAAGAAGCTGATCATACGGATGTATCTGAAATATTTCAAATAGTTGGAAAGCACTATTGGATCGTCAAAAACGGACTTAGAATGGCTCGGATCAAGCCAAAACAAGTTGAACGGTTCAGATTGGTGAAATCTGGTGTGGCTGAGAAGCATCGGATAATTTTTCCAGTTCGGCTGATGTCAGCGGCTTGGTCAACGGCGTAGTCAACGCGGCTTGGTCAGTGGCGCGGCTCCGGCTCAGCCTGGCCAGTGGCTCTGGTCAACAGCTCGACTTGGCTCCGTTTAGCAGCTCAGTAACATCACGCTGACATCAGAACCACACGTGTGGGCCTTCCTACTCGTCTTCTTCCTTCAACGGCGTGTGGAGCACGTGCTTGCACGTGGACGGATGCGCCGGCTGTGCAAACGGCGTGTGGAGCTCGTGTTGGAGAGTGAGATTCACGCTTCTACTTTAGGGAGCGCGTAAGAGTGCGTGCAAGCTCTTCTAGGGCTCTGCTTTGCAATTCTGGACTCCTCTCAGCAAGACCTTGCTCCTGGTATGTTCAAAAGTTGATTTTGAGCAACTTGATTTCTGGGCAGTTTTGAAAAACACCCTCTATTTTTTCGAAAAACAACCGACGAGGCTCTGATACCACTTGTTAGGAATATGAGGCACCGAAAATCAATCACACACAGATAACACAAGAGATTTACGTGGTTCGGCAATTGCCTGCGTCCACGGGACAGAGATATCCACTATAGAATTATCCCGGAAGGAGATTACAGAACTCACACATCACAACTCCCTATAGTACTCTCTCACTTGCTCTCTAATCTCTGGTTTCAGCTCTTCACATTCACTGATGTTTCAGCCCCTCCTCCTCACCTCATTTATACACAAATGAGGGAGAGCCTAATTGGTCACCACCTACCACTTCCACTAGTGAGTGGGTTGGCAAAGTGGGAGAGTGGGAGAGCCACCTTCACCTACTTTCCATAGTGGACTGGAGCTGGCTGGAGCTAACACATCTCTCATATGTGTGTAGCCTTTCTTTGGGCTTGGTTTTTGCTTAGTGTGTCTTGGTTTGTGGTATCCTTGTTGGATATCCCAAGTATTTCTTGTTGATGTATTTTGTTGTCCTACCTATTTGCACTAATTTATTCTTTAATAAATTTTTTATTTTTGTTGATTAAAAAAAAAGATGGCTCTTTTTCTATTATCCTCTGTGTGTGGTTTGAACTTGCTATTGGTGTCCAATAAACTAATGCATGAACTCTATGGTTTTATTGATGTTCAATTTTAGATGTTTGTGTGTCTAAGAATTAACTAATAATGAACGCTGGTGCTACATGCACCAATTAGTTTACTAACTAGTGTATCAACATATGTTATGACATTATTATTGACCCCACTTATTATATAAATTACAAATATAAAAACCTCTTAAATTATGTCACATCATCAATTGGTACACTAGTTTGTACATTAATTGGTTTATATAGTATTATTCAATAATAAATAAATGAATGTATAAACAACGTTAAAACTAATAAATGTACAATATTCTTTTTAGAAAAATATATTTCATAGAGTACAAAAAAACGAAGTGTATTGATTTAAGTTTATTGTGGTCTGGGTTACATTTAGAATAAATTTGATGAATACATTTCATTTGAAAATAGTTTTTATTTCTTCTTTTTAATGCATAGTAAATTTTTTTTTTATAAAGAAAATATCATTTTGTCCCCCAAACTAATATTTAAAAATCAGTTCAGTCCCTCTTCTTTTAATAATATCAATTTTGCACCTAAATTATTTGATTTTGAATCAATTTTACCTCCGCCGTTAACTGTCATTTATAATCAAAAGAAAGTTGCTGAAGTAATACTGAAATTTTGTTTGAAATTTATTTTACCCCCCAAGCTATCTCTAAAATATTAATTAGACCCCCTAACTTCATTTTATTTAGGAGTCTAATTAATATTTTGGGAATGATTTTGGGAGTAAAATAAAATTTCAAGTGAAATTTAGGTACTAGATCAACTACTTTCGTTTGATCATGGAGGCAAAACTAATATAAAACCGAATAATTTAAGTATAAAATTGATATTATTGATATTTTTTTATCATCAAATGAGCACTTCATTGATGAAGAAATAAAGTACAAACAAAACAAAATACATTAATCAAAAGCAATGAGGAGGATACATCTGCATCATATCTCAAAAAACATATCTCAATTTACTTGACATATGATCATTGAGAAAAATCACTAAGTAAATCTCAAAGCATATACTAAATTAAGTTGGCGAGATGCCAATACAATGAAACTTTGCCTCAACATGCCCGCAAGAATTCACAATTCAACCTCCTAACTTCTACAATAAGAAATACCGAATCAATGATACTAAATTTAGTTTATTAGGCTGAAATAACTTAAATAAATTAAGAAAATTTTATTATCTAAAAGTTATAAAATGAGTGTTTTTAGATTTAACTTTTTGATTATCAACTTTTAATTTATAATAAACTATACCAAGTAAGGCTATTGTTTAACGAGTGATCACATACAATAAAAAAATTTATACAAAAAATCCATACAAAATGACATGACATATTTGTGTCCATTCATTTCAAACTAAAAAGCTCATCAATGTGATTTCCAGTTTTCAAAATATCATATTACCACCTTGTTCTTGTGAAATTTTTTGTATGAATTTTTTGTTTACAAATCACCTTTCTTGTTTAAAATATTGTCTTTTTATTGCATGCATTGCAATATTTTTACCATTCAGGATGGTTTTTGAAAAATAATTACATAATAATGTTAATTATTAATATTTATAATCTAATTTTCCCATATTTTTAAAAAAAAAATATGCTGAGAATTCATCTTCATAATATAAACCATTTATTTTATAAGGCTCGTTTAATAGATCATTTATATTAAAAATTAAATTAATCAAATATTATTACGCACACAATCAAATCACATTTTCTTCTCAAAAGATATAGTAAATTGTAGAAATGATACATGCCATTCATTTTTTTTAAGGATAAATTATGAATTGATTGTGTGAGTATTGATGTCTAATTAACTTTGTTACGATTAATCAACATGATGCCTCCTATCAGATAAATTGTTCGAATTATTAAATTGTTCGAATTATTAATATAATCCACAATAAACTAACCGCATGGTGTAGTCTACCAAAGTGGACTTGAGAAGCTGAATAATAATTAAATAATAATTATATATATATATATATATTTAAATTATAATTTTATAATGCGATAGGGTTTAGATTATTTTTCAACATTATAACATACATTTTATAACAATTATATATATACATAAATTCACATAAATAATTTAATTAAAATTAATAAAATAATATATTTAAAAAAAATTCTTTTATTTGTGCTGTAGAGATCAACGTTTCTCCGTTTGTTTTTAGAAATGAATGGTAAGATTGAATTAGTGGGGAAGTGAGAGTTACAAAAATCATCTTTGTTTTAAAAAATTACAAAGGCATTAATGCTCCGTTTGTTTGGCTAAAAAAAATTTTATCAAAAAAAAAGATAAAAGATAATTTTAGTTTCCAAAATATGCACTCTTTGTCATTTTAGTTCCTTAAGCTTTAATTTTATCATTTCGGTCCTTAAAATTGTTAATTTGAGTCAATTTGGTCGTGAGTTTAACGTCTGTTGACATAAATATGAATAAAACATAGTTTTGGTCCCTAAAGTATGCATTTATTGTCATTTTGGTCTCTCAAGTTTTAAATTTTGCCATTTTGGTTCCTAAAGTTATCAATTTCAATTTGAGCTAGGATTAACTCCAATTGACAACTTTGAAGACTAAAATGACAAAATTTAAAATTTGAAGAACTAAAATGAGAAGAAATGCCTATTTTAAGAACCAAAACTGTCTTTTAGTTATATTTCTATTAATAGATGTTAAACCTATGATCAAATTAACTCAAATTGACAATTTTAATGACCAAAATAACAAAATTGAAATTTAGGGAATTAAAATGACAAAAAGTGCATATTTTAAGGACTAAAATTGTCTTTTATCCTTGTGACAAATAATTTTTGTACTTACTAGTGTTTAGTATAATGAAAAACAAAAGTCAACCGAAAATATTTTCTATGGTTAATGAAAACAGGCCTATTTGGAAAAAAAAATATTTTTTTACTTTTAAAAGGCAGAAAACGTTTTCCAAACTAAAGTCTTACCAATCACCACATTACCATCGTCACACCCACCTCCACCACCGTACCACCAACACTATGTCTATCGCCACCATCACTGTTGCTATTGTTGCTGTCGCCTCACCACCATGCCACCACTTTTACTTTCACCTTTGTTCCATCACATCCACCACCGAACATAGAAAATTTTTTATTTCAAAAAACCATTTTTTGGAAAAAAAAATTATATAAAATATTTTGCGTCCAAACAGATGAAACATAAATGTCTTATGAAACTATGAAACCCAACTAAAGAGGGAACTACCAATCCCATAAGGAAAATCTAATCTCCTGTGATTAGAGGGGGAAAAAAACCTATTTTGCCTATCACTTTACATTAACAATGAAGTCACCTTCCTGTGATTAGAGGGGAAAAAAAAAAACTAATTTGCCTATCACCTTATATTAACAATGAAGTCACCTTCTATACATTGAGGGCTTTTACATAATTTTATAGAAGGTAAATTACACTTTACCCCGTTCATGTTTAGCCACTTTCTCATTTTGGTCCTTAAAGTTTATTTTTTTCACTTTGACTCTTCATGTTTTTAATTTTTTTTTTCATTTTACTCCCCAAGCTAACTTCTGTTAAAAATTAGATAACAAATAACACATTGACAGTCACGTGATATAAACATATTTTAGTATATATAACTCACACATCTGACACAAACTCAAACCCTAGTCTAATAATACATTTTGTATATTATGTGATAGCTATAGTGACATTTTCTATCTAATTTTGTACATTTATTAGTTTTAAGAGTAAATTAAAAAAAAAAATGAAACATAAAGGTTAAAGTGAAAAAAATAAACTTTAAAGGTCAAAGTGAAAAAATGACCAAACATAAAAGAAAAAAGTGTAATAAATTCTAACCAATTGATATTACTACATTAGCTCATAAATAACCACAATTATATTACCTCTCTAATTTAATACTATCATATCTCTCCACTTTTCAATCTCACTCTACTCGTAATCCCCTTCAACGTGATTAACACCTTAGTCGTGAAATCAAACTTTAAAAATAAAAGGGCAAATTATACCTTATACCTCCAACTAATTCCATTTTTTACTTTATTTTTTTAAATTAAAAATTAATACAATGTATCCCTACATCTTATGAAAATTTTTAATTTTATTATAGATCTTTAAAAAATATTTTTATCATAAATATAAATATAATACGTACGCATTACAAACATTTTTCTCATCTATTCTATCAATTTTTAATTTGAGCGGCCCAAATTTGAGCGCCCAAAATAAAATGAGTAAAGTGGTTGACCCCACCACTGCACATATATTTTGGTAGAAAAAAGCGCGTAAACGATGATGAGTCTTCACATAATAGTCTCCTTGGAGAGTTCTCTCTCAGTTCTTTCAAGGGGGCTTCTTAGAACTCGTCATGATCGGTAATTCGTTGGGTGAAGGTTGAGACAGCCGAGATTGTGCTTTTATTTTCCGCCTGATTTCTGTCTTCTTTCTTGCGTGATTGCCATCAGATTACAGGTTGGTTTTTTCGGTTTTGCTGTTTCTTTCCTTTTTTTTTTTTTTTTTTTTTTTTTAATCTTCTGCGCTAAATCATTCTGTTTATTTTGAGTTAATCTCTCAAGAGTATAATCTTTTAATTGTTCCACTTTCATCCCAAAATATGCAATCTATTACACTTTAGTCCGTGACGTTATCGTTGTCAAAATCTGTTATTTGGGGGGGGGGGGGGGGTAGTTTTGGAATTTTACATGAAATTTCAATAAAAATCAAAATGATCAAATACATATATAAGTGTGAAAGTGTACATTTTGTAGCTTTTTTTTAGGTTTAAATAAATAAATAAATAAAAATCCCTTTTCAATTCGATCGGAGCTAATATTAGGGACTAAAGTGAAACCAATCACGTATTTTAGGGACCAAAGTAAAAAGATTAAAATATTGGGAATTAAAGTGTCACAAAACACATAAATTGGGGACCAATTGTGTAATTAACCCACTTAATTAATTTTCTGTTGTGTTGAAATTTATACAAATCTGTGATTGTGGTTCACTCTTGTTCCAATTCTTGTGTGTTTTTCTTATAAGCTGTTTTCTTCAATGTTTTTGTCAGAACTTCTCATCTGTAATTTGTAGCCATCAAATCAAAGATGGCATCTATTGCTCTTGCCGGAGCTACTGCAGTCCTCAGACAAACCGTTGGTGTACTTGGCGATCTAGTTTTGAAAGAAGGTTCTCGCTTGTTTCGTTTGCGAGAAGACATTGTTTGGATTGAACGTGAGATGAGGCATATTCAAGCCTACTTGGAGGATGCTGAAGCCAAACAAGGGGGAAGCAGAGGAATGGCCAACTTGGTGATTGATATTCGAGAACTTGCTTGGGATGTGGAGGACATTATGCAGAAATACTACCCCCGGATAGCATCACACAGAGGGAAGAAGTTTTTGGGTTGTTTCAAGAGTGCCACTTGTATTGTCTGCTATGGTTATGACGCTCGTAACTTCGCTGTGGAGATTGAAGGGATCAAAAGAAGAGTTGAGGATATCGCTCGTGTCAGACAAACTTATGGCTTCAATGAATGCAGTGGTAGTGGTGGGAGAGACATGTGGGATGAAAGACGATCTTTTCCCCATATTGATGAACCAAATGTTGTTGGTTTTGAAAAACACATTGAAGATTTGGTGGCAAAAATGCTCAATAAAGAATTACAATGTCGTGTGATCTCAATTATTGGCATGGCGGGGCTGGGCAAAACAACTCTTGCTAAGAAAATTTTTAAGTCTGCTCAACATAATTTTGAACGTTCTGCATGGATTTATGTTTCTCAGCAACCAAATATAAAAGAACTTTTACGAGACATTGCACGACAAGTGGGCTTAGAGAAAGAGAAGTGGGAGGAGAACTTCGAGGTCAATTTGTTTACATTCCTTAGCCAACACAGGTATGTAATAATCCTTGATGATATGTGGCATATTGACACATGGGATGCTATAAAGAATGTCATCCCTACTAATACGAAGAATGGGAGTAGAATAATTCTCACTTCTGGAAACAATGATGTGGGTACTCATGTCGGCAGGAGGAGCTCTCTACATGAGTTGCGGCCTTTAAATGAAGAAAACAGCAGAAAACTCTTCTTTAAAATGGTTATGGTTGAAGCAAGTGATCCCCCTCAGCTGGAGACTATTGGTGAGCAAATATTAAAAAGATGCGGTGGTGTACCACTTGCAATTGTACTAGCAGCAGGATTGTTGTTATTAAGAGAGAGATCAGAAAACGCATGGAAGGGGATACTCGAGGGCATGGGTCAAGATGAAGATCAATGCTCAGAAATCTTTGGACTGAGTTACAAAGACTTGCCTACAAATTTGAAACCATGTTTTCTGTACTTTGGACTTTTTCCGGAGGACCATGAAATTTCTGCATTCGAATTAGTTAATTTATGGGCAGCCGAGGGATTTATACAAGGTAGTGGAGTGAGAGAGGTTGAGGATGTGGGGGATGATTATCTAAATCACTTGATTGCGAGGAACTTGATTCAAGTTGTTCGAAGGAGGTTTGATGGAAAGGTCAGGAGTTGTCGCATTCATGATATTTTGCACGATCTTTGCATTCGGGAGGCCAAGGAAATTAATTTCTTTAACACTCAAAATGATGTAATCACCTGTAATCGTGGAACGGGTGTACGTAGAGTCACTACTCATGGTAGTAATTTCAATGTCTACATTTCTTTGAATTATCGAACTCCAAAGCTTCGTTCTATGCTAAGTTTTGGTGGAAATTCAAGTTTCTTATCTAGGAAAAAACTTAAGAATTTTCTTCGAGACTTTGAATTTCTTCGAGTTCTAAGTCTTAAGTGTTATTATCTTCCAAGGCCTCTTCCAAATGAAGTTGGCAATTTGAAGAACTTGGAGTACCTTGGATTGGGATCTGCATTTTATATAGAAATTCCTCACACCATAAGCAATCTGAAAGGTTTGCTAACCTTTGATGTTCGAGATAGCTGTGGCGGTGTCATCCTTCCTGATGTTTTTTGGACTATGAAACAACTAAGACATATACTCTTACCTCATTGCCGCAAGGTTCCTACGTCTTGTGGGATCAACTTGGATAGAATATTTTATCAAACTGAAATTTGTTTACCAAATCTCCAAACCCTATATGGGTTGAATGATGAAGTGTGGGGCGATTTGAGTTTTTTGCACAAACTCGTCAATTTGAGAAAGTTAGGTGTTACAAATTTGTCTAAGCTTGAGACATTTTCAGATCCAACACCTGTACTAACCAAACTTGAAAAGTTGTCGTTGTCATGTATGTACGGAGATGTGATGTTAAGAACATGGAATTTGTCTCCATATGAGAATCTTCTTAGCCTGAAGCTGAAGGACATTGTGTGGATGACTGGGTTGCCTCAACATGATAAACTTCCCCCAAACCTTACCAAGCTTACCCTTACCAATAATTGTTTAAAAGAAGACTCAATGGAGACTCTAAGGAAACTCCCTAAACTAAAGATCCTAAAATTATACAGCAAGTCATACGTGGGGAGGAAGATGGTTTGCCCCGGAGCACCTGGTTGTAACTTTCCTCAACTTGAAGTATTGAAAATTGATCATTTGCTAACACGACGGGAGTTAATAGTTGAGGAAGGAGGAATGCCACGACTCAAGGAACTTGGCATCTTTCGGTGCAATGCAATAACTACGGTTCCAGATATAATCAAAAACATAATGAAGATACATAACTGGTGAGAAGGTATGATATTTATCTTGTTTCATCCCTATACTTCTTTACTATCATACAATTTTATATTTGTGGTTGTTTCCTCTATTTCATATCTGTAACTTTATTTTAATATTCCTCATTTTGTTTCATCCATATGCTTATAATAGCTTAGAAGGAGATTCAACCGCTACGACTAGTTTTGACTGGATTTGGGAAGGTTCGGTCCTCAACATCTATTTCTCAACTTTTCCAGTTATATTATTAAGAAGTGTTTATTACACTTTTTGTTGTTAAATTATCACTAAATTATTTACTTAGTTCCTGAACTATCGATTAAGTCTACTTAATCCTTAAAATATATAAATTAAACTTCACTTAGTTCCTAAACTATCGATAGTCCCTGGAATGATTACAAAAATAAAATATAAGCCTATAAGTATTATAAATTAATCAAAGACTTTATCTGGTTAAAATTGTATTTCAAAAAATACTTAAATTTTTATATTTTCTTCGAAAAGTGGGTGTTAGTTCTTTTAATAAATTTTATTTTTTGACTTATCTTTTACAATGACTACTTGTTTGTCTTTATCTAGTATTATATATTAGATTTTGTTTATAATTTCCTAATTGAATGTTATTATGTTTTTCGCTAAATTTTTTTTTTATTAATGTGTTATTTTATTCTATTATAATTTCCTAATAAAATATTTGTGAAGAACTCTAAAAAAAAAAAAAATCAATGAATATAAAAAAATATATGAAAATATACTGGATTTTTTGGGGTCCTATTTAGTGAATTATTTAAAGTTGTTTTTTTTTAAAATTTGTACTTTTTAAGGCTTTGTTTGAGATGTGGGTTGGTTTTTTATTTTTTTTAGCCTAGGGCTAAAATAGTCTCGTTTGGAATGAGCTTTTTAGTTTTTTTTGACTTTTGTGAGAGAAAAAAATAAATTGATTATGGTTTGGATATGACAACTTTTAGCCTGAGACTAAAAAATCTATTTTATCTTTTTGTAGTTATTTTAATCCTAACCCATGCCAAACCCATATGTCAAACGACTACTAAGTATATCTAAATTATTTAGATCTAAAAAGTAAACAAACTTGATTGAAACATTGTAAAAATTTACTACAAATAAAAATATATAAATTAAAAATTTGAAAACTATTTTTAAAAACTCCAAAATTAAACAGTAGATTTTTCACGAGCATTCTTTGCTCTCTCTCTCTTCATTTCTTTTTTCCAAATAACATACATTGATGATACTTTTTAAATTTCTTATCACAGATTATGTGTATTATGTAGCAAATATGACTCATACTTTTATTTATTTATTTATTTTTAAAACAATCACATGAATTGGAAAATTATTAGGTAGTTTAGAGTGTCATATAACTTTGTCACTATGATACTCCCGACAAATAAGAAATTATAGAATATAATAGGTGCGGCATTTAGGATTACTGAATAATATCTCTACTAAACCATACACATCCAAAGCAATTAGCTAATGGTATTGGGATTGTAATAAATTTTGAAAACCTTAGTTAGGCCCCCTTTGGAATCTTGGCTATTTTAATTGGTTTTTTTAATTTTTTTGCTATTTTATGAGATGGAAAAAAATTGTGTTTGGGATGATTTGTGAATTTTTTTCGTAGTTGATTAGATAATTATGAGAGAAAAAGTGATTGGTTGATACGTAAACATGTTTCAAATTTTAAATTTATATCTTACCCTTCACTTAATGATAAACTTCTAATTTAGTGTTTTGAATAACTAAAATTATTGTATAAGTAAACATACCGTGTGTAAATCACACTGATAAAAAAAATTGACCCAACAATTTTATTTTTATTTTTTGGTTGGGGCGTGGCCGGGCCGTTCCCCTCCCTTCCTCCGCCTTACTCCACTAAAACATGGCAATACTTATGCACGATGTTCCCATTAATACGGAATTCGACAAATATCACCCAGAGTTAAACTCTATTACAATGTCAGAATTGTAGGAGAAAAGAATAATATTGTATGGAAAGGCTATTTCTGTGGTTTGGATCTACAATGCATTTTATTTTACTGCTACACCAAGACATGCCCTCTATTAATAAGCCTTACACTGTGTTTGGTTGGAAGATTTGAGGATGGATTTGGAAAGGGAAATGAAAAAGTTAGGTGAAATGTAAATAAAATATATCTACATTTCACCTAGTTTCACACACCTTTTCCCTTTCTCTTTCCAAATCCCTCTACAAATCCCCCAACCAAACACAACATTAATATATGAACCTCCTTTTTAAAAAAATTTTGGGCAATAAATTATTTTTTATTTTTTATTTTCTAAAATTGATGGTACTTATTTTTGATTGGATTTGTCTTGTCTCGTAGATGGGTTCTCTATTAGTACGCTGAAGACATAAATTCTTGCCTTGAACCTGGTTATTTGGCGAAGCTGTTCTTCTCTTATCCTCTGCGTGACATTTGATAGTTTGGTTGGTTTGTTTGTTGTAATTAGTAGTGGCTGTGTCTTTGTAATTTGGTATTTGTGATTTGCATTGTATATTTATTTACATGTGTGTAATTTGAACTTATTATTGGTGTGTATATTGGTGTCTCCTTAACTGACTTGAATGAATGAATGTGTAAACTTAATTTGGTATTTTCTTCAAAAATTTTAAAAGTCTCACTTTATGTAAGGCTTGTCTTTCAAAATGTTTCATATAATGACCCTTAAAATTTAATCTGAGAATATAGTTTATTTGATTGGTGTGAAATTATATATATTTTTTAAATGTTTAAATTTCACTTTCACTGGGATCAAGATGGCATGGTTGGTGATTTGTTACAGGGAGAAATTCCAGGTTGGTCTTGGATTAAGGTCGGTGAGTGCTCCAATAATCTTATAACTAACTGATATTGTGATGAATTGATAATAATTCCTGTCGCGGTTTAACTAACCAGGGCCTAACCAATGGGAATGATGTAAATTCACCAAGTGGCACTACCAAAAAACTTTCCCCTTGCAGGTTAGTAGGCTTTTCCAAACTTGATACATTAAAAAAAAAGAAAAGAAAAGAAAAAAATCTATGGGCTTTTGGTATGAAAACACCTAAAAAAAATTAATTTAATTAATTAATTTTTTTTAAACTGATTTTATTAATTTTTACAAAATAAAATAAAATTATATTAATAAAAAAATACTGATTTTATTGTAAAAGGTCAAGAAAATTGATTTTTATCTTTTCTTTTTGTTTTTGTCTTTGTCTTTAGTGAATTTTAAAATTTTGATTTTATTTATTTATTTAAATTTGAAACTTCTACGATAGACACGGGCAGAACTATGCAGGGGTTGGGAGGGCCCTGCCCTTTTGATTTTTTTGCAATTTATTATTAATTTTATAGTAATGTGTTCGTAAAATATATAATGGGATGATCTCTTAAGTTTATAAAATTTATTTTACTAATTTTCTATTTCGTTAATATTTCAGAATTTAGAATGATAATGATCTCTAATTATTTTATATTTTAAATAATAACATCCATTTTGTTATATCATTTAATTTTTTAACTTTAAAAACAAAATGGTATGCATACTTTTTTATGAGTAATGCTAGAGAATTTAAAACTTCATCGATAAATTTATTTACAATGACATGATAGGGATTGAGTTTTAGTTGATTAATTCTAAACAATCAATTGACATGTAATGTTCAATGTCATTGAGTGTAAATTTAAAAGTTATGTTTTAGGGGTTTTAAGCATTTTTTACTTCTTATGTACTAAATTTTATTAATTGATAAATTAGCTTAAAACAATGGTTTAACCGATTGTACATTAACATCTAACAGTTCAAAATTTTTGAAAACAAAAAAACTAATTGTTAGATTTATTTATTTTTCTTGTGAAATATGTCTATCACAATTTTTATATAAGAAATTATATTTAAGGGGTATTTTTTTTAAGGTCCTTGATATTATGATTTTATAATATAAAGGATATCAAATATTTTCATGATGTCTAAGGTCCATCAACAATATTTTCATAATGTCTAAGGTCCCTCAACCTTGATCCAGAGAAATTTCAGTCCAGAGAAATTTCAGTCCAGAGAAAATTGCTCCAGAGAAATTCTGGCTCAGAGAAATTTGGTCCAGAGAAATTTCAGTCCAGAGAAAATTGGTTAGAGAAATTCTGGCCCAGAAAAATTTCTCTGGACCAAATTTCTCTGAATGAGTTTCTCTACTTTTCTTCTCATTTTCCCGATACTGTAGTGGTGATCAAAGGTAGGCCAAGCAAGCATACAATAATAATTTAATGATAGCAAAACTAATAACATCTTAATAATAAAACTCAGAAGCACATTTAATCAAAACTAACTAGGAAAGTTTGGATAACTTCAGTTGCGAGTGAATGGATTCATGCCTGTGTTTTACAAGATGACGACGGACACCAGAGAATTTCTCTGGATTTAAAACCAGAGAAATTTTCTACATCACCAAAAAAAAAAAAAAAAACAGCAACAACAACCCAGAGAAATTCTGTTTTTGGTCTTTGAAATTTCTCTGGACACTTCAACCCATAGAAATTCTCTAGACTCCACAACCCAGAGAAAATTTCCAAACATATTTCCAGAGAAATTCTCTCAATCCAGAAAATTTCTCTGGACTCCATAACCCAGAGAAAATCCAGGAGCTTGCTGTTTATGTGGTTTAATAGATATCTGTTAGGTCCTCGCATGATAAAATACGAACATGAGATCCAAAAAAAAATTGGACACCAATATCCTCGTTTGAAGATTTTCGTTTCCTGAGCCTTGAAACAAACTCGCTTCACCACTCACGCCTAGTACTTCCAGTATTTTACAGATACATAGATGCACAGAGTTTGCAAAGATTACCAGTCCATTGAGGATTGAGAAAACGGAAATCAATCCAGCGAGAAGGACGAGAAGGAGGAGACAAAGTGAGATCTTGGAAGTGTGGGGGTGAAACCTGGTATCGTCAACACCGAAGAAGGGGAACATAGATTGGAAAGTGGAGAAGAATGAGCGGAATCAATCTCTGGAGTGACGATCATGGCCGTCGTCGGGGAGGTTCTCGGGGACCAATGGGGACGCTACGTCGTCTCGCTTCCTAGGAGACGACACCGATCGGCCGCTCATCGAGCTCGAGTGCCGGAGCTCCGCCATCGCTCGCTTCGGACTGTACACCAGCTTCTCTCTCTCTCTCTCTCTAACTGTGAATCTGTGATTATTGCTGTCGTGGTTCTTCACAGTCCTCCATGGAACTTCTTGGAGTTCAGATCAAGCTCTGTTGCTCTTCAAGACGAGACCGGCGTAAATGGTGTCGGCGATGGAAGAGAGAGTGTCGAAAGAGATAGTATAAAGGACTGAAATTTGTCTGATATATGTTTAGGACCTTAGACATCAAAAAATAATTTAATGGATCTCTTCCATTACGAAAAGTGGGAGAGGGACCCTAGACCGATTTTCCCTATATTTAATTAGTAATGTACAAAAACTAACTCAGTATTTTTTATGCATATGAAATGACCCTTCCCAGACAAAATTTCTGGTTCCGCCCATGATGTAGAAACACCTAAAAAGTTTTAAAAAATAGCAAAAATTTAAAATTCAATAAATAAAAAACACCCACAAAGAAATTTGGGCCAAACATGTATTTTTTTTAATGGAACAGATTTCTCTCCAATTGAAGAGATTTTCAATTCTGTGCAGTTGAGCCTATGGGACTCACCACAAGTCCCACTTTGATAATGAGTGGAGCTCTATGGCAGAACTGAACTGTTTGAGAACACAGAACTGCAACCACAACAAACGGTAAGAGTAACCCTGCTGATGTTTGGCTAGAAAATCCTTTTGATGCTAAAGTTAAGGACTTAGGAAAGGAAGGAAGAGAGAAAGAATGTACAGAGGGAGAGAGTATTTAATAAAAAAAGATAAATTTAATAAAATCATTTAGGTACGATTATTTGTTGAATTATTGGTTCAATGTCTATTCTTAATAGAATTTGAATTTGGTGTTTTATTTTTTAATTGGAATAGGATGTAGACTTAGGCCAAACTAAGGGGCATTTTGGAAAGATGGTTAAAAGTTTACTTTTTGATTATTATTATTATTATTATTATTATTTATTTTTTTTTATTTTTTTTTTTGAGAGATGAAATGGATAAAAAGTTAGGAAGTGACTTTTAACTTACTTCCCAAAATACCCTTAAGAAAATTTTGGTATCTTGTGATGATTTTTCTTTAATTTCCATTGTTTTTCTGTTCCATATTCAAAGTAACCAATTATTTTGGTGTGGTTGAGTTTTTTAAGGACTCTCCACACAATATTATTAAATCAATTTATTATATATATGTATATATATATATTTATATGCACTAACATTCTTCTTAAAAGTATATGCGTACGAATATTATTAAATGTTCAAGTATCATTCTTTTTGAACAACCAATTTTTAGAAATTATTTTTAGATGGATTTTAGTTTGGGAATACTAAAACTGGTCCCAAAATGACCTTAGGAAATCCAACGTTCTCTCAAGAAGTTGACATGACGAATTTAAAAGAAGTCAAATCCTAATTAAAAGTATTAGTCTACAGGAAAAGTATAGTTAAAAAAAAATAAAATAAAAAATATCCATGGATGTCTCCAAGCGCAATAACGACCTCATCATGTGTTTTGGGTGAATAACCACCTCACCATATTCTTGGTCTATTAATTTCAAACTTGTAAAGCTTATAAAGGGTTGCGTAAAATACCGCCTAATCCATCGTAACCGCATTGATCCGTATCAATTTATATCGCTCTAATCGCTAATCGCGGTTTAAAATTTAAAATTTATAATCCGTCAACCGAACTGCTCCACTCTACTATAATTAATACATATATATTTTTTTAACCTCTAATGAAATATCAATGTAAAAATGTGTGTGAAAGATATTTAATATATGAAATTTATTACAAACTAGTGGTTATATGTATGAGATATATTATGCAAAATTATTTTGTGTTATATGTCTAAAAAATATTATATAAATTATTGTTGTATATTATGCAAATGTATGATGATTAGTTAGAATATTCTTCAATCTACCAAAAACTGTCCAAACTGCAATTTGTCAGTCCACTAATCCGTCAACCCATCATTTGGTTTGTAATTTTACTCTGAAAGTGCCCAAACTGCACCTTGCACACCCCTACTTATATTGTGAAACAAGTATTTATTACTTGTCTCACACAGAGAAAATAGAAAGAACATACGCGTACTGGAGAGAGATAATAGGGAGACATTTTAACCTAAGATATCTTGAAACCAGAGTTTTAATATCTTGTTAGGTTGTAAATTGTCCTAAATACTTAATCTATTAAGAAATAGACTTAATAATGTATATCAAATTAACAAAGATTAGGTTAATTCTTGTAACAATAGGAATACATGAAATGCAAAACTAAAACACATCGCAAGTAATTTAGGACCTCCAAATTGATTATCATAGCTTGTGTCTGAGGGACATAATTAAACTCTACAAAGCCAGCTTTAAAGTTCGTTCACTCTCCTCTGCTTTCTTCTATTTTTTTTTATATATATATTTTTAAATTTTGTTTTGTGGGCCAATAAGAAGCCATTGACCTTTCTTTTTACATCAAGCAAATTGGCAGCCCAATGCAACTCCAATCTTCTTTCTTTATTGTATCAAGCAACTTCAAAAAATTACACTACAACATTTTCTTAGTTTAGTGACATTTGAAAGTGCCACAAAACTATTCTTCTAATGACATTTTTTGGTCTTGTGGCATTTTGAACAAGTGCCACTTCTATTGGTGCCACAGTAGATACGAGTGCCACGGTAGATACTTGCAAGTGTCACTGCACCATCATGGCTAAAAACTTTCAATGACATTTTAATGTCATGGTAGATATTATTTGTGGCACTATCAAGCGCCATTAAAAAAAGAGTTAGTGACACTTATAAGTGTCATTACACTATCAAGACTAAAACCTTTCAGTGACACTTTAATGTCATGGTAGGCACTATTCGTGACGCTATCAAGTGCCATTCGTGACGATAATTCGTTGTAGAACAATTTGATCCGCTCTTGCGGAGACTCGAACTGCCAACCTCCTGCACCATAAACCTTATACACTACACTCTTCCCACTACACTTCTATAGCACCACATAATGCAACATATATTATTTATATAGTATATACATCCATATTAATATAAAAGTATATGTATAAACATAATTATTTTATTGAACATAATTTATGTAAAATAAACTATTTACTACCAAAATAAAAAAAGACCACTTTTCGCGACTAAAAATATTTTTTTGTCGCCAATTCTATACTTTTGGCTACTAATTATTTTTTAGTTGCTAAAAAATTTAACTTTTGTCGACCAAAATCGGATTTGGTCGCCGAAGATGCACTTTCAGCTACCAAAATTTTGGTTACCAAAAAATTTTATTCCCGCCTTAGGATTTTAGTTCTCCCGCGCTAAAAATGACCACTTTTGGCGACTAAACTTAATTTTTAGTCGCCAATTGTAGATTTTTGGCTACTAAAATTTTTTTTGGCACCAAAAAGCTTTACTTTTGGCTACCAAAATTTTTTTAGTCGGTAAAACTCATATAATCAGCGACCAAACTTATTTTTAGTCGCCAATTGTAGACTTTTGGCTACTAAATTTTTTTAGTCGCCAAAAAGTTTTACTTTGGGCTACTAAAAATTTTTTAGTCACTAAAACTCATATAATCAGCGACCAAACTTAGTTTTAGTCGCCAATTGTAGACTTTTGGCTACTAAAATTGTTTAGTCACCAAAAAGTTTTACTTTTGGCAACTAATGCTGCTTTGGTCGTTGAAAGCTATACTTTCAGCGACCAAATTTTTTTGGTCTGGAAATTTAGTCACCGAATATGCTTTTTCCTGGAGTGTATATTGAGTATAATTCATTTATTTTTAATCATTTACTGCATTTTAAAATTTTAGAAAATATATTGGCATTTTTTATTTTTTCAAAAATGTCATTATAAGCTTGGAAAGTTTTTGGTTTAGTGGCATGTCTCAAAATGCTATAAAATATTTGTTTATGACACTTTTCACCCAAGTGTCATAAAAAGTAATTGCACCTACCTAGTGTCTTGACATTTTTAAAAAAATGCCATTACAACTAAAGTTTAGTGGCATCTGTTGGTAAATGTCACGAATATAATTTTTTGTGTCATTATTTTATAAAATGCCATAAAATTGATGTGACATTTCTTTATTGAAATACCACTAGAGCCTTATATGTTTTGTGGTTCTATGGCATTTTTCTAAAACATTTAATGCCAATTTTTATTTTTGTGGAATTTTCTAAAAACATGCTATTAGTGTAGTGTCACTAAAGTGTAAATTTGTTGTAATGACATTTTTGTTGTAGTGAAATGACATTTTTTTTTAATTGAAATGCCACTAGAGCCTTGTATGTTTGTGGCTCTATGACAGTTTTCTAAAAAATGCTACCAAATATTCTTTTTGTGACATTTTTTAAGAACATGCCACTAGTATGGTGTCACTAAAATATGTTTTTGTTGTAGTGTTGTGACACTTGTTCATTGAAATGTCACTAGAGCCTTTTATGTTTGTCGTTTTGTGGCATTTTTCAAAAACGTGCCACTAAATATCATTTTTGTGACATTTTCTAAAAATATGCTACTAGTGTAGTGCCACTAAAGTATGTTTTTATTGTAGTGTTGTGACACTTGTTCATTGAAATGTTACTAGAGCCTTTTATGTTTGTCGTTTTGTGGCATTTTTCAAAAACGTGCCACTAAATATCATTTTTGTGGCATTTTCTAAAAATATGCCACTAGTGTAGTGCCACTAAAGTATGTTTTTGTTGTAGTTTTGTGACATTTGTTCATTGAAATGCCACTAGAGCCTTTTATGTTTGTCGTTTTGTGGCATTTTTCAAAAACGCGCCACTAAATATCATTTTTTGTGGCATTTTCTAAAAATATGCCACCGGTGTAGTGCCACTAAAGTATGTTTTTGTTGTAGTTTTGTGACACTTGTTCATTGAAATATCACTAGAGCCTTTTATGTTTGTCGTTTTGTGGCATTTTTCAAAAACGTGCCACTAAATATCATTTTTTGTGGCATTTTCTAAAAATATGCCACTAGTGTAGTGCCACTAAAGTATGTTTTTGTTGTAGTGTTATACTGCAAATTAATGTCATCATTAAGGTCCCTAGGAAGCACGGAAGCAAATTTTGGATTTCAGCTTCATTTTTTGAAAAAGTTCAATAACTTTTTATGTAGATATTCATTTTCAATAAAATTTATGTTTTTAGAATGCTTTCGTCGATACAAGATACATGATAAATATGAAATTTCAAGAGAAAAAAAATTGACAAAATTTCACTGAGTTAACTATCTTTAGTCCGTGAAATTTCTAAAATTTCTCAGAGAGAAAATAAACAATTTTGAAATTTATCTGATAGAAGATAAACTATTTTGAAATTTATTTGAGAAAAAATAAGCAACTCTGAAATTTCTTTGAGAGAAAATAAGTAATTCAGAAATTTCTCTAAGAGAAAATAAGTAATTTTAAAATTCTCTGAGCAATTCTAAAATTTGTGAGAGAAAATAAGCAATTTTAAAATTTTTTTGAGTAATTTTAAAATTTCTTTGAACAATTCTAAATGAAGGGAAAAAAAGGAACAAAGAAAAAGGGGCCACCAAAAAGGACTTAAACAGCTACCTTCAAAATATTGAGTGACTTTACCTAATATAATTTTTCTTATAAAATCTTTAAGTTTCTACGTAGAATGTGAGAGGGATTGGCGCATAATTTTTCCAAACAAAAAATTATTTTTATTTTAAATACCCACTTATTTAAATATTTCCAAATACCCACTTGACAATACTTAACCACATGCTTCCTGACCGAGTTGAATTTATTACTATTTTTATTATTTTTTATTTTTACAGATGCGGATGTGTAAAAAAAATAGGATAGATTATACTCATGACCTTGTAATTTATTTCTTGGGTTGGTTTAGCCTCTATATTTTTGTCTGTCATAGTTCCAATTTAGTTTTTTCATTTTAAATTTGAGGTTAAAATTAATAATTTTGAAATAATTGTTAATTTCTTATGGTGACACGAAAAAAAAAAAATTAATAGAAATTTGGACAGAAGAATTAAGGGTGATGCACCAATAAATCCCAATTTACCAACTTATACACTGTTTAGTCCCAAATGTTTTCTTATGAACCGAACAATCCCATTATATGGAAATTGACCATTGAGGGTATAAACATTGTGGTCGTCACTTGCAAGAGCAATGGGCAATGTTGGTAATTTAGTAATGTGAAATTACGGAGATAGGCAAGCAGTTTCATGTGCTGTTACATTACTGGTTCTCTGATTCGGCAGTGCTGAGGTACGATTCGAAGGAAAGATTTGGGGTTTCAGAAGGAAATCTACATCCGAAAACGGAATGCGAATTTGTTTGGGGCAAGGTTTCTACATTATAGAAACCCTTCAATTGAAATAATCTGGCAACGATGTGGTGGTGACGTTCAGTGGGAAGACATTGTGGTTGAAGCGTAGGGACGTCGTATAATTCAATATCCGTCTGCACTTGCGATAAGGATTGGAAGAAGGTGTTACGTGAGGGGACGTTTGAGAATGACAAAATAGAGTGGTGGTATGTTATATTTGACTGTTTTGTTTTTTATTATTGAAGGTGTTTTTTTTTATGCAGAGAACATTCTTGTGGGGTATTAATGTTGCTGTTGTTGTTTTGTTTTTGGAGAGGATTTGTGGTTATGGATAGGGTTTAAGTTCGATGTTTATGTTTCGAATTGGGTGTGGGTGTGTGGTTGTGGGATGTTATGTTGGGTTTGATGACGGTGATGGGTACTATTTTAGGGAATGATGTTAGCAATGTGCCGGTGTGTAATGTTAATGTTTTAATTATGTTTTGATGATGTTGTTGGTTAGACAATGTTAGTGATGTTATTGTGTTAATTATGTGGCTACGATGTTGGTGGTTATTGCAATGGCACAGTGTGGGATGTTAATGTTTCAATGTTGTTTTCATGTTGTTATTGATTATGTTGGTTAGACAATGTTAATGTTTAAGTTTTCATGATGTTTTTATATTAAGGCAATGTCATGCCGTAGTGTTTATTTTTTTTTTTTGGTTCAAGTCCTGGTTGTTGGACTTGATGTTTGATGGCTCTGTTTCTGTGATGTTCTGTATTGTGGCATTGTGTCGTCCGGTATGTTGATGATGTTGTTGGGTACATTGGGAAGACTATGTTAGTGATCTATTGTAGCATTGTCTCTGTTTCTGTGATGTTCTTTTTCTTGTCATGTATGTTGACAGTGTCATTTTGGCATGTTGGGTACGTTGTTTGGTATGTTGTTATGTTTGGTGTACAATGTTAATGTGTAAGTCTGCAGGTTGTTGTTGCTTATGTGAATTTAACAGTGTGACATGAACGTGTTATGTTAGTAAACACTGGTGTTTTTAATTTTCTGAGTGCTGTTTACTATTTGTGCAGAGGTGATTTTGAGGCAGTCACCACGGAAAAAAAGTGGTGGTGTGTCATGTGACATTGCCGATTTTGATTTCACATCAAAACTGATTATTGTGAAAAGGCAGGGGAAGATACCATTCAAGGGGAAAAAACAAGATGCCGATGTAATGAAGAAAGTGGTAGTTGACACTTCCTGACTGGCGTATCGTTCTAATATAAACGGGGTTATTAAAACCGTGCAAGAAATAAATTTGACAACAGCCCATGAACGACAACTGCAAAGAACACCATTTTGGGCGATGATTAATTCCATCCGCAAACACAACTTGTCGCCGAATGCTTACAAAAAATGCGATGAGACAGTGTTCCGCATACTGCAGACATACAATCCGAAGGATGAAAAATTCTACATCGGGGGGAAAGGCGTTCCATTGCGTCGAAGTGATATCCGACTCATTTTTGGCATTCAGTGCGGCGTGGACCAGCTCGATTTAGCTCATGGATCGAGGCCACCATCAGATTTTATTCAACGTCGCTGCAATATTGTCGGGAGGATATCGTGCAAAAAAAATTAAAGAACTATTGGATGATACAGTACAGGGAAATAGTCGTAATGACGAGGAAGATGTCGTGAAGTTGCTGTCATTATATATATGTGCAAAACTATTTTTTACAACGACCGGAGAGTCTATCGGGTGGGCGTTCGTCCGAGTTATTGACAAACTAAGTACGATACAGTTGTATGATTGGGCTGCTGCAATACGTGCCGCATTGATTGCATCACTGAACGAGTTTCATGATCGGCCAGAAAGGGTAACCGGATGTGTTGTCGTATTACTCGTAAGTTAATGTGTTATTTTTTTTAATGTACTATTTTTTTTAGTGAATGTAATGTTTGGATTAGGTTGTTAGCATGTCATGTTAATGAATGTGCTTTCAAATGTACTGCAGTTTTTTATTTGTGAACACACGAACCTCATTAAGCTGGAACGACGTAGTGTGCTGCCAAGGTTCTGCAGATGGAACATTGTAAATTTGACGACGAAAATGAAAGGGGTCGACTTGAGTAGCAGAAGACAGTTTGAGGTATGACATGGGAGGCTGAGTTGTATGGTTTAAGTGTATGGTACATATTGGAGTCGTTAACAATTTTGTAATGTGTTTGGCAGGTAAGGTGCGGTAAACTGGAGGGCGCAATTCTTGAACGGTATAAAATAGGAATGACATTGTTAAGTATTGGATGTATGAGGACAGAAGGCAAAGTGCTCGACGTACAGCCAGTGTCGGTGCATATCGGTGTGCCACGTAGCGATGTTGTTGCTGAAGTTGTAGAGCCAAGTTTGAACTGTTGGCAAGTGGACTCATCTGCAGGGGTCCAGGTTGAGAAAGGCGTAATGACGGACGAGGCAAACACGTACGATGGAGGCAGCAAGTGTGTTAGAAAGCGTGGATTGGGCCTAGTTGTAGGAGGTGAAGGGTGGCCAGTGTTGTTCCCAGATCTGCTGGATTTGTCAACTACGCAACCAGCTAAGGATACAGATACAGAAGGAGGCATTGGTAGCAATAACATAAATGAAGCGCGTGACAGAGTAGCGGAGTTGGAGGAAGAATTGAGGCAGAAATCGGAACGTGTACGTGAACTTGAATGTAAGGTTACAAGCATGGAACGCGCACTTGGTTCACAAGCTGCAAATTTGTGTATGGGGTTCGAAACTGCCATCAGTTTAAAGGATGCTGAAATTGCACGTTTGAATGCCCTAGTGTCGGAGATGAAAACAACAGTGGCACGGTTGGAGGACCAGGTTGACGAGTACGAGGTACACGAGGTAACGCAGCTGGCTAGGAACACAACTAAAAGTCATGGCACATCAACAGACCAACGTGGTGGAAATCAGACGGATGGTCCGGTGAATAACATGGCAAATGTCGTAGGTAACAGTTCTGAATTGAACGATGCAAGCATTGTTTAGGTTGATGTAGGTAATACCGTAGGTGGTGGACAAAACGTAATGGTGGGGAGCAAGTATGGAGTTGTAAATCAGCGGTCAACGTTATGTGCTGGGGTATGGACTCCAGTGGAGGGAAAAAGTAAAAGCAATTCTTGTGGCATAGGTAATGCAGCAGCAACAGACCACAATTTGAACATTAAACATGTTCTTGATAGGCCAGGCATTGAGGTGGTGGACAGGGTAATAGACTTTGTAAATTTGGAGGAACCAAACATCACATCATTGGTGCGGAGTGTGAAGAGCAAAGTTAGACGGACGTGGAGGTTACAGGAGCACAAGTATCTTGGGTTGGTGAAGCGTTGCAAACAGTCAAAAGATGATGGCAACATATCCAAAATCACAAATGAGAATGTAGTTAACATTGAAGACGACGAGAGACAACATAAAACATGGGCTGGCTTTGGAATGAAAAATCGGTATCCGGTTTGGAAATTGTTGGCTGAAGATGAACAGAAACTGTTGGAGGTGGTGTACACATTTGAAGGGGACGAGTAACGTACTCGTTTCTTATTTTGAATGTTGTGTTTTTCTGTGACATTGTTTATTACATTTGAATTATTCATATGTGATTGTGATTTGGTGTAGGGCTGTGATATGGAGTGCAGCAGAGTACGGTGTGCACGTTAATTTCAAAGACATTTAGTCCCTTGTACAAGGGGGGGCAACTGTCGATAATGTAAGTATGATGTGATTTTGTCGATATGCGCACATCATCAGTTACGTCATTTTGTTGGATTACATGTTTTTCAAGAAAGAGTTAGGAGGATTGTTTTGTACGGCTAATGTATTTGGAAAATGTGAATAATTTGTGTTGGTAGGTTATTGACGCATACGCTGAAATATTAAAAAGTGCACAGAACGTAACGGCTATTAATTGTGCTAATTTCAGCAAGTCTTACTTCCACAGCAGTGTGTGTTCGATATGTATATGGTATTATGAGTATTGTTACGTTGTTAGATAGTGTTGTGCATTTTTCCACGACATATGGGCAGTGGAGTTGTAAGTTTTTAATTAGTTTGCAATTTTTTGTAGGATATGATGAGAAACCGAAACATAACATCGAAGGACAGTTACCTGGACGTGCACGTGACTGCTGCATTTGGGTGCAGATACGTCCATTACCCTATATACCATACGAATCATTGGACGACCATGGTGTACGATTCAGACTCGGGGACATGGACACACTACAACTCAATCAAAACGCGTAAAGGGAGCCGAGATGATCATTTTGCTGAGGCGATGAAAGTGGTAAGTACAAGTGAATAGTTGCTACATGTATGTGTTCGGTTGTGCGTGTGTTGCGTATAGGGTGATAGGGTGTGTTCAGTATGAATGATTGGGTCATGTTACCTAACACAGAAACAGTGGGTCGTCGATTACACAAAACGGGTACCAGGCAAAGTGCAATCCATTGCGGGTGTCACATCGGAGAATATGGACGGGCCATTGGAGGCTTTGGGTGATTGTTCCCAACAACACCCGGAATCGTATGTTTAAATTGGAACTCCGTTTTAAATATGTCATATTTTCTGTCAAGTTATGTTTTTGGTTTGGTCATGTTGATTAACCTGTTAGCGTGTTGGCAATTGGCAGTCCGGATTGCGCTGTTATGGTATGCTTCATCATGCAGCAGTACGCAAATAACGTGGAGGTTGAAGGCTCAATGGATGGGATGACAGCCAGTGCGTTCAGAGCAGAAATGGTTAAGGCATTCATCAATGATCCACATAGAGGGCTCCGGAATCGGCCTCTGCCCTGACAGATTTGCTGGAATGCATATATTAGCTTCGTTTTTTGTTTTTGTTTTTTCTGTTAACATGGAAATGTTTTGTTTATATGGTAGTGGTTTTTTGATGTTCCATTAGCTGCGTGTCCGTTAATACAGAAACAGAAATATTATACAGCAAAACATTGGACAACATGGGAAAAACCAGGTTGTGTGTTTTTTGGCAGGGTTAGTAAATGTTAAGGAATGACACATTTGCTGGAATGCATATATTAGCTTCGATTTTGTTTTTGTTTTTCCTGTTGAACATGGAAATGTTCTGTTTATGTGCTACTGATTTGTTCACGCTCCATTAGCTGCGTCTCTGTTAATGGAGAAACAAAAAATATTTTACAGCAAACATTGGTAAAACATGGGCAAAACCGGGATGGTTTTTTAGGCAAGGTTAGTAAATTTTAATGAATTTTGTACGTGCGTTGTTAAATTGTGTTTGTGAATGATGTTATTATTGGGTTTGACAGATTGTAATGTGTATGTGTTGATTGTGTTTATGTAGGTGATGGTGTTAAACCCAAAAATTAACCAACAGGAGGGTACATTCATGTTGAAACATTTGTGTTCGAGAATGTGTAAAAAGTTTGTCCTGGGTTAGTTTTGGGGTTGCAGCGTTGACATTGTGTTTAGGTAGGGTGTTGGTGTTAAACCCAAAAGTTGAACTACAGGATGGGAATTTGTAGTTGAAACGTTTGTGTTTGTAAGCATGTGAAATTGTTTGCAGTAAGAATTTAATTGGGATTGTTAACATGTTGCATAATACATGTAACTTTAAGTTAATCTGTGCAGCATCACGAATAAGCAAAAAAATGTTTATAACATATTCATGTATCAGATTTGGGTGTAATAGTAAATGCGCAGCAGACAACATAGGTAGTGGTGAGAAAAGGAAAATGATTTGGCTAATGTGTTTTTGGAAAATTTAACTGAAATGTTAAATGTTGTGCTGGGTGGTATAACATAATACGTTTGTGAAAATGGGGTGAAATGTAAAAGCAAACCCACATGTGTGATCCATATACACTAATAACGTTATGGATAAACTTTTTGAAGTCGGAATTTAAATGAACAGGAAGAAATGTTGAAAAAAAAGATTAAATGTATGAAGTTGAATGAATTAGGAAAACACCCAAGAAAAAAAACAAAAGAAATAAGCTTGCTGTAACATGATCAAATAGGCTCCTTGCAGGTCTTCCTATTCTGGTTGCCTATTTTTCCACATCGACCACAACGGATCTGTTGCACAACCTCGCCCTTTGATGGAATTCGTTTACGTTTCGGCCTCCCAGGCAGACGCTTCACCTTGGAGGGCGCTATCATAAAATCATTAGCCGAAAATGCCGACTTCTCAACAGTTGGAATGGGAAAAATTGTTGCGCTATACGCAGCTTGAAATTTGTCAATATGATAGTACGTTTCAATAGAATCGTATATATTCCGTCCACTGTTACGGAAAGCAACGACAACATGAGAACACGAAAACCCATTCAGCTGCCATTGGAAACATGAACATGATCGCCTTGCCACATCAACCAAAACAGAGGGTTGACTATGCACCTTGTAAACATTGTCATCAGCCTGACTAACACTCCAGCCCCTGCTGTCATTATACGCGGTGACCAATTTCTTCTCCATTTTCGGGCATAACACGCCGGTCCACTCCCTTGCCTTGGCTCTACGCTCTGCCATTTGTTCCATTATTTGCCCCCTAACCATGTCGACCAACCTAGTAATTGAAAGATGTCGCGCGTCCCGTATCCAGTTGTTAAACGATTCAGCTGCACTCGACCACATCTCACCGTAACGTTGCCCCCTGGGAAAAGGATAATACCATTGAACACAAAATTTTGTCCAAAACAAACAAACTGCTACGGGTATAATCAAACTTACATGAAATATGCATTAGCCTAGTGGGATGGATGCAAGTCTTTCAAGAAGTTGTCAACCACAGCCAGGCTACACTCTTTCAACACCTCTATTTTCTGATTATAAGATGGTATAGTTGGGGCATAAGCACATTCTCGGAGCTTCCGCATCAACCCAACTTTATGAGATGCATTAACGTATTTCATTCGGTCTCTCAAATTCATTTGAAGATGTAGCAAACAAAATGCGTGATGTGCTGAGGGGAATACAATTGGCATAGATTGTAAGAGACCCACATGACGATCTGAAACGAACGTCAACGTACGCTCGTCACCTACGACTTCTTTAAGATTCCATAAAAACCACTCCCAATTTTGTTGATTTTCGGAATCAATAATTGCGAAGGCCACCGGAAACAAGCCTGGAAAAAAAGAATAAACAAAAGCATAAGTGGAGTACACATCATGGAGTACACATCTGAAAATTTTGCGAACAGTATATATATATGTAAAATATTCATTTAAAACATTCGGAACTGAAATGTGACAAATTTTTTTGTTAGCAAAGAATAAAGCCAAAAATTTGATTTATCACCTTTATTGCCATCTTTCGCGGTAGCAGCTAACAAATTCCCCTTGAATCTATCCTTGAGAAAAGTGCCATCCAAAAAAAGTAACGGCCGACAATGGTTGAACCCATCTATACATGCGCGGAAGGATATAAAATACCAAACGAACCTCCCAGTTTGTTGGTGAAATTCAAGGTTAATGTAACTGTGTGGGTTCTTTTTCATAACGGAATCACTATACCACCTAAGTTGGTCGAATGACATAGCGTGATCTCCATAGACTTCACCTCTTGCTTTCTCAACCTCTAACCACGCAACCCGGTAACTAATATCCAAACTGTAGTCATTTTTCATATTGAAAACAATGTCCGTAGGACGCGTCAATGGCTTAGCACGCACCCGATCTACGACAACGCTTGAAACCAAATCAGACCCTGTACGTGGGTTTGTATGTGTTCGAACAGCAGCTCCACAATTGTGCACACTATCCAACTTCTTAACGCATAAAATCCCATTAGATGACAACACCCTCTCATGTACTGACCACGCGCATCCTGTGGAGTCTGCAAACTTACAAACTGCGTAACACGAACTGAATCATTCTTCAAATACTTGAACTGAAACCCGCATTCAACGGCATACTTGCATAATATTTTCCGAAATTCACTAACGCCACCGGCAAAACATTGTCCAACATGGGTAATCTCGAATGCCCACTGAGTAGACAAGAACGTTTTTGATTTGTTAGGACAATATGTTGGTAATAGATCCATCTGATCATCCATACTGAACGTCTGATTACCGAAATTGAACTTCTGACCTTCATGGCAATACGTACCCCCGTTGTTACCGCCCACCGGAACGTCGCGGATTTGAATAAGAACATCAAAATGTTTCAGGCCAAATGCCTCCGCAAGGCACAACATGTTTTGGATATCGTCATCGCTATCAACCTTAAACTTCTTATACCCGGGGACATCCCATAACATACACACTGCATCCTGTACCAAGTCGTCGAACTTGCCACAAATATCGTCAAGCAGCTGCGTGAATGTTATCGCTCGATGCAACCGAGCAACAACATTTGTTTGCCCGTAAGTGCACAACAACAACACACCATCCATACCTGCCACGAAATCCATAATTGAATCAGTAGATGGCTAACGCGTACGACAATGAATGAATGATAACACAACATTGTACCCACTTTAAAAAATACATTACCATTAATCTATACATGAACACCCACCGACATCAAAACACAAACAACATAAAAAAACTTTACATCCACATAACATGAACAAAACATGGTGCTGAAGATATATCAAATACCTACAAGCTGACGAACGGTAATGTTAATTGAATAGACGTTGAGAACACACAATATTTACTAAAACTTACAACCACGTAACATCAAACAACACGATGTGCTTAATGTATATGAAACAGTCATAAGAAAACAATAGTGATGTCAGCAGAATCGATTTTCATGTTGATGTAGTTAACACTGTAACATGCAACACATACACAGACACAAAAAAACAACAGAAAAATTCAGAAAACATGGACACAAACCTATGTCACAAAACCGTTTGATACACCAAAAGTTTGAACCAACCGCATAACATCAACAAACACTGTGATGAATATATGTGAAATTGCCACAAGAAAACAAAGGTGATGTTACCAGAGTCGACGTTGATAACACAACCATATATCCAAAGATTTACAACCACATAACATCAAACAACACAATGCACTGAATATATACAATGTCACAAGAAACACAGAAGTGATGTTATTAGAATCGACTTGATGTTGATGAAGTTTATACCGTAGCATGCAATACATACACAGTCACAACAAAAAATGCAGAAAATTTTAGGAAACAGGTAGACAAACCTATGTCACAAAACCAATTGCTACACCAAACTGTGAACCAACCACATAAACATCAACAAACAATGTGATGAATATATAGGAAACAGCCACAAGAACACAAGGCGATGTTACCAGAACCGACGTTGACATTGATGTAGTCAATACCGTAACATGCAAGACATACAGAGACAAAAAATAAGGCAGAAAAATCAGATCAGAGAGAGACAAACCTATGTCGCACAGCCGTTCGATACACCAAACTCTGAACCAATGGGACAAAACAATGGACATGAACAACTCCCCAAACCCCGTTTTCACCAAACCCTTGCATTCATTAACATTACCAATCCCCCAAAATCAAAAAACCGACTCCCCACCAATTTAGGCAACAAAACATCCCACAAAAGGGGTACAATTGTAAACTGCAAATAATTAAAATTAAGTAAATAACATTGCCAAAAAAAAATGGGACTAAATGGTGCATAAGAAAACATTTAGGACTAAATGGTTCCACTTTTCATGAAATAGGATTTATGGGTAAATTTTCCAAGAATTAAATTAAAACTAAACTTAAAATGTAAGGATTAAATTGTTTAATTTAAAACTATAAGAGTTAAAGTAAAATTTGAATCAAATTAAAAAGGTGAATAGTGTAACTAAAATAAACATACATAAAAAACAAAAATAAAAATTGAAAATAGCCATGGAGACAACCACCGCCCATTCCTTGATAATTCTGCCTCTAATCATATGTGAATCACAAACAGAATAAATTTGATTCACATATTTCATTTTCTGAATGCGAAGACTTTTCGTGGGTGATAACATTACAAAAAGCATCTCAAGAAGTTGATGAGGAAATGAAAGAAATAGTTGTCTTGATGGAGCAATTCGTGTCGGACCATTCTCACCAAAACGATGCTTTGAGGAAGAAGATCGCTGTAGTAGAGTAGGGTTGTGACCGAGCCAGCTGGTGCGGACGCCAAAGATGTCACAAGCCTCACTAGTGACCCAACCATGAACAGCCTAAGAGACTGCAATAAACATAGAGCAAAGAAGAAAAAACACACACCCCTATGCTCAATTACATGTAAACACATTCATTAATTTGATTGAAATCATTTTGAAATACATGAATTTTGAGACATGGAATGTGGTATGGAGAGTAAGAGATTGATCAAACGTACCATGGTTTTGGTTGAGGAATCTCCGACAGAGAAAAAGTTGGACACAGAGAGAGACAGAGAGGCATTGGTTTCGAACTTTGTTAATTAAACTCTTTGCTTTGTTCTTCTTGTTGTAGGAGCAAAGGTAACAAATAATCTTCACCTGACATTCACAACTGCCCGTCCTGAAGAATGTTTGACCGGGGAGAATTGGGTAGAGTGGGTCCAATTGCTTGTGCCTAGTCTAATATATTGTTTAAGTTTGATTTAATAATTTAAGGTTTAAATTTCACTTATTTACATAACGAGTCGAGTTCGAATAGTTGAATTTTTAAAATATATACAAGTTTATTGAGCCGTGTGGTAAGTTTTTAAGCGTAATTAAAAAAAATTTAACAAGTTTAAAATTGTGTTTAAGTTTGACTTATTTACTCAATGAATGAATTTTGAACGAATTTTTAATGAGTTGAATACAAGTCAAGCTTCAATAGCTTAGTTCATTTAATACCCCTACCAATTATTTTATGAATAAATTATAAATATTTAAAATATAAATAATTCTATATAGTTTTAGAAATTATAAATAGTTCGTTATCAAAATTTGGCATTTAACAAAGTTAATAGGAAAATAAAATTTTTAACTACTATCTTGTATAATAATAAAATTATTATAACTAAATATATTTTTTACGTCATTAAAAATTGTTAATTTACTTAATTATTGATTAATGAAAAGAATAATTTATTATGTGATTGAAATTTAAGAGAGTATAATGTAATTTTTAGAATCACAAAGAATAGTATTTTAAACAAATCTCAAAAGGTATATATTTATAATTTATTTATTTTTTATTTAAGGGTTTGGATTTGATATTTAGGTATGTAAAATTGGATTGAGATAGATTTTTAAATTTATTTATTTATTGAGCTGGGACTAAAGTTTTAGACCCCTTTTTCTTGCATTGGACTTTGGAGTAGCCCTTGAAGCTTGGCCCAATCTGCTTAGTAAAATATTTATGGGAATTATATAATGTACATATATATGTATGAAAAATTATTGAGAGCTCTAAATGGGTGGGGCTCACCAGTAATGTGATGATGTATGTGTCGGAGTGTTTGTTTGCTTGTTTTTTTCCTTGTCACATGTGTAGAGTTTTCTTTAGAACTCAAATATTAGAACTTTTTATCATTGTCCTATATGTATATAGTAAATAGAGGGAATTATAGTTTATCCTAGTGGAACAGATAAAATAAAAAGAGGTGCAAATTTTATAAGAATTATATATGCTATATATATATATAAGTGGGTGTGTGCTTACCTAATAGATGTGCTGTTAAATATAAATTTTAATTTTGATTTAAAAATATATGTTGTGCGTTGGGGCCTAACCAATTGGAATGATGTAGATTCATCAAGTGGCACTACCATCAAACGAAACAAAAAAATTTCCCCTTATTTGATATATTAAAAAACCATGGGCTTTTGCCATGAAAACATCTATAAAAAAAATTAAATTGAATTAATTTAACTATTTTTTACTGATTTTTATTAATTTTTTAAAAACTAAATTGAATTAATTTAATAAAAAAAACTGATTTTTATTGTAAAAGGTCAAGAAAATCGATTTCTTTCTTTTCTTTTTCTTTTATTTTTTATTTTTATCTTTAGTGAATTTTAAAATTTTAATTTTATTTATCTATTTAAATTTGAAACTTCTACTGTAGACACAGAACTGTGTAGGGGCTGTGAGGGCCCCCGACCACTTTCAATTTTTTTTATAATTTATTATTAATTTTATATTTATGTATTTATAAAATATATAATGGGATGATCTCTTAAGTTTAGAAAATTATTTTACTAACTTTCTATGCCGTTAATATTTCACAATTTATAATGATAATGATCTCTAATTATTTTATATTTTAAATAATAATATCCATTTTATTAATATAAGAGGTACATTATCACTTTTTTTATAAAAAAAAAATTTAAAGTAAAATGATATGTATACTTTTTTATGAGTAATGCTAGAGAATTTAAAACTTCACTCATAAATTTATTTATAATGATATGGTAGGGATTAGGTCTTAGTTAATTAATTTCTAAACAATCAACTGACATGTAATGTTCAATGTCATTGAGTGTAAATTTAAGGGTTATGTTTTAGGAGTTTTAAACATTTTTTACTTCTTATTTGCTAGATTATATTAATTGATAAATTAGCTTAAAACAATAGTTTAACCGATTATACACTGACATCTAATAGTTCAAAATTTTTAAAAACTAAAAAACTAATTGTTAGATTTATTTATTTTTCTCGTGAAACACTTCTTTCACAATTTATCTATATATATGATAAATTATGTTCAATTAGTAATATCAAAACTAACTCAACATTTTTTATGCATATAAAGTGGTCTCTCCTAAACAAAATTCTTGGTTCTGACCCTGATGGTAGAAACGCCTAATTTTTTTAAAAAAATAGCAAAAATTTAAAATTCAATAAATAAAAAACACCAACAAAGAAATCTGGGCCAAACATGTATTTTTTTTAATGGAACAGAGAACTTCGATTCTGTGTAGTTGGGCCTGTGGGCCTCATCACAGGTTCCACTTTGATGATGAGGGGAGCTCCGTGGCCGAACTGAACTATTTGAGAGCAAAGAACTGTAAGGACAACAAACGATAAGAGCTATCCTGCTGAAGTTTGGCTAGAAAATCCTTTTGATGCTAAAGTCACGGACTTAGAGAAGGAAGAGAGAAAGAATGTAGAGGGAGAGAGTATTTAATAAAAAAGATAAGTTTAATAGAATCATTTAGTTATGATTATTTGTTGAATTATCGGCTCAATGTCTATTCCTAATATAATTTGAATTTGGTATTCTATTTTTTAATTGGAATAGGATGCAGGCTTACGTAAATTTTGGTATCCTGTAATCGTTTCTTTTTAATTTCTATTGTTCTTTTGTTTCATATTCAAAGCGACCAACTATTTTGGTGTGATTGAGTTTTCTAAGGGCTCTCCACACTGCATTATTAAATCAATTTATTATAGTTTTCTTATTTATTTTTTATTTTTATAGAAATGCTATATGCACTAACATTATTATTAAAAGTATATGTGTACAAATATAAATAGATGTTCAAGTATCGTTCTTTTTGAACAACCAATTTTTAAAAATTATTATTAGATATATTTTCATTTGGGAGCACTGAAACAGGTCTCAAAATGGCCCTACAAAAACCAATGTTCTCTCAAGTTGACATGACTAACTTGAAAAATGTAGAATTTCAATTAAAAATATTAGTTTACAATAAAAACATAGTAAAAAAAAAAAAAGGAAAGACAAAGTCAACATACCGTGGCATGTCTCCAAGCCCAATAACAACCTCACCATGTTATCTCTTGGCCTATTGATTTTAAGCTTATAAAGCTTATAATATTGTGAAATAAATATTCATTACTTGTCTCACACAAAGAAAATAGAAAGAACATAAGAGTACTGTAGAGAGAGATAATACGGAGACATTTTAACCCATGATGTCTTGAAACCGGAGTTTTAATATCTTGTTAGGTTGTAAATTGTCCTAAACACTTGATCTATTAAGAAATAGATTCAATAATGTATATTAAATTAACAAAGATTAGGTTAATTCTTGTAACAATACGAATGCATGAAATGTAAAACTAAAAGGATCTCCAATTTGATTATCATAGCTTGTGTCTAAGGGACATAGTGCCTGTTTGGCAGAGCTTAATTACAGCTTATTTCAGCTTTCAGCTTAATTTAAGCTATTTTGATGTGTTTGGTTTAGCTTATAGATTATAGCTTATAACTTTTTGGAAGTCAGAAATCAGCTTATTCTTTGAGTTGGGCAGGAGATGCTTTAAGAATAAGCTGGAAATCAGCTTATGGTCATAGTTATAAGGTATAAGCTGTTTAGGCATAAGCTATAAGCACTTTCCCACAGCTCTACCAAACAGGGCCATAATTAAACTCTATGAAGCCAGCTTTAAAGTTTGTTCACTCTCCTCTGCTTTCTTATCTCTTTTATTATTATTATTATTATTATTATTATTATTATTTTAAATTTTAAATTTTTATTTTGTTTTGTGGGCCAATAAGCAGCCATTGACCTTCCTTTTTTATTAAGTAAATTGGAAGCCCAATGCAACTCTATCTTCTTTCTTTATTGTATCTAGCAACTTCATAAAATTATCCCGAAAATTAATGTCATCATCAAAGAAATAAATTATATAAATATCAAAATGAATACATATTTCATCTAGGACGAACTGCACAGGAGAAAAAATCTCACCAATGACAAGTGTAACGCCTTGTCATTGACTTGTTTTGATAACAGGCATTGACTTCTTGTTAATATTATAATAACTGGTTTTGGCATAAGGAAAGGAGATAATGTTCTTTCGGAACTTCTCTTCTCTAAGCATAGATGGCAGACATTGCACATGCCGGAGCTACAGCTGTCCTCAGATTCAGATTGCACTGAGATTTCCTGCATATTAATAGTGAATTCGTGTTATATTTGTGTTGGTATAAAAAATTAATCAACCTTAACTCACTAATTATATGCACGGATTGAGTCATATTAATAGGTCATATGTTTAATTCTCACCTCTACATTTTAGTTCACACATGTTGTAGGGAGGCGTTCGGCGTGAGTAGTGATTAGAGACGCAAAACTATGCTAATGGTCCAATAATGGTGGGATGGCCGGAGAATGAGTAGTTAGGTAAGGGTGAAGTAAGTAGCTCAAGAAGAAATGGATGGCAGTGCACAAATGGACAGCATCTCCCCCAAATCCCCAATTCATCCTCTCTTGGGCTGGGAAAATAGGTCCTATTTATAGGCTTTTTCTTAGTACCAAGAAGATACCAAGTGGCCAAATAGAGAGGACATATGTCCTAGAGGATCATATAGAATATTCTGCCTTGAGCTACCAGGCTGGGAGTGACACGCGTTCCTCTGCATGTACTGTGTACTATCTGTTTGACACAACTGCCTCAACGAGTGCACTTGCGGCGGGAGTGTTTGCCGTTGCAACTTGCCTTCTCAGCGTGAACCTTACAAACGCCTCAGCGAATGCACTTGCGGCGGGAGTGTTTGTTGCTGCAACTTGCCTTCTCAGTGTGAACCTCAGCGAGTGCACTTGTGGCGATAAAACCTGGCCGCTGCACTTACCTTCTCAGTTCAATTTGGCTAGTACATGCATTTTCAGGACTTCAAAGCCTGCTATCGGCCATGTTTTGTGTTCACCTCAGCAAAACCTCCACCCTTAGCCACCTAACCACAAACTGCCTAGCTTCCCAGGGCGAAGGCCACAACCATGCTGTGTCTTAGTACCAAGCCCAAAGGGACTTTCTTAAGTCTTGCATGTGTGACTAAGACAGGTCCACGACCTGATTAATGGAAAGGGAGCCCCTTACACTCGGGCTACCCTGCTCCTATCTTCGCAGGATTGCCGCAGTATACCGATTTACCTTTGGGCCTGCTATCAGCTTCAACCAATAAGATATGAGACCTGCTATCAGTCCTAGGCTTACTATCAGCCCTTACTTGCAGAGGAGAAACCTCTCCCAAAGACTGCTATCACCTTGGTGGGGTGCCTCCCTTCGCAAGTTAGTTGCGGCGATTGTCGTAGTTACAGCGGCTATAGTTGCTGTGGTGGCGATTTCCCGTTGCAAGTCCAAATGGCTACCTTGACAATATTAAGGATGACGGCGCTAGGACAAAGTGCCTCAGCAACTTGACCGCTGTAAGTGTTGCCTTTACAACTTAGTTGCTTCGGTTTTCTCTTTCCCTCAGCAACTTCAAATGGTAGCGAAACTTACAATATTGGGAATGGCGGCGTTGAGATAAAGTGCCTTAGCAACTTAATCGCTACAAGTGTTGCCTCTGCAACTTCACTTAGACATTTTTTTCGTGATGTCTGTTCGGATCTTTAGTGGGACCTACTTCGGCCCATTTGTTGGCCCACTTCCCTTGGATTTTAGCCCATACTTGTTTAGTCATTCTTAGTCGCCTTAAAGGGGACAACCTCAGCACTAAGGCCCATACTTAATTTGAACCTTAATTTCTGACCCTCTACACATATATAATGATCTTAAAATTCAAAGTATACAAATATGGGTGTGGCTCAAAAAAAAAAAAAAAATGAAATAAAAACAAAGAAAATAAAAATTGGAAACTTTTGACTAATTTCAAAACTATTTAATAAATTTCAAAACTGTATTTTAACTTTTTCACCATCTCAATTTTTTTAATACACAATTTTCAAAGTATTTGCTTTAAAATATATTTTTGATCAAGAATACATGTTATGGTGGGCATATAGTAGGTGGAAGGTAATTTCGTGGCATATTTCCCTTCAAGTTGGAAATTTCTCTGTTGTGCATTGTACATCATATATAATTTTATACAAAATTATGTATGTTTTTATAAATTTATATAAGTGATATTACAAAAATACGTAAATTAAATATAAATTCACATAATTACATAAATTTTTATTTTTATGAGTTTACACAAATTTATATTTAACTTATATAATTTTGTATAAAATTTCATACAATGTGCAATGCACACCCGCACATTTTGTTCTGTGAAGTAATAGGAATATGAATCTATAAATATTGCATAAAATAGCCCATTTTGATTATGCAAGGAAAGGGGCATTTTAGCTATAATATGATGGGGGAAAAAAAAAGGTACTTCTTTAGTAGAATTTTAAAATTTTGATCCATATGTTTTTTAATATTTTTTGGAAGTCAATTATAAGTTTAAAAATGAATCACAAATACAAATATAATCTGATCAAGTGATTGTCAATATCCGATCAACATAATTTTTAATAAGGATAATATCCTCCATAAACTCTATACATTAAACGGTTTGATTTATTGTGAAAGACTTGGAGTCAAACCCCCCTAACTTAACAATACTGTCCAATTCAATTTTAGACTGGAAAAAAATTGTTACTTTAAAGAAAAAAGATTGAGAGTTCTAAATTAAGAGTTCTAATTGTTTTAATTAGTGTATGAGTCCCATATGATGTGATATTTTGACATTAATTTTTTTAAACAAATTTTCACATTATTAATACTCTTTTAAAATTTTCAAATTAAAGAAATATATCATTTCTATACCTTAAAATAAACTATGCGAATTTGACACATCACATTAAATTACCCAAGGGGAAAATGAGTTGGGTGTGGGTGAAATGATCGGTGGTACTATATGCACCAATTAATATATTAATTAGTGTATCAACACTAGTTATAATATTATTATTGACCCTACTCATTAATCACATTATAAATTTTAAAAATTTCTTAAATTATGACACATCATTAATTAATATATTAATTAATACATTAATGGATATATATAATATTATTCTGAAACGATAGTCACGCTCCTTAACTGTTGTGGATAGGCGCAGGTGACGGTCATGTGATGTATTTTTGTCCAAAAACTTTACATGCATCAATTATTTGGATTTGTTTAACACAACGCATTAAATTAAGATTCAAAATCGAATTAATTAAAACTTTTTATATCTTATGGGACATATTAAGTTTCAATATTTTTTAGATATATCACCAAAATATTTTATCAAAATAAATTCAATATTAAATAGCATTTCTCTTAGGGAAATTTTGTCACAAGGCCTCCCAAAATAAATAGAAATTGAATAAATTACAAATATATATTTTGAGACTTGTTTAAAAAACGGATTGCTCTCTATAATTTAAAATTTTACAAGTACTCTTTTGTTATAATTTTTTATTTAATAGAATTAACTGAAAAAATAAAATTTCTGACTATTTTCCTATACAATAATAAAATTACATGAATTATTAATTGAAATAAATTTATGATATCATTGAAAACTATTAATTGACTTGATGATTTATTAATAAAAAATTTATTTGTTATAAAATTGAAAACCTCAAGGGTGGGATGTAACTTCTAGAATCACAGAAAACAATTTATATTTTTAACAAATCTTAAGAAATGTATTTATAATTTACTCATAAAAAAATATTTATTATCGAATTTGTTTCATTACTTTATTTTATTTTATATTTGTATTCGTAAAAATAAAAGTCATATATACCTATGAGGTTGTGCTACTATACACACCTCATTTGGGATGTATACATATGGGGAGTCATGCTACTCTCTGTACATATATTACAATTATTTGTTATTTATACACGTGTCACCTATTTATATAATTATATATTCAAATATCCAACTATTTATTTAAATATTCACTATGTAAGTATCTATTCACCTATCTATTTAACATCATTTTCACCTTACTGCCACCAACTACCATTACTAGCCAGTATCTTTCTCACAAAATAAGATTAATCCTTAAAATTAATTCTTAACGTAACCTTCAATTTGAATTTACACACAATATTTCCTTTTGACAAATATAAAATATAAAAATTTCAAACTTAAAAAAAAAAAGAAGTAAAAAAAACTCGCATTAGAGCATCCACAATAGGATGGCTAAAATTATTTGTTAAAATGTGTGTTAATATGACAAAAAGTGATAAAAGTGGAGCCAAAAAATGTGTGTGAAGAGTTTGTTAATTTTAGAGAGTGAGTGGTGGTGCAATGGATGTGTTAAGTGTATATATATATAAATAATAAATAAAATAAATAAATAAAACCTCTATGGAAGGCTCTCTCTCTATGGAAGCTCTGCTGAAGATGAAGGTAGTAGAATTGGGCTGGACATCTGGCCAGTCAACCGATCAATGGCAATTTTTGTGAAGCCCCTGAAAAATGTATTCTCTTTAAAAACCCTAATGTTTGAATTATTTTCTTAAAGCCCATCAGTTCTTTGAATTATTTCGAATCTTGTCGGTTAGCATTTTTTTTATTATTTTATTTTTTTATCGAAACAGGAATATCCTAGTTGAATTAGGTTCCTTAGCCTAATTTAATTTAATTCTACATAAGTAAGGTTTCAATACATGAGTTTAATTCCAAGCCCTCACTCTTTATTTAAAGAGCAATGCTAGGGAGCTCGAAAATGAGCTCTCCCAAATCCCCCTAATTTTTTTTTTTTTTTTTCAGAAGGAGGGGAAGGAGGAGGAGGAGGAGGAGGAGGAGGAAGGAGGAGGAACTGGAGGGGGCCATAATCATAGGGAGAGGAGGAGGCGGAGGTGAGACTGGGCAGAGGCGGGGCTGGGCAGCGACAACCGGGGCTGGGCAGACGACCGACAACAACCAACGACCGGCGATCGGCGAACCATCTCTCTTCTCTCTCTCTCTCTCTCTCTTTCTCTCTTCTCTTTCTCTCCCTCTCTCTCTTCCTCTCTAAGTTCAGACTGAAAATGGAAGAAGAAGAAAAAAAAAATAATAACAATAATAATGCCCAAAACGACGTCGTTTTGGGCATTAGGGGGATTATGGGGGGGAATTTTCGAGCTCTCAAGCTTTATTCTTATTTAAATTCAAGAATTACCCCCAAAACTAGTACATGTACTTTATATTATAGATACCATCAATCAATTTGAGATATATATATATATATATATTGGGAAGTGTGTCCCTAGTACCTAAATTGAATAAAAAATAGCCCCATCACCCTTCCCAATGGCCGGCCACCCTAGGAAGATGTGAGGAGCCTATTTTCAAGAATTGTAATCATAGTATTCTAGAAACCCTAACACTTAGTACCCCTAGACCTAGGGTTTTGTTTCCAATACTAGTTTCATTTCAACTAGGGACCAACTAGATATTGTCTAATCCTATAATTAAGCTCCCTAATCACTCTTATTCCATTAGACTCCAAGCAAATCCTAACTTTTCCATCCAATTCCAACTAGTGGGCCTTTGTGTCTTTTTACACCAAAATTTGCCTATAAATACCACCACTCCCTAGCTTGGCAAACAAAAACAACACACTCACACACACATTCGGCCTAGAGGAGAGAAAGGAGAGCAAGAGAGAAGTCTTGAGAGGGAGAGGAAGGAAGAGGAGAGTACTCTTGTTCAAGCTTAGCAAGTAAGCCACAACACAATCTTTTCTTTCATTTTCCTTTTTCAAATACATGTTCTTAAGGGTTCTAAATAATGTTTTCAGATGTGTTATTGATGAGTTGTGGTAAAAATGATAAGAGTTGAGCCTTGATTCTACCTCTCTTGTATTTTTCATCATTTCGGTACAAAACTATCTTTTTCATACCAATCTCTCAAACTTTCCAAAGGCACACCTTCAAGCAAATTTTCTGAGTTTAATATATATTAGTTAGCATGTTTTTATTACAAAATAAACGAAATTTTTCCCTTAGTGGATCTCTTTTTTCACAAATCTTCTTGTTTTGGGTATTGTGCCTTAGACTCTGTTTTCGCAGCCCAATTTCAAAATTTTTAGAAAAATGTATAAAATTATTCTGGACCTCTATGTTATGTCAAAATCTTCCTTAAGGAGTTAGCTTTCAACTAAAATCGGTTTCATTGAAAAAAAGTGAGCGGTTTGCAAGAAAATCAAATTTTCGTAACGGTCGACGAATCTGGACAGCGCTGGAGTGTTTTCTAAATAACTTAAAATCTAGAAAAGCTATCCCATTTCTAAAATATGTTCTGGAAACTAGATTAAATTCTCTACGAACCATAGGAAGGCCGAGTCTAGGGAAAAATCTAAAATAGTCCTTTCATTCTAATCCTTATGTGATATTGAATCTGGAAATTTTGTTGTGCATGGATGTCTTATGCTCTTGTGTTCATGAAAATGCTTATTAGCTTATGATCATATCTTGGCATGATATTATATGTGTTATGGTTATGTTCTTTATCTTCCTCATCTTAATGATGCATGCTTATGTGGATATTATTATCTTGTTAAGTTGGTCTAACCTTGATTTAAAACATTTAACTCCACGGAAAACGTAATTGGAATGGTATTGGGTTTTCGATCTTTGAGTTGTGAAAAGATGATAATGTGTGATGTATGGATTGTTGGGATGAGTTCCCTATTCGGAAGTTAAAATCTTGCGCAAGTGATTTTCAGAACCCTTGAACGGAGCGGTTGTATTCGGACCCTAGGTGGTTTGGTGTAAGGAGGGATTTGGGCAATGCCCATTATTAGCGTCTCTTTTGAATCCCTACGGTTGGCGCTACACAGTATATAACCGTTGGTAGGCATCTGAGGTTAGTTCTACAACAAAGCAGCAAAAGAGGGGGCATACCGAATAATCCGCGTCCGATTCTTGTGGTTGGAAGGATGAAATCTCTTTGGGGGATTTCTAGTTTACTAACATCTAACCTTATAACCCTTTATTTATTTAGTTGAGTATCATGCTTTATTACTTGATGTTATACTTGTGATTGTGTTTTGGACTGGGAAAAATAGACAGGGTGTGTGTGCGTTTACTGGGCATTCAAAGCTCACGGCGTATCATGTCAGGTGCCGAAGAGGAACTTATAGTTGGAGACGACGAGCCTGAAACCTTCGAAGACTTTTGGCTATCTTAGGAAAGTTAGAAATTTCCTTTTGATATTTTGTAAGACTAATATAAAGATTTAAATTTTCTTTTTGGGATGTAATGTAATGGAACAAGCTTTTGAAATTAAGGTTATTCGTGGTTGTTATGTACTTATATTCTATATATATATATATATGTATACACCTTATCGTTGCTTATGAGACCTTGTGTCAATACCTGGTAAGATATGTTAAAAGGGTAGTGTGTTGCCTAAGAAAGCCGGACTTAGAAGGGAGGCTAATTTGACTCCTCCGGCGATCTGGAATCTTACTTGGTTATTGACCATAGGACTCATTAGTGACTCTCCCTTGACTGCAACCAATAGTGTAGATTCGGGGTGTTACAAAATTTTTTTTTTTTTCTTGAAGGGTTCAAACGTCAGGGGGGGACAACCGGCCGAACGTCCAAGGAGACAACCGACCAGACGTTCGGTCAGATGACCCCACAACACTTCCCACGTCCCCCATCTCTCCCTCTCGCTGACTAAAACACTAGTCACAGTTAACACATAACTTAACAACTGACACTGACATACCCTTTAACAACTTCATTGCAACACAAAATAGTGTTTTGAAATAGCCAAAAATTAGCAACTGACACTAACACAATATTTGACTAATTCATTGCTGATGCTCTTAGGGATTGGCCGACCCTAGGTTGCCTTTCCAACCCCCACATGCTCTAGTTAGGTTGTACGGTGTTTAAGAAAAATGATTTATAAGTTCACTTTTGAAGTTCATTTTTTTAGATTTAATAATGTGTCAAGAATATAATTGATTGATATTTAAATATTTTTTAATTATCAAACAATCATCTTATTGACATATAGTTTAAAAAATAAGCCTAATTTTTAAACTTGAATAACAATATTTTAAATTTCTTTCCTGTTTTGCTCTTTTCTCTCAATTCCTATGTGAAGGGGTTGAATGTGAAACGGGTTAGATCCAAGCCCCAATCCACTAAAGCCCAAATCCAAGTGGATTAGATGAACATATGAGCAAGCCAATTAAACCAAACTCCATTACCAACAGCCCACCCAAGTCCTCAAGCACTTAGGCCCAACTCGCAGTGGAAGGGCCAGTCCAGCTGCGATATTGGGCTAGGGCCGAACTGCAGGACTCATTCTATGGGCCGAACTGATAGGTCGAACCCATCATCAGAACCAAAGTGGGCCAAGTCCATACACAGATATCTGAATGGGCCAGCTCATCCCAACAATAGTCTTGCAGAAGGTCGAGCTGAAGCACAATGGTGCCGAGCTGAAGAACAACGGTACCGAACTGAGGGAGCCTCTCAAGAAAATGTGGAAGTTGTGAGTATGTGCATGTGCAAGTTGCCACCTCAGTTGGTCCCCTACACCTAGAATCATGGAAGCTGTTAAACCAGAAGAATGAGGTTTGTTATCAGCATGACTACAATGAGTATATGCATTCTATGACAACTACCAGGTGGTCCCCCACCTTGGGCAATGCTAAAAGGAAACTTGGCAGCACCTGAGCTCCATGAAACCATCTTGAGCAACAAGCAAGGAATTCTATATAAACTACACTAACTTCACATTGAAGGTAACTGATCCAAGTTGAACCCTACTTTATTACAAACTCAACTCTCTACACTTCTTCTTCTCCGATCACTGATTCCCACACCGGAGGGGTTATCCGGCCAACCCTGGCCAGGCAGCTCTCACGGTGCTTCTTGCTGCAGGGACCTCATTTCCCAGATAGTCCAACCGAGTGCGGAGCCCCGATCCACTTTCATCTAGTGTGGTATCCGGTATGCACAATTGGTGCGGTGAGCGTGGATCACTTTGTTTCTGAGCTCTGCACTCAATTCCGGCGATGGGGATTGAGGACGTCCCACCTTCGACACATACTCCACAGACGAAGAAGACAAAGGACAAAGGCTTGGCACTCCCAACAGTCCTAGAAGAACAAATTGGAAACAATAACCGGACCCCTGAATCCGTCGAGCATCGATTACCCTTCGCTGGAGGTTCTTCTCATCACTTTCTTCTGGAAAAGGATTACAGAGATCGAATCATAGACTCCATGGGGATGGAGATACAGGAGCTGAAAGCGCAATTTAAAAGGGTGCTGGGTGATCCAACGGAAAAGAAAACTGAAGCAGAGCCCTCTCGCTTGCGACGAAGGAGCTTATCTAGAGAGCCACCAGTGAAGAAGTTTCCTAGAAATGAGTCTGGGCAACAAAAGCCAGCTAATCCCGGTACAAAGTGAAGCGGCGAGCAACCATACCCGTGGGTCACGCCGGAGAAGGGCTAAGAGGCAAAAGACGGTTAGCCAACAGACCGAGTACCCTCCTCAAGACCTTCGTACTTGGCTAATTGGCAACAGGCAGAACGAACAACGTGGGGATCATCTAGACCGTACCATTCACCAGAGAGAGCACCAAGAACTGGATAGGCTTGTCTCCTCCCCATTCTCTCTAGAAATTGAGGCCATGAGACCCCCAAAGAAATTCACCCCGCCAAAGTTCACGTCCTACGATAGGAAGTCAGACCCACTGACGAATATTAGCCATTATAGACAGATGTTATCTCTATGGAGTCGAGATGAGGCACTGATGTGCAAAGTCTTCCCGTCCATCTTGGGAGAAACCGGACTTTGATGGTTCGATCGACTCCCCGCTGGATCAATTTATGACTGGAAGCAGCTCTCCGAAGAGTTCTTAGCCAGGTTTGTCTCCAACACTAAGATCCCGAAAAAGCCGGATACACTGTTCGGTCTCCGAAAGGAGCAGGAAGAAACGCTGCGCAGTTATGCTAGGAGGTATTGGGAAGAATACAATGACTTAGAGGAAAACGTTTGCAGTGAGCAGATGGTTGTTATGTCCTTCAAACATGGTCTGCGCCCAGAAAGTAAGTTGAGACAGTCACTTACCAAGCGCCCGGCCACAGTATTGAAAGATTTACGTGCCAGGATTGAGCAGTACGCTCGCCTCGAGGATGACCAGATCCCCATTGAGGTGACATCAGCAGAACAAGCAGCACGACAGAAGAAGAGAACGGATCGAGGGGAACACTGAGGGCTCACGGTGAATGAGGTGGATAAGTCTAAGTCCCACGAAGCAGTCGTGACGGTATTCAAAGAACCCATCTATTGAATCTTGGAAAAGATCAAAAGGGAGCCCTTCTTTATTTGGCCGCCGAAAATGTTGGGAGATCCTGCTCGGCGTAATCAGAAGCTCAAATGCACCTATCACCAAGATAGGGGACATATGGCTCAGAATTGTAGAGCACTAAAGCAACACTTGGAAGACCTAGTAGCAGTTGGGCTCCTCCGAGACTACATTGATCAGGATAAAGCAGTGGCCAAACCAGGGAACCCACCACCAGAACCGAACATTGAGCACCCACCTCGGCTGGTAATAAATGTCATCCATGGAACAATGGCCCAGGAGCATGAAGAGGCACTAAAAGAAGAAATTGCTAAGGCTATGCAAATTCAGGAGGTCATGTCGGTAGAGCCCGCATCGAAAAAGGTACGCACAGTACCCAAACCCCCCTTGTGCACTGTTTCATTTACTAGAAAGGATTTAGAAGACATACAACACCTACATACTGATGCACTGATTATAACTGTGGGAATTGGGAAACAGTTTGATGTAAAACGAGTCCTAGTAGATCAAGGTAGCGCAGCAGATATATTGTATTATGACTTGTTCAGAAAGCTCGGTCTCTCCGAGCAGCACCTCACCCTAGCGGCAGCTCCTTTAGTTGGTTTCAATTCACAGCCAGAATGGCCACTAGGCAGAATAGTGTTGCCGGTAGTGGCAGGAACGAAGACCCTCCAGATAGAGTTTTTAGTCATTAACACACCTTCTCCTTACAACGCCATACTCAGCCGTCCATGGATTCACCAAATGGAGGCGGTCCCTTCAACCTACCACCAGCTCATCCATTTCCTAATGGAACACGGAGTAGAGTAGATCTTAGGGGATCAAGTTACATCGAAACATTGTTTTATAGCGGCAATGAAGGCTAAACAACTTTGCAACTGGGTACAGACAGTGGAGGTGGCCGAACAACCAGTCTTGGAAGATGTGGGGGGAGCCCTAGAGGAAAAAATAGTAGAGGATTTGGAGAAAGTCCAAGTAAAAGAGGGTGATCCAGAAAAGTACTTCCTTATCGGTACCTCGCTAGGCACTAATGAGAAACTTCAGTTGCTGGAATTGCTGAGGGAAAATATGGAGGTATTCGCATGGTCAGCATATGATACTCCAGGATTAAACCCATAATTTGCCTGCCACAAGCTCAACATCAATCCCACCACTCGGCCTGTCATACAGAAAAGTCGGAGATCCTCAGTTGAGCATACTGAAGCGGTAATTGCCGAAGTCGAAAAGCTCCTAGCATCAGGAGCGATCAGAGAAGTTCAGTACCCACAATGGTTGTCCAACACAGTTGTAGTAAAAAAGAAGAATGGAAAATGGAGAGTCTGTGTTGACTTCACCTGCTTGAACAATGCCTGTCCCAAGGATAGTTTTCTTCTACCACGTATCGATCAACTAGTGGATTCAACAGCAGGGCATAAGCGCATGAGTTTTTTAGACGCTTATAGCGGTTATCACCAGATACCACTGTTTGGTCCAGATCAGGACAAGACAACGTTTATCACTCCAAGGGGCACTTATTGTTACAGGGTAATGCCGTTCAGCCTTAAGAATGCCGGGGCAACCTACCAGCGAATGATCACTCAAATGTTCAAGGACCAACTTGGAAAAACCATGGAAGCTTGTATAGATGATATGGTAGTAAAAAGCAAGCTCGCTACAGACCACCTTGCAGACTTGAGAGAAGTTTTTGGCATCCTAAAAAACCATCAGCTTCGCCTCAATGCCTCGAAATGCACTTTTGGGGTAGGAACAGGGAAGTTCTTAGGGTACATGGTCACTTACAGAGGAATCAAGGCAAATCCAGATCAAATCAAAGCAATACAAGAGCTTGAAGTACCAACAAAGGCTAAAGAACTACAGAAACTGGCCGGAATGGCGGCCGCCCTGAATCGGTTCATCAGTAAATCTTCAGATCGAATGAAGCCCTTCTTCCAACTATTGAGGAAAAGGACAGCATTTGAATGGAGTCCTGAGTGTACCGAAGCATTGCAAAGTCTCAAAAGATACCTCAGTACACCACTTCTTCTTACCACTCCAGAACCAGGGGAGGAGCTATACTTATATCTACCAGTCTCAAATCACGCCGTAAGCGCGATATTGATTTGAGAAGTTAACAAGGAACAGAGGCCGGTATACTATGTTAACAAGACTTTACTAGATGTCGAAACACGGTACCTACCCTTGGAAAAGTTAGCTTATGCATTGCTTATCGCTTCAAGAAAGTTGCAACATTACTTCTAGGGGCATACCATCAATGTCCTCACCGAATTCGCCCTCAGATCTGTATTCAGCCGAGTTGATTTCTCTGGTCGAACAACAAAATGGCGGTAGAACTTGGTGAGATTGGCATTCGATATCAACCCAGGACAGCAATCAAGGCCCAGGTCTTGGCAGATTTCGTTGCAGAATTCACTCCCATCCAGAATACCGACCCCGAGAACTCCAGTTCGGCACGAGTACCACGCACCACCGAGCTGGGAGAGCAATGTGCTTCGGAAGCATGGAAACTCTTTATTAGAGACATATGGCAGCTCTATGTTGACAGATCATCGAATAACCGAGGCTCGGGAACAGGGGTAGTACTCATGTCACCAGAAGGATTTATTTGGGAGTAAGCCCTTAGGCTTGGCTGGAAGGCTTCTAATAACAAGGCGGAATACAAGGCACTGCTGGCCGGTTTATGCAGTGCGGAACACTTTAGTGCTGAGCAACTTCTTGTTTTTAGTGATTCTCAATTGGTAGTAAACCATCTGTCCGGAGTCTATGAAGCACGGGACGAGAGAATGGCTATATATGCAGGTAAGGCCAAGGATCTACTCAAGAAATTTTGATCCATACGGGTGGAACGAATCAGTCGGGATAAAAATAGCCATGCTGATGCTCTGGCCTGCCTTGGCTCATCAGTAGATACCAAAGACGGTAGAAGAGTTTGGGCTGAGTTCGTGCCAGAACCAAGCATTGCATCTCCAGTTCTTTGCAGCAACCTAGAGCCAAGCTGGATGGATCCAATACTTGTTTTTCTGAAGTCTGGCACCCTCCCCAAAGATAAAAAGGAAGCCAACAAAATCCGACATAGGTCAGCTCGGTTCTGGGTCTCACCATCTTGGAAGCTATACAGACGCTCCTATCTTGGACCTTATCTTTTATGTGTGCATCCAAATCTGGTCGAGAATGTTCTCTACAAAATTCATGATGAGATTTATGGATGCCACGTTGGAGGAAGGTCGTTGGCACATCAAGCCCTCACTCATGGGTACTGGTGGCCACAGATGCAACAAGATGCACAGCAGTATGTTCAGAAGTGCGATAAATGCTAGAGGTTTGCTCCACTAATTCATCAACCAGCCAAAACTCTCACTCCACTCACCAGCCCATGGCCCTTTGCCCAATGGGGTTTGGATATTGTCGGACCATTGGCACGAGGCACTGGGAACAAGCGATTCTTCATTGCTGCAACTGACTATTTCACAAAGTGGGTTGACGTTGAATCCCTGGCAAGTATCAAAGAAGCAGACACAAAGCGGTTTGTCATGAGGAACGTCGTGGTCCGTTTCGACATCCCGCGAGTACTCATTGCAGATAATGGAACACAGTTCGATGGAAAGATCTTCAGAAAGTTCTGTGCCGATCTTAGAATCGAATATCAGAACTCTTCTCCAAGCTACCCACAAAGTAATGGACAGGCAGAAGCATCAAACAAAACAATTATCGATGGAGTAAAGAAACGGCTCGAACATGTAAAAGGAAAATGGGTTGAAGAGTTACCCCACGTGCTATGGGCTTACTGAACCAAAGCACGACGCTTAATGGGGGAAACACCTTACTCTCTAACTTATGGAATGGAGGCAGTTATACCACTCGACATAGATCTCCCAACCCTCCGGTCCGAACTGTTTGAAAACACAAGTAATGAGGAAGCTATTGCACAAGTACTAGATATGGCAGAGGGTCGAAGAGAAGCATCACTGATCAGACTTGTAGCATATCAACAACAGCTCATCAAAAGTTTCAATCAAAAAGTCTTCCCAAGGCAATTCAGACCTGAAGAACTGGTTTTGAGAAAAGTTATGGATCACAAAAGGGTGCTTGGCGAAGGCAAACTTGGGCCTAACTGGGAGGGTTCGTACAAAGTCGCAGTTGTTGCTGGAAATGGAGCTTACTACCTAGAGGATCTCAAAGGTAGAGCTATACCTCGGCCCTGGAGTGTAGCAAATCTCAAGAAATACTATCAATAGAATTATCCCCCAACTTCTCTATCAAAATGTAAAGGCATTTATCTTTTGACCAATGTAAACGCTTCCCCACTTCTCTCAAATTTATCAAATTTTTGTAATTAGCTTTGATGTTTATCGAACGAAATTAGCTTTGGTACTCACCAAACGGAATTAGCTTTGATGTTTATCAAACAGAATTAGCTTTGGTACTCACCAAACAGAATTAGCTTTGATGTTTATCAAACGGAATTAGCTTTGGTACTCACCAAACGGAAATAGCTTTGATGTTTATCAAACGGAATTAGCTTTGATGTTATCAAATGAACTTAGCTTTGGTTCCAACCCAAATGGACTTAGTTTTAGAACAACCGAACGGAATTTAAATTTAGTTAGCACTCAAACATGCCAAGTGGTATTGCTTGGTGGAATTATGTTTGGCAATTAAATTGGACTTTAGCCAAGTGGAATTGCTTGGTGGAAACTACACTAACATATCTTAAGTAAACATCTCTGAGCCCACAGAATTTCTTAAGTATCGTCACATCAACATTTCAGTATTGCTGCATACAAACAGAGTTGGAACAAACTAAGCTAAGTTCTATTGGGAGCAAACTTCCAGCACTAGTCTTACTCAACTCCAGCTGGGGGCAAACAATTGTTTTTTCAAACCAACCTGGACCTGAGTAAGATGCCTTTACCCCATGCAAGTGCACTCATGTTATCAAAGTTGAAACAGACTTAAGCAGTTCTACCTAAAAGCATAATCTTCAGTACTAATCTTACTTAGCTCCAGGTGGGGGCAAACAATTATTTTTAGAACCAACCTGGACCTAAGTAAGACATTCTTCCTTTCATTACGAAATCAAGCACAACCATGTAACATATTTGTTAGCCAGACCGAGCATCTGTTCGGCCCTGAGGTCCCAACAGTGCTCGGCTGGGGGCAAACAGTTTAGAACCAGACCGAGCATCTGTTCGGCCCCAAGGTCCCAACAGTACTCGGCCGGGGGCAGGCAGTGCAGAAAACATTCGGATGTAAAAGCCAGAAAGCATTAGATTACAAAATCAAAAGAAAAATTCCATCATCTAACAAAGGCACGGATGGCCTAATAGCTAGCAACAAAGAAAAGAAGAAAAATTGTCTTGGCAAGCATAAAGAGAGAACTCGTCAAGGGGACCGAGCCACAGTACATCAGAAACATGAAAACAAAAGAAAGTCCAGAAAACAAAAACTTCAAATATTTCCAAAGAAAACTTCAGTTTTCATCAACAGAGGGAACCTTAGGAGCAGCGTCCACGATCTTGTCCAGGCCGTCTTGGGGAGGAAAAGTAGAGGCAGCTCCAACTTCCTGAGAAGTAGAAGCTTCCTTAACCACATCTCCCGCGACTTCAGTCTCCAGGGTTCCACTCCCTTCAACATTCATCGTTTCAATGGAAATATCACTCTCCTGAGTCTTGTTTACAGAGTCAATTTCTGGGGAAACCTCAGCCGGAAGAACCGCAGGGACAGAGACAGAGACAACCTTTGAAACCAAGGACTTTGAGGGAACTGGGACATCCTGAAACAAGGGAGAACCTTCAGGAACCAGAGCAGCTGCTAAAGCACTCGTCCAATTCTTCAGAAAGAGCTTGTCTCGCAACACTAGCACCTCATATGTATAAGCAGCCCCAGCCTCATCCCAACCTTGTTGCCAATACTTGATCTTCAACGCAGAACGCTCAGCAGCCATCATCGCGATAACGGCCTCCAGCTCTGCCACTTTCCCTTCAAGTTGGGCCTTCGCTCCAATGGCAGCCTCCTTTGACTTTTCAGTCGAAGCAACAACCTTGTTCAGACGGAATGCCTCTCTCTCGACAATTCTGCATCGTTCTTTCTTGGCCTCCAGGCTTACTTTTAGTCTCTCAGCGTTCATTGCGGCCTCCAGTATGACCTTCTCCATTTCCTCCACTCTGGTGATGGACAGATGCATCCTCTGAATACACAACAACGGATTGTAAAGTATTAAAAGAAAAGGAAGCAACAACATGACACCAAAAACAAGCAAAACAAGAAAGCACTTACAGCAGTCATCATCTGAAGGGTCCCCTTCAGAACAGGAATATCGCGGGGCCCGTTATGATCAGCCATGTCTATCGGCATCAACAGGTCTTAGTCAAATCAAAAGCAAAATCCTTGGAAGCAACAACCAAATCAGAAGTAGAAATGGGCCTGTCTTGATGCAACATCGGCGACTCCTACTTCTCAAATGCCTCATCCTCAATAGGATCCTTAGAAGCTTCTCCAACTATTTCCTTGCTAGTCTCTCTTCTCCTCTTCTTCGCACTTGCAGCAACCGAAGCAGAGAGCTCGGCAGCAGTAGCAGGAGTCCTAGAAGCTCCCACCTCCAATTTCACTTCCATGAGGCTCTTCACCTCGGCCTTTTCCAGAGGGGTCTCCAAAACATCGGAGGCGCCAAAAGCCTCAACCTCCAAATCCACCAGCACTCTTCTCTTTGACATAGGCTCGCCTCCTGCGAAACTGGAGACAGGAGAGGCCGTTCTCTCAGACGATGCACCCTGGCTTTGACGGTAGTTCGTAACCAGAGGGGTGAGGGATGTATCAGTCTCAGTGTCAGAATCTAGAAGGGATGCAATAAGCCTCGCCTTCTTTGGAATGGTGAAGTGGTAAGTCGATTGGTAATCCAACAGTTTGGGTGCAGATCTCTTCTTGTACCTCAGAGCAACTTTGATGGCCTCAGTGTTTTCCCGGTTCGGCTTGCGCTGGAAATGGGAAGCCTCTGCACAAAAAAAAAAAAAAAAAAGAAGTGACACATTAAAGTAACATCCAAAACAAGGCAAGAAATACAAAAGACACTAGAGGAAAGGACCTGAACCCGGTAGCCATCCTTCTGAGGCATTCGTTCAGACTAGAATTCAGTCCCAGCAGGGAACTCCTAGTTGCCACCAACTTACAGAAAATCATCGTTATATTTGTCTGAATCGGGCAAACCAGTCACCAGATGACAATCGACCGAACGAACACGCAGGTAGTATGTGCTGTGGTCCTTGTTGTGCGAAAGAGTGTAGCAACCTAAAATATCCCAGATATCAAGATTCAAACCCAACCGCCTATTGAGGGCGGACACACCACAAACGACACGGAACAGGTTCACGGACACTTGCATCGGGGTTAGCTGAACTTGGTGCAGAAATCGGCGCACCAAAGGGTCGAGGGGAAACCGAACCCCTCCCTCGATGATGGCCGTAATCGGAAAGGCGACGGTACTCCTAGTACCCATACACATGGCATCAAACTTTGCCAGCGTAAGGGTCACATCATCGGGGATATTATAGTCAAGGCGAAACATAGCCATGGCCTCAGGAGTATCAACTAATGAGCAGAACTTCCCTATTCAACAAACCTAAGGGGACAGAGGTAGAACTCAGATAACAGAGTGTGGAGCACAACGGAGCAAGGGCCAAATGAGAAAATCAGAACATTAAAAGATAGGGAAAAAGAATCACAGGAAAGCTTACGGGGATCAGAGCAGCGATGTCGAGCAGGTGGGGCTGAAGCAAGAGCGGCAGCGGAACGTCTAGACAGAGCACCAACGAGACTGGGTCAGAGGAACGGAAAGAGTTTTTTGAAACTCTCTAGAAGAATGAAAAGCAGGTAAAGGGATTTGGATTGACAGCCCAGAGCATTTATTGCACCAGTTGGTGTGAAGGTACACGAACCACGACCAACAATATAGAATCGGCGTACTATCTCTGTGCATTTATCCCGTCCCGCCACGTGTCGCCATGAAAGGACGCATGCAGGGTTTAGGCGTCAAGATTGAACCGTCACCAAGGCCGAACTGGGGCAGAACCGAAGCGACATAATGCTTGGAATACAGAATAATAGCTTCCCCCAAGGGGAACCTTAGTGCGAGCTAGGGGGTAAATGAAGGGGCTGAATGTGAAACGGGTTAGATCCAAGCCTTGGGCCGACCCAATCCACTAAAGCCCAAATCCAAGTGGATTAGATGAACATATGAGCAAGCTAATTAAACCAAACTCCATTACCAACAGCCCATCCAAGTCCTCAAGCACTTGGGCCCAACTCGTAGTGGAAGGGCCAGTCCAACTGCGATATTGGGCTAGGGCCGAACTGCAGGACTCATTCTATGGGCCGAACTGATAGGTCGAACCCATCATCAGAACCAAAGTGGGCCAAGTCCATACACAGATATCTGAATGGGCCAGCCCATCCTGACAATAGTCTTGTAGAAGGCCGAACTAAAGCACAATGGTGCCAAACTGAAGAACAACGGTACCAAACTGAAGGAGCCTCTTAAGGAAATGTGGAAGTTGTGAGTATGTGCATATGCAAGTTGCCACCTCAGCTGGTCCCCTATACCTAGAATCACGGAAGCTGTTAAACCAGAAGAATGAGGTTTGTTATCAACATGACTACAATGAGTATATGCATTCTATGACAACTACCAGGTGGTCCCCCACCTTGGGCAATGCTAAAAGGAAACTTGGCAGCACCTGAGCTTCATGAAACCATCTTGAGCAACAAGCAAGGAATTCTATATAAACTACACTAACTTCACATTGAAGGTAACTAATCCAAGTTGAACCCTACTTACTTACAAACACAACTCTCTACACTTCTTCTTCTCCGATCACTGATTCCCGCACCTGAGGGGTTATCCGGCCAACCCCGGCCGGGAAGCTCTCACGGTGCTTCTTGCTGTAGGGACCTCATTCCCCGGATAGTCCAACCGAGTGTGGAGCCCCGATCCACTTTCATCTAGTGCAGTATCTGGTACGCAAACTATGTAAAATAAAGAAAAAAAAAGTCATAAAAATAATATTGGATGAATGCTTCACCTAATACAGACTTATTTATGGTATAAAAGAGTGAGCCAACAATAATAAGTCTTCACAAGCACTCAGAGTTTTCAAGGGCATCTTTGCGGTTTGATTTTCCAATCGATTGCTGTCTCACTCTTTCTTGCGGAAAGTGCCATCAGATTACAGGTTCAATTTTTCGTTTTTGCTATTTCTTTCTTGTGTGTTTTACATAGAAGTGGTTGTTTTCAATGCCTTTGCTACACTCCAATCCTTACTTTCTCCTTATTTATTTATTTATTTAATAATTTCCTCATCAAATCTTCTTGAAAAACCATTTTTTATTTAATGAAAGAAAATAATCTCTAAATCCTTACAAATTCCATCAAATTTTAAGTAAAGCAGGATTGCTGAAAATTTGTTGAAAGATTTGGTTCAACCTTGATTTAGTGAAAAATTTTCCTCTTTTTTGATTTGATACAAGTTTAATAAAATGATTGGAGCTCACTTTAACTTTTTATTCATCATATTTGAATTTGATACCATCTCCAGTCTTTCACCAATTTTGTTAATCTAATTTGATTCTAAATTTGAGTAAAAACTTTGATTTCATATAAACTACTTCATTCCCCAGCACTGAGCTAGGGTCGATTCCTGGGAGGGGGTGTTTGAAATCTCTTTATGAGAACATGCCCTGTACTCTCCTCGACAACCTGTCCTTTGCTGGGGCGTGTGGTTGCGCTCCATTGGTGCCCTGGTTGTGGGTCCCCCACTTGGTGGAGGTTAATTCCTAGCTGGCAACCGGTTACCCCGGGGTCAGGGCCCACGAGGCCGTGATGACACCTCAGAGCCCTTTTTTCATGTTAAAAATATATATATATATATATATATAGAAACTACTTCAATCCTTTGATCAAATTTTCATCAAAATATTTTTAAAAATTCCCTTCTCATCTTAAATTTCACTTTTCATCTAATTTGATGGGAAAAAAGTCATCTCCAATGCTTCATCTTTTTTAATTTTTTTTATGAAATTTAAATTTGATGAGTTCTCAATTTAAAGAAAAAAAAATGACTCTCCCTTGATTTGATGAAATTGGAGATGATTTTTGAACACTTTTTCATCAAATTAAAGAAAGGCGAAGGATTGGAGATGCTCATGGTGAAGGATCATTTTTTTTGGTCAACCAAACATAGGAATGGAAATGGATATTTTGATAGAATGATTATTCTGTTTGACACTATTCCAGTGAACCAAAGAATTGCTGAGTTTATTTATTTTTTTTGGCTGTTTCTGTTAGAACTTCTCAATCAGTAATTTGTAGCTACCAGAGCTGAGATGCAGAAATTGATCTTGCCGGAGCTACTACAGTTCTCAGACAAACTGTGGGTGTACTCAACAATCAATATGTCAACTTTCTTTATGTTGGTTGTGTTGAAATTTATACAAATATGTGATTGTGGGTTCCCTCTTGTTCTATTTCTTCTGTGTGGTTTTTCTTAGAAGTTTTTGTTTTTCTTTTTTGTTGATCTGGTATGCAAGACCCCAATCCTTACTCTCTTTTTTTCATCAAGTCTTTTTTTTAAAATTTCAAAATTTTCTTGAAAACCTCCTTTAACCATTTTTTTATGAAAGAAAATCATCTCCAATGATTACTCTTTTTTAAAATTTCATCAAATTTGAGTAAAATATGAGTGTAGGAAATTTGGTGAATGATTTGGTTCAACCTTAATTTGGTAAAAAAATTTGGCTCTTAATTGATTTGATACAAATTTGATTGGAGCTCACTTTAACTTTTTATTCATCAAATTCGAATTTGATAAAAGAATTTATGAAGGATTGGAGATACTGTGAGAGAGTTTATTTATTTATTTGTTGTTCTGTAAAAACTTCTCATCTGTAATTTGTAGCCACCAAAGCAAAGATGACAGAGATTGCTCTCGCCGGAGCTGCTGCAGTCCTCAAACAAACCGTCAGTGTACTTAGCAATCTAGTTTTCAAAAAAGGTTCTCGCTTGTCTGGATTGCGAGAAGACATTGTTTGGATCGAACGTGAGATGAGGCATGTTCAAGCTTACTTGGAGGATATGGAAGCCAAACAAGGGAGAAGCAGATGAGTGGCCAACCTCATGATTGATATTCAAGATCTTGCTTGTGATGTGGAGGACATTATGCAGAAATACTTCCCTCGGATAGCATTTCACAGAAGGAAGGGGTTTTGGGTTGTCTCAAGAGTGCCACTTGCATCATTTGCTACGGGTATGATGCTTGTAACTTTGTTGTGGAGATTGAAGAGATCAAAAAAAGACTTGAGGATATCAATTGTGTCAGACAAACTTATGGCATCAATGAATCAAGTCGTAGTGGTGGAAGAGATGTGTGGGATGAAAGACAATCTTTTCCCCATATTGATGAACCAAATGTTGTTGGTTTTGAGAAGCACATTGAAAATTTGGTGGCAAAAATGCTCGATATTGAATTACAATGTCGTGTGATCTCAATTATTGGCATGGTAGGCCTGGGCAAAACAACTCTTACTAAGAAAGTTTTCAAGTCAGTTCAACATAGTTTTGAACGTTCTACATGGATTTATGTTTCTCAGCAACCAAATATAAAATAACTTTTACGAGACATTGCCCGACAAATGGGCTTGGAGAAAGGAAAGTGCGAGGAGACCGTTGAGGTCAATTTGTTCACATTTCTAAGCCAACACAGGTACGCAATAGTTCTTGATGATATATGGCACACTGCAACATGGGATGCTATAAAAAATGTCATCCCTACAAATACTGAGAATGGTAGCAGAATAATTCTCACTTCTCAAAATAGAGATGTGGGTTCCCATGTCGGTAGGAAGAGCTCTTTACATGAGTTGCGACCATTAAATGAAGAAAACAACAGAAAACTCTTCTTTAAATGGTTATAGTTGATCTACAAAATATTAATGAAACAAGTGATCCCCCTCAGTTGGAGAATATTGGTGAGCAAATATTAAAACGATGCGGTGGTGTACCAGTGACAATTGTACTAGCAGCAGAAGGGGGTACTTGAGGGCACGGGGCATAGAATGGGGTACCAGTGACAATTGTTGTTATTAAGGGAGAGATCAGAAAATTGCATAGAAGAGGGTACTTGAGGGCACGGGGCAAGATCGAGACCAATGCTCAGAAATATTTGCTTTGAGTTATAAAGACTTGCCTACAAATTTGAAACCATGCTTTCTGTACTTCGGACTTTTTCCGAAGGACCACGAAATTTCTGCATTTGAATTAATTAATTTATGGGCAGCCGAGGGATTTATAGGAGGTGGTGGAGTGAGAGAGGTTAAGGATGTGGGGGATGATTCTCTAAATCACTTGATTGCAAGGAACTTGATTCAAGTAGTTCGAAGGAGGTTTAATGGAAAGGTTAGTAGTTGTCCCATTCATGATATTTTGCACAATCTTTGCATTTGAGAGGCCAAGGAGATTAATTTCTTTAACACTCGAAATGATGTAATCACCTCTAATCTTGGGTTGGGAGTACGTAGAGTCACTACTCATGGTAGTAATTTCAATGACTACATTTCTTTGAATTATTGAACTCCAAAGCTTCGTGCTATGCTATGTTTTAGTGGAGATCTAAGAAACGTACGAAGGAAAATGGTTAAGAATTTTCTTCGAGACTTTGAATTTCTTCGAGTTCTAAGTGTTAAGTGTGATTATTTTCCAACGACTTTTCCAAATGAAGTTGGCAATTTGAAGAACTTGTATTACCTTTGATTGGGATTCACAGGGTATAAGAAGTTTGAGTATCTAGAAATTCCTCACACCATAAGCAATCTGAAAGGTTTGCTAACATTTGATATTCGAGAATGCAATCATGGTGTCATCCTTCCTAATGTTATTTGGACTATGAAGCAACTAAGACATGTCCTCTTACCTAAATTTTGCGAGAAGGTTCTCTCATTATGTGGGGTCAACTTGGATAGATTTCATCCAATGGAAATTTGTTTACCAAATCTCCAAACCCTATATGGGTTGAGAGAAAAAATGGTGTGCGATTTCAGTTTTTTACACAAACTCACCAATTTGAGAAACTTGCGAGTTAGTATTTCGTCTGAGCATATCATTGAGGTATTATCAGACCCAATACTTGTACTAACCAAGCTTGAGAAGTTGTGGTTGTGGAACGTCACAAGTGAGATATGAAGTATAGGGAATTTATCTCGATACGAGAATTTTCTTAGCCCGAATCTGTGCTATGTAGAACTTGGGCATGGAGGAGAACATTTTTTGTTCCCAAAAGATGACATGTTGAGAAATGCGAAGTCGTTTGGAGAGTGGATCCCAACATCTATAGCATGATAAACTTCCCCTAAACCTTACCAAAATTACCCTTGTTGGCACTAGCTTAAAAAATGACCCCATGGAGACCCTAAAGAAACTCCCTAAACTAAAGATCCTAAAATTAAACTCCTATTCATATTGGGGGAACAAGATGGTTTGCCCTGGAGAACCTAGTTGTAACTTTCCTTAACTCGAAGTATTGAAAATTGATCAATTGGTAAATCTGGAGGAGTTAATAGTTGAGGAATGAAGAATGCCAAGACTGAAGGAACTTAGCATCTTTCAATGCAATCCAATAACAACAATTCCAGATAGAATAAAAACATATTAAAGAGAAATACCCCGTTGAAAAGGTAAGATATTAATCTTGTTTCATCCATATGATACAATTTTATATCTATGGTTGTTTGTTGTATATTTCATATCTGTAAGTTTATTTTAATATTTCTCATTTTGTTTCGTCTAAATGTTTATTATAGGTTAAGGGGAAGGAGTTTCAACCCCCATGACTTCATTTTGGAAGGTTAGGTCCTCAACATCTATCTTTCAACTTTTCTAATTATATTATTAAGACTGTGTTTGGATCACAAATTTTGGGTAGAGATATAGAAAGAGAAAAGGAAAAGGTTAGTGAAATGTAAGTATATTTTATTCACATTTAACATATTTTTTCCTTCCCAAATTTCAACTCAAATCCATAATCTAAACACAACCTAAAAATTTGAAATTTTCACGAAAATTTTTCCTATATTTTTTAAACAAACATTGTTAATACTTTTTAAAAATTTTATTACATATTTTGTGTATTAAGTAGCAAATATGACTTGACTTCTTTTTTTTTTAGCATAACCACACCGAATTGCAACATTATTAGGTAATCCTAAAATATCTTGTAATTTATACACATAATACTATCAACAAATTAAAAATTGTAGAAGATAATAGGTGGGTCATATAGGACTACCGAATAATGAACCCACTAAACCGTACAAAGTAATTAGCATGTGCCTACACTAACACACAATAGTTCTTGTGCATGAGGAGAGGTTGTTTTCGTGGTTTGAACCTATGAAGCCCAGACTGCACTGGAGCAAATATGAAGAGTTTGTTTATGTGGTTTGAATCCAAAACGCCCAGTTTGTAGTGGAATAACCTTACCGCTGCACCAACACACTTGCCCTCAACTAACAAGTCCTAATATGTGAACTCCCCTTTTAGAATTTTTGAGCAATGAATTAAAACAATTTTTTATTTATCTATTTTATATAATTGATGGTGCTTAACCTTGATTGGATTTGTCTTTGTCTCATAGGTGGGATCTGTATTAGTATTGCCGATGAAACAAACAGTTAATTATTACCTTGAACCTGCTTATTCAGCAAAGCTCTTCTTCTCTTCTATTTACCATCGATCTTGGCTCGCTTTGACAGCCATCCTCCTTTGGCGAGGCCTTGTCTAGATTTGCTGGGATAAAGTGCTTGACATATCAAATTGTTGTGGTTTCTCTGTTAGAATCATCATGTTTTTGAAGTGAAGATTTCGGAAGATGAAGTATATGAGCTTAGCGGTCTTTGGATTCTAATTGGTTTTGATGATATAGTTGTTAGTGCTTCCATTTCTGGGTCTACTGGTAGTGTTTCTGGTAATCATCTTGTTAGGAATATGAGGCATCAGAAATCAATCACACATAGATAACACAAGAAATTTACGTAGTTCGACAATTGCCTACATCCATGGGAGAAAAATATCCACTATAGAATTATCCTGGAGAGAGATTACAGAACTCACACCTCACAACTCTCTATAGTACTCTCTCACTCACTCTCTACTCTCTGGTTTCAGCTCTTTACATTCACTGATGTTTCAGCCCCTCCTCTTCACCTTATTTATACACAAATGAGAGAGAGCCTAATTGGCCACCACCTACCACTTCAACTAGTGAGTGGGTTGGTGAAGTGGGAGAATGGGAGAGCCACCTTCACTTACTTTCCATAGTGGGCTGGAGCTGACTGGAGCTAACAATTCTCCTCCTCCACGCCCATATGGGTAACTGACTTCTCACTTGAATTCCATCCCGGTCAAGTTCTTCAAACTTCTAGTTTGTCTCTGGTGACACCCTTGGTCATCATGTCAGAAGGATTCTTGTCCGTATGAATCTTCACTAGCTTCATCAGCTGCTTTTCCATCACTTCTTGTATCCAATGATACCGGACATCAATGTGCTTTGTACGTGAATGGTACATGGAATTCTTGCTTAGATCAATTGCACTTTGACTATCACAATGTACCTTGTATTCTTTCTGCTATAGACCCAATTCTTGGAGAAACAGCTTTAACCACAACATTTCCTTTCCAGCATCTGCGGAGTAATGTACTCTGCTTCTGTTGTAGATAAAGCAACACACTTTTGTAGTTTGGATTGCCATGAAACAGCTCCCCCTGTAAAAGTGAATAGAAATCCTGATGTAGACTTTGTACCATCAAGATCACCTTCCATATCGGTATCTATAAAACCCTCCAAAATTGGTTCAGCTCCCCAAAACATAAACACATCTTTGAAGTTCCCTTCAGGTACTGAAGAATCCATTTGACCACCTCCCAATGTTTCTTTCCTGGATTGGTGAGGAATCTGCTCACAACGCCAACTGCGTGAGTTATATCTGGTCGGGTGTACACCATTGCATACATCAAACTTCCTACTGCGAAAGAATAAGGGATTGCCTCCATTTCTTTCCTTTTAGGGCTGGTTGTGGGACACGAACGCTTTGTCACATTAAAATGGTTGGCCAGTGGTGTGCTGATTGGCTTGGCATCTTTCATGTTGAACCTTTCAATCACCCGTTCAACATCTTTCTCTTGTGACAATCATATCTTCTTGTCTTTCTTGTCACGAACAATTTTCATGCCCAAAATCTACGGTGCTGGGCCTAAATTCTTCATAACAAAATATTGCGACAAGTCCTTTTTCAACTTGTTGATCATAGCAATATCATGTCCGATGATCAGCATGTCATTGACATACAACAGTAGGATGATGAAGTTTCCATCCGAAAACCTTCGAAAATATACACATTGGTCTGCTACCGTTCTTGTGTACTCGTGATCCACCATGAATGAATCAAACTTCTTGTACCATTCTCTCGGCACCTGTTTCAGGTCGTAGAGACTCTTCTTCAGTTTGCAGACTAGATTATGTTTTCCTTTAACTTCAAATCCTTCTGGTTGCTCCATATAGATCTCTTCCTCCAAATCACCATGGAGAAAGGCAGTCTTGACATCTATCTATTTTACTTCCAGATTCAAACGAGCTGCTAATTCCAGAGTTACTCAAATGGAAGTCATCTTCACAACTGGGGAGAAGATCTCATCAAAGTCAATTCATTTCTTCTGCCCAAAATCTTTGACCATCAAACGAGTTTAATGCTAAAATAGTTTACCGTTGCCATCTTTCTTCAACTTATACACCCATTTGTTCTTCAAGGCTCTCCTGCCTCTTGGAAGTGAAACAAGCTCATAAGTATAGTTCTTCTGCAAAGAACTCATCTCCTCCTTCATGGCTTGCATCCAACAGTCTTTCTCTGTATGACTCTTTGCTTCCGAAAAACTCTCGAGCTCCCCCTCATCAGTAATCAGAATATACTGAGAAGCGGGATATTTAGTTGATAGCATGGCAACTCTTCCAGATCTCTACAATTAAGGCCTAGTTGCCTCCGGTTGAGGGGGTTGCTGCCCCTGCTCAACACTATCTTCATCCGGGTCTTCATCTCTTTCCTCTTGATCCTTAATTTCTGGCATAGGATCCTGCAACTCTGGCACTTCTTGTTGCACATTATCACATCTAGCATTTTGTGATGGCTTGGGAGATAGGAACAAGTCTGGAGTGATGACATCTCTAGACTTTGCAGACTTCTATAAATCTGCTACTATCTGGTTTTCTTGGAACACAACATCTCTGCTCCTGAACATCTTCTTGTTCACTGGGTCCCATAACTTGTACCCAAATGCTGCATCTGAGTAGCCCACAAATATGCATGCAGTGGACTTGTTTTCAAGCTTCTGTCTATTTTCCTTGGAGATATGTGCAAACGCCTTACACCCGAAGACTCTCAAGTGAGAATATGATACATTTCTTCTGGACCAGACTTTCTCAAGTATCGCAAAATTCAACGGGACTGAAGGCGACCTGTTGTAGACACCCCATTTTTGACCGTCCTCAAGACTTGGACGTCACTGATTGAATACTTAGTGATCATCCTTGTTTGTGTTCGTCTTGAGTTCCCGGAGGTCTCGGCTACGCGCCTCGTCTTAGGATCTCTCGACTCGACCGTTTTGTGTCTGGTTTTGCACCAAACACTTGTGTTTTGCCTTTGGAGGGCAGGAAATGGCATGTTGGCCATCCCCACACTCCACCGGCCATGGCTTGAGGCCACCGGCTGTGTTTTGTTGCCATCGGCCAAATGTTTGGCCGGCCGGCACTCTGGATGGTCGACCGGCCATCTATTTTGGCCAAAATGCATTTTTGGCTGGCCGACCACTGTTCATCTGCTTTTACAGATATTTTTATGCCAGCTGTGATAGCTGGCACCCACCTTTGCTCCCCTCCATACACGTGTATGGAGGGATTTCCCTCTTGGCTAGCTTGTCTTGTAAGCTTGCAAGATTGAAGCTCTATAAGAGGAGGCCTCTTCTCCCTCCATTAGGGTTAGCAAAAAAAGCCAGAGGAGCTCTGATATTAGGGCTAGGTCATAGTATCTCTATCCTATCTCTATATTTCCCTCTCCTCTTGCCTTAAGGTGTTTTAGTCTTAGATTTGCACACAAACACCTAGACTTACACCTTCCCTTGGCTACTGAGGTACTAAGGAGTTGTCCTTGAAATTTTGGAGCTGATTCAAGCTTAAGGAAGTTGTTGGAACATTGTTTGTGAAGAGGGTCAACAAGGGTAAGAACTTTGCTCTTTTTCCCATTTTTGCATAGCTTGTTAGCCTGTCTTACAACTATTTTTGAGCTTAGTATATAACACATAAAAGTTTTGTTTTTTCTTCCTCTAAATAGTTGTTTAAGAGTGTTTTGAGCTTTGGGGTTGTTTAACCCCTCTTAAGCCTTGTTAGGCCCTATTTTTGTGCTATTTTGGTGAGCTCCGGGACCACCTTATTTGGGCCTCCTCACCACTGAAATCTTGAGGGATTTCAGTGGTGAGGATGGTGCCTTGAGGTCCCAAGAAGGAGAGGGCCACCCCCTCTCCTTGTTGTCCTTGAAAAGGGCCATTTTTGCCTCATGAGGGAGCATCTAGTTTAGGTTCATGTTGGCCATGTCCTAGCTGTTATTTATGCTTATTTTTCCATGAAATAGCATTGTGTTGAGTTGGTTTAGACACATCTTGCATGCCTTGCATACATGTCTTGTAATGCCATCCTTTAGCCTTAACATGCATTTAGGTTTTAACCTTTGTTCAAGCTTTAGGCCTAGCTTTGTAAGCTTTTATGCTTGTCTTAGTATGCTAAAGGTCTGTTTTTGGTCATTTGGGTCGTCCATGCTTTGCTTTGTATAGCTACCATGCAACCTCTCTTATATGCCTTGAGCATTGACCACCTCTAGCATGCATCACTTGCATCATTTTCAGTGGTTTGGAACCACTTGCCATGCTATTTCAATCCTTACAACATGCTTGCATGCTTGCCTTTGATGCTTCATTGGTGCTTTAAGAAGTTGTGTTGTATGCTCCATGTTTAAGCATTTGTGCATGCTTCTATGCTTAGGCCATTTAGATATTATCTAGATGTGTCTTTGCCCCTGTTTTGGTGTCCTTTGGGACTGTTTTGATTCAATTTGGTCATTTGCTTCATGTGTCACTTGATCATGGTTTAAGCCCTTTGGCTTGTCTTGGACTTTGGCTATGCTTGCATGCTTTGCTTGTCTAGTTTACTTGGTATGGCACCATTTCTAACATGATTTTCAGAGCTTATATTGCATGCCATTAGTCCATGTTTGCATCCTCTTAAGTGTGCTTGAGAGTTGTCTCTATATGCTTGAGTGTTGGACATTGTTTGTATACATGTTTGTATGTCAATTAGCCTTCATTTTCTTGGCATTTGGCCATTGTTTTGGACTTAGTTTAGGGCTGTCCAATTAGTGTAAGTCCCTCCCTTCGCATGTGTTGCATGCTTGACTTGTGTGTTGATTGCATGCTTGGTCCCATTTGTATGATGTTGCATGCCTTGCACACTTGAATGTTTAGATTACATCTTGTATGCTTGTCATTAACATGTTTGTTCCATGCCTTGCATGATTGTTGTATGCCTTGTATGCTTCTTTGCATTTCCATGATTGCATACTTAGCACTTATGCCTAGGTTGCATCATCTTGGCATGCATACTTAGCCTCTTGAATTGCTTGTGATAGAGGTTGAGTTCAATTTGTTGGTTTATGTGCATTGCATTACATTTGAAATCAAATGCACAACTTGGTTTACTTGGGCCATCAAGCATTGAAATGCGTGATTGGTGGTCCGAGAATCGAGGACCATGTCCCTTTGAGTCATAAACATGATAATGGATGTGTTGGTGCATACATTGGCTTGAAATGCATTGCCATGCCATGTTTTGCCCTCTGCTGCTGTCAAACACAGATTCTGCAGGAAGATTTGGCCGGCCGGCCATCTGCAGTGCCGACCGGCCATCCATCAGTGGCCGATAGCTTAAATCAGTGGCCGGTGATCATTTCCTTTGGCCGGTGGTGTCCCCCCCTCAGCCGGTGGTGTTCCATAGTGTGCAGAGAGCATATCCTGGGACTTGTACAATTTTCAGAGGAGCAGAGCAGGGAAAACAGAAGCAACCTGTGCATGGCAATGAACTTCCGAGCGGAGCTGAGCACGCATTGCATTGGGCCCTCATCCTGAGGCTGTTTATTGCTTAAATTAGATTAGTTAATTTGCTTAACTAGTTTAATCGGTCTGTAATAATTAATTAGCTTGTAGGTTAATTAAATTTGTATTATTCTTTCGGTCCCTCCGAGTGAGGGCGAATTTGTAATAAGTGTGGGTGCGTGTGTGCATGTCTCCCAACCTCCACTTCTTTCCCCCTTTTACTTACTTGCTTTGATGGTTAGTATTAGGGCATGTTTAATTTAGCATACCTTATGCTATGCATGCGTGTATCATTCATCAATATTGCATGTACCAGGCTCGGCGCATCATGCTAACTGCATAGTATTTCAAATCTAACTTGAATACATGCTATCTGTGCATTCCACATGTCATCCTTAGATTAGTCGAGCCTATTCTAGCGATATTCTATATGCGATGCATTAGGCATTTAACATGGACTTGGATCATGCATGATTGCTAACAAGTTCTTTGTCTTAGCTCGGAGTACGCTGTAAGTATTTATGCTTTAGCATTTCGCATGAGTGTGAATGTTAACATGACAACATGCTTACCATGTGGCTAGAAACTTATGTGTTATAAACTGCCTGAATGCCTGTGGGTGAAGGTTGGATTGTTTGAGTTGGAACAACTCGTCGAAATCCGTATTTTAGCCTACTTGCGAGTAGCAAACCTCAAAACGTTTTCCAAAACAAACGGATATGCAATGCTTTGTTCCAAATTAGACGATCTAGTCTATACTTGTGTGTTGTGCGCATCACCTAGTAAAATCTAGCTAATTAATCCGAATAAGAACTCATAACGTTTTCAAAATCGGATATCATGGTTAGTAGAGGCCGATCTTCGGATCGGGCGAGAGGGGTGCTCATAGCTGACCTTCCCTAATCGTACCGAAGTTCCCGAGCCGAGGCAACTTTGGTGATGACGGACACGTGGCCTTTGGCACCGAGTCAGGGTTTCCTAAATTCCCCCATTTAAAAAAAATATATTTAGGTGGCGACTTTGTATCTGGCAAAGCAGTCCATGTTTGGTACTTCTTTTCTAAAAATCTGTTTTCTCAAAACGATTTGCCGGATTTGGACTCTTTGGTTCAGATTAAGAACTGTGACACAATTCGAGTCTGAACTGTAGCACGGAGGCATCACGCGGGCGCGTCTACACCTGTTGATGAGATAATAGGCTGTACGGGCGGCTTCAGCCCAGAATGAGTTTGGTAACTTTGCCATTTTGAGCATGCATCTGACTCTTTCAACAATAGTGCGGTTCATTCTCTCTGCCACACTATTGTGTTGTGGGGTATCGAGAATTGTTGTCTCGTGCCGAATACCTCTGCTGGCACAATATGATGCAAAAGCATTGGAAGTGTACTCGCCTCTATTATCTGTGTAAAGACACTTCAACTTCTTCTCGGTCTCTCTTTCCACCATTGCATGGAACTCCTGAAAGTGCTGAAATACCTTATCCTTCGTCTTCAGGAAATATACCCACAACTTTCTTGATGCATCATCAATGAAAGTCAGAAAATACTTGCGGCCACTAAGTGACTCCATTTCGATTGGGCCACAAACATCTGAGTATACCATACTGAGCACTTATGTTTTCATCTTGCTCGTTGAGTTGAATGATACTCGATGCTGTTTGCCATAAAGGCAATGATCACACGCCTTCAGGGCACTCTCTTTGGATAAGGGTATCATGGATTGCTTTGCCAACAGATACAATCCCTTCTCACTCATCTAAGCCAGTCTTCTGTGCCATAAGTCTGGTGACTCCTTGTCTTCTGTTGCATTAAGACTTTCCAAACAGATCTTCATTTGAGTCTTATACAGTGTTGAAGACATCTCTCCTTTGGTGATTGTCAAAGTTTTTCGTGTCAACTTCCAAAGGCCATTTCCGAATGTACTTATATAGCCCTGTCGGTCCAGGGCGCTTTCGGAGATAAGATTGAGGCGTAAATCTGGAACATGCCTCACATCTTTGAGAACTAGTTTGTACCCGACATTAGTTTGAATGCTAATGTCTCCAATATCCACAATCTTCGAATAACTAGAATTCCCCATTCGAACTATGCCAAAATCTCCAGCGTTGTACAAGCTGAAGAGTTCTTTGTGGAAAGTGGCATGATAGGATACAGCTGTATCTATCACCCATTTTGTGTAGCTATGGTCAGCCACGTAAAGGCAATCTTCCTCTTCACCAACTGCAAGAAGTATTTCATCAGTTGTTGTGGCGGTCGTGTTCTCATCTCCCTTTGATTTACTACTTTAGCCTTTGTCTTTCTGGCTTGGGCAGTTTCTTTTTATGTGACCCTCCTGGCCACAGTGAAAGGAAGTGAAGCTAGAGTTACCTCAACCTTTGTTGTCTTTGGATTTACTCCTGTTATTTTAGCTGCTTCTACCCTTGCTTCTTCCTCTGCCTCTTCCTTTATCTTTGTCTCTGCCTATATCTTCTGTGACAAGAGCATGGGACTGATTACCTCTCATGTCTTTCCTTCTTGTCTCTTCATTGTACATGGCGTCTGTGACCATGCTCATGGTCAGCTTCTCTTCTGGTACAGAGTTGCTGAGAGAAACCACCAACATCTCTCAGTTATTCGGTAAAGAACTAAGCAGTAGTATGGCTTGCATTTCATCGTCCAAGATCATCTTGACGGTTGTAAGCTGATTCACCAGATATTTGAATTCACTGGTATGCTTGGCGACATACACACTATTTCTCAACTTCAGATTTACAAGCCTTCTTATCACCAAGGCTTTGTTCCAAGCGGTCTTTGAATTGGTACATGTTGTCTAACATCATCCAAAGAGCATAGACATATGTCTCCTGGGCAACACTATGGTCTATCCATTGTCTGATACAACCGATAGTCTTGAGATTCATCTTTATCCAATCATCATCCTTCACTGCTTCTGGTTTAACCTCTTTTAGAAAAATAGGGTCAAATAGGTCCTTATAATATTATAGAATGTCTTCCATCCGTGACTTCCAGATTGCATAATTGGAAGGATTCAATTTGATCATGGATCCTAAAATTGATGCGGATTCCTCTATCATCTTCTTTCTTTTTACAGAAAATCCGATTCAAAAATTTGATCGTACGGATGTGTCCGAAATACTCCAAATAATTGGAAAGCACTATTGGATCGTCAAAAACGGACTTAGAATGGCTCAGATCAAAGCCAAAACAAATTGAACGGTTTAGATTGGTGAAATCTGGTGCGGCTGAGAAGAATCGGATAATTTTTCCAGTTCGGCTGATGTCAGCGGCTTGGTCAACGGCGTAGTCAATACAGCTTGGTCAGCGGCGCGGCTCCAACTTAGCCTGGTCAACGGCTCGACTCGGCTCCGGTCAGCAGCTCAGTGACATCACGCTGACGTTAGAACCATACGCGTGGGTCTTTTCACTCATCTTCTTCCTTCAGTGGTGTGTAGAGCGCGTGCTTGCACGTGGACAGATGCGCCGGCTGTGCAAACGGCGCATGGAGCGCGTGTTGGAGAGTGAGATTCATGCGCCTACTTCAGGGAGCGCGTGAGAGTGCGTGCAAGCTCTTATGGGGCTCTGCTTTGCAGTTCTGAACTCCTTTCAGCAAGACCTTGCTCCTGGTATGCTCAAAAGTTGATTTTGAGCAACTTGATTTCTGGGCAGTTTCGAAAAACACCCTTTATTGTTCTGAAAAATGACCGATGAGGCTCTAATACCACTTGTTAGGAATATGAGGCACCGAAAATCAATCACACACAGATAACACAAGAGATTTACGTGGTTCGGAAATTGCCTATGTCCACGGGAGAGAGATATCCACTATAGAATTATCCTGCAGGGAGATTACAGAACTCACACCTCACAACTCTCTATAGTACTCTCTCACTCACTCTCTAATCTCTGGTTTCAGCTCTTCACATTCACTGATGTTTCAGCCCCTCCTTCTCACCTCATTTATACACAAATGAGGAAGAGCCTAATTCGTCACCACCTACCACTTCCACTAGTGAGTGGGTTGGTGAAGTGGGAGAGTGGGAGAGCCACCTTCACTTACTTTCCATAGTGGGCTGGAGCTAACACATCTCTCATATGTGTGTAGCCTTTCTTTGGGCTTGGTTTTTGCTTAGTGTGTCTTGGTTTGTGGTATCCTTGTTGGATATCCCAAGTATTTCTTGTTGATGTATTTTGTTGTCCTACCTATTTGTACTAATTTATTCTTTAATAATTTTTTTATTTTTGCTGATTAAAAAAAAATATGGCTCTTTTTCTATTATCCTCTGTGTGTGGTTTGAACTTGCTATTGGTGTCCAATAAACTAATGCATGAACTCTATGGTTTTATTGATGTTCAATTTTAGATGTTTGTGTGTTTAAGAATTGACTAATAATGAACGCTGGTGCTACATGCACCAATTAGTTTACTAACTAGTATATCAACATATGTTATGACATTGTTATTGACCCCACTCATTATACAAATTACAAATATAAAAAACCTCTTAAATTATGTCACATCATCAATTGGTACACTAGTTAGTACACGAATTGGTTTATATAGTATTATTTAATAATAAATAAATGAATGTATAAACGACATTAAAACTAATTAATGTACAATATTCTTTTTAGAAAAATATATTCCATAGAGTACAAAAAATGAAGTGTATTGATTTAAGTCTATTGTGATGTGGGTTACATTTAGAATAAATTTGATGAATACATTTCATTTGAAAATAGTGTTTATTTCTTCTTTCTAATGCATAGTAATTTTTTTTTTATAAAGAAAATATCATTTTGTCCCCCAAACTAATATTTAAAAATCAGTTCAATCCTTATTCTTTTAATAATATCAATTTTGCACCTAAATTATTTGATTTTGAATCAATTTTACCTCCGCCGTTAGCTGTCATTTATAATCAAAAGAAAGTTGCTGACGTAATACCGATTTTTTTTTTAAATTTATTTTACCCCCCAAACTATCTCTAAAATATTAATTAGACCCCCTCACTTCATTTTATTTAGGAGTCTAATTAATATTTTGGGAATGGTTTTGGGAGTAAAATAAAATTTCAAATGAAATCTGGATACCAGATCAACTACTTTCGTTTGATCATGGAGGCAAAATTAATATAAAACTGAATAATTTAAGTATGAAATTGATATTATTAATATTTTTTATCATCAAATGAGCATTTCATTGATGAAGAAATAAAGTACAAACAAAACAAAATACATTAATCAAAAGCAATGAGGAGGATACATCTACATCATATCTCAATAAACATATCTCAATTTACTTGACATATGATCATTGAGAAAAATCACAAGTAAATCTCAAAGCATATACCAAATTAAGTTGGCGAGATGCCAATACAATGAAACTTTGCCTCAACATGCCCGCAAGAATTCACAATTCAACCTCCTAACTTCTGCAATAAGAAATACCAAATCAATGATATTAAATTCAGTTTATTAGGCTGAAATAACTTAAATAAATTAAGAAAAGTTTATTAACTAAAAGTTATAAAATGAGTGTTTTTAGATTTAACTTTTTGATTATCAACTTTTAATTTATAATAAATTATACCAAGTAAGGCTATTGTTTAACGAGTGATCACATACAATAAAAAATCCATACAAAAAATCCATACAAAATGACATGACATATTTGTGTCCATCCATTTCAAACTAAAAAGCTCATCAAAGTGATTCCCAGTTTTCAAAATATCATATTACCACCTTGTTCTTGTGAAATTTTTTGTATGAATTTTTTGTTTACAAATCACTTTTCTTGTTTAAAATATTGTCTTTTTATTGCATGCATTGCAATATTTTTACCATTCAGGATGGTTTTTGAAAAATAATTACATAATGATGTTAATTATTAATATTTATAATGTTTATTATATTTTTGTGAATTTTTTCTACTAAAACCACTGATAACTAATTTCCCCATTTTTTTTAAAAAAAATTTGCTGAGAATTCATCTTCATAATATAAACCATGTATTTTATAAGACTCGTTTAATAGATCATTTATATTAAAAATTAAACTAATCAAATATTATTAGGCACACAATCAAATCACATTTTCTTCTCAAAAGATAATAGTAAATTGTAGAAATGATACATGCCATTCATTTTTTTTAAGGATAAATTATGAATTGATTGTGTGAGTATTGATGTCTAATTAACTTTGTTATGGTTAATCAACATGATGCCTCCTACCAGATAAATTGTTCGAATTATTAATATAAGCTTGGACTAAATCCACAATAAACTAACCGCATGGTGTAGTCTACCAAAGTGGACTTGAGAAGCTGAATAATAATTAAATAATAATTATATATATATATATATTTAAATTATAATTTTATAATGCGATAGGGTTTAGATTATTTTTCAACATTATAACATATATTTTATAACAATTATATTGTTGGCTTTTTGGCTTTTCGAAGGGTATTTTTGTAAATGCGAGCGTGCCAACAAAGATCAATCAGTCCTTACAGAAATTATAATTGCCAACCAATTATCAGACGATTGTGTTTTAGTTCTTTCAGCCTCAATGAAGAGGTCTTTTACTGGTGGCTTGACTTAGGAGAAATTAAGAGAAATAACAGTTGAAATGAAGAACAATCGAAGTGTTTCATTAAAATGAAAACTTACAATGGTCCAAACTCAGCCTCGTAGAGGTTTACAGCAACAATCTACTTGAATCTACTTGAAACTACTCCTATGAAGGAAGTGCAGTGCAGGTATTTAAAGTGCAGGAATGTAAAGAACAGGTATTTAAAGTGCAGGTATTTAAAGACTGGAAATGTAAAAGACTGGAAAAGAAAATATGTAAAGTAAGACTGGTTTTGTATGATCTGAGTCTGGGGGTTTTTTCTGGGGGCTTCCCTGCTATTTATACTCGTCAATGATGACCTTCGAACTGCACTTCAAACCGTCGAACTGCTCTTCCATGATCGCTGATCATGCTGCCTTATAAGTAGTTCCACTACGCCATTACTTGCAGTTGAGCTTCCCTCATGTATTTGAATTTGAATATGAGTAACCGTCGAAGCCACGTCACCTTACATCTCTTTATTGATCTAGTGCTACTCAGATCATGTGAGAACCAATATTCATCGCCACGTGTACGATCAGGATCGAAGACTTGAATAATCTTTCTATATTACCCTTACTCTGCCACGTGTTGAATTGTAACTGGCTTTTACAAAATATGTAGCCAACATTACCCCCCGCACTAATATACCCAATACTTGGCGATATTAGTGGATTACAGTTTTCCCGCGCTTTTAGAACGTGTATGGAGTCCATATTCTAGAAACACAACCGTCATCTATTTGGTGATCATTTGCATTAACTCGTCGAACATCCCAACACCTTAGTATTCGAACAGACTATGGCTAAATCAACTTCCCTTTCTATTGATCAAGCATATGAAGAGCCTTTGAGTAATGCTGCTTCCCCTCGAAAGAACCTCCACGCATTCATTAGCCATCTCTACCCACCTTTTTATATTCAGGTCATGGAAGCCTTTGCAAATCACCAACCTTTGGACTACGAACACATTGCCCTTAATCCTTCGATTCAAAAAGTTACAGATATAGATACAGAAAGTTCTTCCTCTAACCCTTCCTTGTACTTCGAACAAACTGCTCTCAAACCTTTGATTTGGCAAGTTGCAACTATGGATTTGGGAAGCTCTTCTTCACCAACCTTTGCATGGGATCAGGCTGTGGCTTCAACTTCCTCCGGGGCTTCAGGCTGGTCAAGCTGGTTAACACCTGAGACCCATGATTTGAGGGAACGAATCAACCATCACTTTGTTGAGTTCACTGACCCTTTGGAGTTTCCTTCTTACGCTCGAAGTTCAGTGGTCTACCCCTACGTGCCCATTGACCAGCGACGTAGTTTGGAGGAGAATTTGCTTGTAACATGGTACACATCCTCCATGCCTACAAAGATAACGCCCTCTGCCCGACGCCTAGAAGAAGCACAAGGGTACAACCCATCATTCTTAGTCCGGAAGGCGAAGATTTGTTCTTCTGACTGGCTTGATTATATTAATGCCTTTGTTCCTTCTGCTCCCGTGCCATCTCTCATAATTGAAGCATCCACACCTTTTTCTCCATCTTCTGAAATAGAAGCATCTATACCTTCTTCTCCAGAAGCATCCACACCTTCTCCTCCACCAACCCTTTGCTGGACAGAGAAACTGAGGCTTGCCCTTTCTATGGACAAAGTCTTCCCACCTTACAAAGCTCCTCCTTCCCCTACTCTAGATGAGCGGAAACAAGCTCAACTGCTGCTTGCAGCTTTCTCCCACTTGCCCTTCAATGTTCTTGAGGGTGACACCCCTCTTAAGAACTTTCAATGGGCATGTGATATTCTGACCAGGGGCCATGTCCTTAATCCCCTTGCCCAAGCAGAACTTCATATGTTCTTAGACCAACTTCCAGTGCTCCTTTACTGGCATCGAAATTCCATGGTCACTACACAATCTTTGGATCAACTTTCGTCTCTGCGAATTCATGCCCAATATGAAGCAGAGAACTTCATCGAAGAATTCGATGATTTTAAAAATAAAGATTCTGCGTATTGGGATGACTTGGTCATAGACGAAGTGGAACAAAGATTGAGAGAGGAAGCTTTCGAAATAAAGGCTGAAGAGCTTTACTATGAAGTGAGGGCACATCAACTCATGCAGCCAACGTTAGAAGAAATAGAAGATATAATAAAGAAAGAACAAAAATTCATTGATCATTGTTGGACAAAATTCCATGATCTCGTTATTTATTCTATTCCTTATTTTTATGAGCTTGAATTTATACCCAGATAGGTTTATTCGATGTAACAGCTTTGGCTTTAATGTAAACAGAATTTCTTCACTTGGCATTGTTTGATCCTGTTTACATTTTCCTTTTAAAGCCAATCTAGAGCTTCGAACTGAACAATCTTATTATTCGAATGTGGACTCAATTGTTTAAAAATGAAAACACTAAGAACCAACATAACTTTTCCAATTTATGGAATAAAGTTAACAATGTTGGCTGATATTATCTTAGAAACAGTGCTTCGAATTTAACAATCATATCCTTCGAATTTAGATCAAATTGATTTCCAATAAGGATGTTGGGATGAATTCTCCAATTTATGAATTATGGTCATCAACTTTCGTCAATTCTTGTTCAGAATTGGTGCTTCGAATTCAACAATCTTTTCCCTTAAAGCCTGTCTTAATCATAACCAAAATATGATTATGATTAGTATTGACTATTTTTGTTTCAGAGAACAGTTCATACTTACAACAATATAAGAACTGCTCTTGGGGTTGCATTGTTCTGATCCGAAAAGACAATCTTTTGTGTTAATGTTTCGAACACCCAAATATATCTTTAAGGATCCTCCAGCTTTACCTCAAGGATATTACTTTTGTTACGAAACCTACTACAGGTCTTTGATCTCTTCGAAGTAAACCAATTCTTGAGTATCTTTAAATTTTAAAGCATGTAGTATGCTTCGAAGCTGACTTCTGTATTTCGAAGCCGTTGTTGTTTGATTTTTGGCGCCAAAATCTGGCTTCGAAGTCAAATATTTTACTTCGAAGTTGTGTTTTTCCCCCCAAAAGTATCAATATTGAGAGAAACTCTTCATATTCGTACTTTTAGTACTTAACGGCTTATGATATATTTTTTCAGGCATAGAGGCTTTTAAAACCCTCTCATTTCGTGCTCTGAAATTACTTGCTTCTTTACAAACCCTTCCCTCTTCTGATTTCTCTTTGCTCCCCTTTTGCTTACTACCGATGGATTCCCCCTCTCTAAAAGTACTTGCTGGCGACCGTATCAGCCCTACCATGGCTTTGAAACACTGTATTGATGAAGAAGTCACCAAGTTAACATCTGGTGAGTCAAGCGCCATTGATGGACGTCTTTTCGTTCCTCGCCACAGCAACAAGCAGGAGTATGTCTTAGGTCCTATCTTCTGGGAAGCTCCTGCCCAACTCCCAGCTCTATACCCTCGTTTAGAGGATCATTTTCTTCTCTATGAAGGAGGGCTTGATTGGGGGAACTGGAGGGTGAATCGTCCTTATCGTTGCTGGCCAACATTGAGGACTGAATGGGAAGAATGGTATGACAGAGTTGTGCCTGAGAGAGAAGATGACCTGTAAGAGCTCTATATCCTCGACGCCCTTCGTCTTTCCAGATTCATTATTCCTGAGGACCCCTTTTTTATTCCTGCTGCTTTATGCTCTTGGAACATGGCTTTTAATTTCTTTCAATTTCGGTGCGGCATGATGGCTCCCACCGTTCTTGATATTTTCCATCTTTTAGGGCTTTCACCTCATGGCTCTCCTTTCACTCCTAACTACTCGGACCTCCCTGTCAAATTTTCCCTTCCAACCTTAAACTCTTCTTATAGTGATTTTGTAAAGACTGAGAATAAAAGGGAAGGCCCTGTGAGAGATAGAGAGCTGTTTTCCTTTATTTTATATTGGTTGTGCAAGTTTCTATTTTGTACTTCATCTCAGAGGATTATGCCTGAGTTCACTCCACTTGCGAAGGCACTTGTCCTGAAAAAACATATAGCTCTTGCCCCTTATTTATTAGGTCATGTCTACAGAGCTTGCTCCCAATTCTGCGAAAAACCTCTTGACGTTAACCAAGGAGGTCCCCTCTGGCTGCTTCAACTCTGGCTCTTCGCCTATTTCACTGACCTACACCCCAAATGTCTAAAATTCCTTGTTCAGGATCCTAGTACTTATGGGGAAAAGTATGCTAGGATTGCTCTCTATCCTGCCTCCTTCGCTTATTACTTTACTTTCTTTCACCAACTCCCTATTTCTCCATCTGCCTCCTTCTTTTGCCCCTTCGAAGCCAATAAAGGACCAGCCTGGTTGCAGACTTTTCTGGCTAATAAAGAGTGTTCCACCTCACCTCATAAAGACATGTGGGCCTCTGTACTGCTATCAAGGGAATTGTTCATTGGTACTCTGAACCCTCGAGCCTACAAATGCATATCTGAGGTGTATTGCCTTCTCAGTTTTCACGACAATTTGGGCTCTCTCAAGGGATACACGTTCCTCTTTGCAGCCTCTCGAATATCCATCTTACTGCTAGAGACTTGAGAATATCCAAATCCAAGCTAGAGACGGCAATACTCAAACTGTTGAAGGAATTGAGTGAGTTCCACTTTGTCCCCTTTCTTCCATATGGCTTAGCTTTGAAAAGATTCCAGAACTGGTGGACAGCCAATATGGAAGTGCGCCTATCTGCACACCCTCATGACTTGCTAATAGGGTTAGGAGTGCCTTTGAAGGCTAAGTAAACAACAGCCGAGAACACTCCTCCTCTTCCTGAAGCTGTCACAACTGCTCCTGCAGCTTCACCCCCTCCAGCTAGAATTACTAGAGCTGCTTCAAAGAAGGGTAAGTATATTCAAGTTCTTCCTCTCCCCTTTTATTTTTGAATCTTTTGTTTGTTTCCCTTACACTTACGTTCTTTGGAATAGGGTCTCCACAAGAAGAATCCCCCAAGAGAGCTGAAACTTTAGCTACTCTTAAAGAAAGAAAAAAACAGAAACAGAAGAGGAAGCTAATCCTCCCTCCTGAGGAATCTGAATCTCAGGCAGAAGAGACAGAGGTTGAGCAAGAGCAAGAAGTACCTTTGCAAAGAACCAAGAGACAAAAGGTAGCTGTCTCTTCATCTGATACCATTGAAAATCCTGTTCACGAGGCAGCTACCATAACAGTGGAGAAAGAACTTATCTCTGGAGAATCTGAACCCCGGGTTGAAGAAGGGGGGGTTGAAAAGGAGCCGGTAGTATCTCTGCCAAGGAGGAAAAGAAAGAAAGTGACTGTTCTTGCCACTGACCTGGTTGAGGATCCCATTCATGAAGCAGCTGTCAAGGCAGTCGAACAAGAACATTCCAAGGCAATCATTGTATTTGAGAGGGCTGAGAAAAGACGGCAGCAACAGTGTCTGAGAGATGAAGCTGCTGCTGCTGATGCGCTACAAAGGGAAACTGCACGAAGGCAACAAACTGCCGAGCATTATTCCCTTTGTAGCTCTCCCATCAATGCCAACACTTCTGAAACAAGTAATTTCTTTCATACTTCTGCTGTTTTTTCCTTTGTCAGCTTGTGGTATTGAAGTTTTGACATTACTTTGTATTTCTTCCTTTTCTAGCAACAACTACTGCATTTATCTTTCCTATGAGGCCTCCCTCAATTTCAGTTGAAGTTGATCAGATGCAGAACGTAAAGGCTATTCAAATACTACTTCCAATTCTCAAGCCTACTCTTTCTGTACCTTCCTTGAGGCCAAACATCCCTTTATCTCCTTTTCTTGATTTAAAGCCATATCTTCCTTTCTTGACTTTCGACCTCCCTCAACTTACTTTTCTTTCAAGCATTACTCCTCCTCCTTCTTCAAAAGAATTTCCAACTGCTACTCCATTACTAATGGTAGTTGATTCTCCTACAGAGGGTGCTGGTAGTTCCCCAACTCATGGTCCATTACCTGTACCTACTTCCAGCCCCTCTTCACTCGACTCTCTGGTGGCTAAGACCATAGATGCTGCCAAAGATGCTTTATCCGTTTCTCTTATCCCCATGCAGTCCTTTATGCCTTCCATCACAACACTCTCTGTGCCCTACATATCCATGGAGGAGGTTGATATCTTCGAAGCAAGACTAGCTAGTTTCTTCGACCTACCCTCTACCTCTCCATCATCCAATGCTGAAGCTGAGCCACTAGTTTTGGCTGACTCTCTACTAAAAATTTTTGAGAGCTCTTCTTCCTCTAGCAGCAAGCCTTTTGCACCTTCGATAGACTTGGACACTTGCCTGGAATTGCTGATCTCTTTTTCGAGGATCCCCTTTGAGACTCTACAAAGGCCTATAATCAAAAATGGGTTCCTCCAGTGCTGCAAACTTGCTGAGCAGTCAGGCATGGATGTTTCAAGTCATCTATCTCAGGCAGCAGCTATTGTTAATTTTTACATCAGCATTTGCCAAGCTGCCAAGGCTGAGGATGAGAAGTTGGCTGGTGACCAGAGTTTTGTTTCTCAAGTACATGATGAAGTGTCAAAGCTTAAGGAACAACACTCCTTTGCCTCCCACTTTCGAGTCCAGCTGCTGGAGAAGAAAGCTCGACTTGAAGAGGAGTTAGTTGCAGTAAACCAGGCCTTGGTTCGAACTAACACCAAATTGCAAATCACCAACCAAGGACTGGCTGATCGCAAGGAAGAGATGACTGCAGCTATTCAACTAGTTCCCTCGCTTAGCAATAGGAAATCTATTGTACAAAAACAATTAAGAAATTGTAATGAATTTTGGGCCAATTTGTGGCAAAATGTACTTAATTCTTTATGAAAGCACAAATTTTTGTATATCATTTGAGCAGTCTTGTGTTCTTGTATATAGTGTTTACTTTATCCCTTGTGTTTCCCAAATGGTTGGAAAATAAGGCTTTAAATATCTGCCATTAATCTTTTTGGGATGTACATAACCATTCAAATTTCTTAAATGGTATGCTCCAAAAGGCAGAACCCTATGAACTTGATATGGTTCTTTCTAGTTAGGTGACCATTTGCTAAACTTATGGCTCTTAATCCCTATTGGGAGTATTGTTTTCCATACCAAATCACCTTCATCAAAGCCAATGTGTTTGACTTTCTTATTATAATTCTTGGCTGCTTTCTTCTTTTGGAAAAGAATGCTATTTAATGCCAAAATTCTGGCTTCATCTATGCCTTCTAATTCCAAGCACATACTTTGATGGTATTGTTCAGGATCTAACTGATCTTGGCATTTTACCCTCAAGGATTTCACATTAATCTCCACGGGTAATACTGCATCATGCCCATACACTAAGGCATAGGGAGTAATTCCTGTTCTTGACCTTGGAGAAGTTCTATAGGCCCACAAAACATCCAACAATAGGTTATGTCAATCCCTGGGATTATCATCCACAACCTTTTGTATTCCTTTTTTCAAGGACTTATTGGATGATTCAGCTTGACCATTGACTAGTGCATAATAGGGTGTGGAATTAACAAGGCTAATTCCAAACTCTGCCACAAAAGACTTCACCATTTTTCCATCAAACACAGTTCCATTATCAACTGTTATGGTTTGTGGGATGCCAAATCTATGGATCAAATCTTTAATAAATCCAATAACCTCTGTTTGGTCTATAGCCTTGTATGGCTTAGCTTCGACCCACTTAGTGAAGTAATCAGTAGCCACTAGAATGAAACAATGATGCTTCAAAGAAGGTGGGTGTATTTTTCCCATCATATCCATAGCCCACCCTCTGAATGGCCAAGGCTTCACCACCGCATGTAGGTCAGTTATGGGCACATGCCTTATTGTGCCATGCCTTTGACATGCCTGGCAACCCTTTGCATATTCTATGCAGTCTTTAAGGATGGTTGGCCAATAATAGGAATGCCTTCGAAGCAACCACCTCATTTTTACACCAGGCTGATGAGCACCACAGATGCCTTCATGAACCTCAGCCATAGCTGTTAATGCTTCTTTTGGGTTTAAACATTCCAGCAATAAGCCATCTCCTCCCCTTTTGTAGAGGGCATTTCCATACATCATATATTACATCGACTGCAATTTGACTTTTCTGCTGGCCTTCGAAGATGGACCGGCCAAGTACTGCATTATTGGATGCCTCCAATCTTGTTCTTGTAAGTCATTATGATTGACTTCCAAGACCACATTCCTTTTATTCAAAGGTTGTATTAATCTCTGGTATGTCGTTTGGCTTATATCCCTTTGGGCATTATCCATTCTCTTGAAATTCGAAACTTTCTGAGCCACATCATTGGCTCTATCATTCAAGAATCTTGGGACATGAGTCACATTTGCTATCTGGAATTGAGAAAGCAAATGTAATGCAACAACATAGTATGGTAAAATACTTATGCTTTGACATTTGAAAATCCCTTTCACTTGGTTAACCACCAATTGAGAGTCTCCAAATATGTCAACTGCATGTACTTGTAATCTAATAAGAATTTCTAGTCCCACAATTAAGGCTTCATATTCAGCCTGGTTATTGGAACAGGTAGCTTCATCCACTCTGAAACCATGTGTGGTTTCTACTCCTTGTGGAGACTTAATCACAATACCAATTCCAGTTAAACTATTGGCTTTCGATCCATCGAACCACATTTGCCATGGCTCAACACTAGCCATACCAAGTTCCATTATTTCTTGGCTCTCTGTTTGAGATGGATGGTCTGCCAGAAAGTTGGCTAAAACTTGCCCTTTCACTGCCCTTTGAGGGACATATTCTAGATGAAATTCTGATAAGGCTAGTATCCACTTGCCAATTCTTCCCCTCAACATAGGTCTAGATAACATGTACTTAACCAAATCTATGGTTGCAATTATCAAGACAGTTGTAGGCAAAAGATAATACCTTAATTTCATTGCAGCAAAATACAAAGCAAGACACAGTTTTTCAACAGCTGAATATTTACATTCACAAGAATTTAAAAACCTACTAAGGTAATAAACAGCTTGCTTCTTGCCTTCTTCATTGTCTTGGGCCAAGAAAGCTCCCAATGAGTCTTCTGCTGCAGCTATGTACAACTTCAAGGGCTTGTTACCCTTTGGTGGCATCAGCACTGGAGGGTTGGCCAAGTAGGCTTTGATACCTTCAAAAGCAATTTGATGCTCTGCTGTCCATACAAATTCCTCTTCATCTTTCAGCCTTAACAAGGAAGAAAATACTTTAGTTTTCCCTGCAGTGTTAGAAATGAATCTTCGAAGGAAGTTAACCTGCCCAAGGAACCTTTGTAATTCTTTCTTACTTGATGGAGGCCTAGCTTCAATGATGGCTTTGGCTATATTCTGATCAATCTGTATTCCTTTCTTGTGCACTACATAACCCAAGAAGTTTCCAGATGATACACCAAAAGCACATTTAAGAGGATTGAGTTTCAGCTTGAACTTCCTCATTCTTTCAAAGGCTGCTTCTAAATGAAACAGATGCCCCTCCATGGACTGGGATTTCACTACAATGTCATCAATATAACACTCTAAATACCCTCCAATGAGGTCATGAAAGATAGTGTTCATAGCCCTCTGATATGTAGCCCCAGCATTCTTCAGGCCAAATGGCATTTTAACCCATTCGAAGGTGCCAATATTTCCAGGACATCTGAATGCTGTCTTGTGGACATCTTCCTCTGCAATGCAGATTTGGTTATAACCAGAATGCCCATCCATCATTGATAAAATTCGATGCCCTACTGAACTGTTTACCAGCAAATCTACTATAGGCATAGGGTACTCATCTTTTAGAGTTGCTAGATTCAAATTTTGAAATCAATGCATACCCTCATTTTACCATTCTTCTTAACTACTGGCACAATATTAGATAGCCATTCAACATACCTAGCTGTCCTAACAAAGCCTGCCTTGAGTAGTCTGAGAATCTCTTCCTTGACTTTCTGAATTACTTCTAGACTCATTCTTCTTGGTTTCTGCTTGTATGGCTTGAAATTAGGCTTCATGGGGAGCCTATGTTCCACTAATGCCCTATCCAATCCTGGTAGTTCATTATAAGACCATGCAAAGCAATCTTTATATTTTTTTAGAATAACCAACAACTGGTCCATGTCCAGAACATTCAAACAAGCACTTATATATGTGGGCTGTTGTATAGAACCTTCCCCTAAATTTACTTCTTCTAAGGGGTCTTGTGTCTGAGAACTCATTGAATCTTCTTCTTTGGTTTCCGCTACCTTCGAAGCAACCTCATTGCTTTGTTCTGCTCCTAGGTCCTTTAATTCAACATCTCTGCCCTCTTCCTCATAGACAAAATCTGTCCACAAGGCTTTTTCTTCCTGTATCTCCTGGACTTTTGTCTCAATGTCCAATGCACAGTATTTACCAAGAGTCAAAACTCTGACTTGTTGCTGCTGCTGTCTGTAGCCAATCATCATGGCTTTTCTCCCTTGCTCCTGCACTTTCTGGACTATTGCTTTTACATCCAACGTTGAGAATTGAATCAGAGCCAAAGACTTGGCCTCATGTACTTCATTTCTTTGCCTATAACCAGGCATCATTGTCATCTTTAACGACAATCTCTTCATCAGCACTCTCCTGGACCAAGTGCTTCAGGTGTGTCACTTCTTCATCAGCCGTCACTTCGGCTAAGCCATCAGGTTTCCTCAGTATACTGAGTGGTGTCACCCCCTCAATATACAGTTTGGCCTCTGCGAAGTCTGCACAGGCTATAAAAGGTTGAGGATCTGCATCTATCTCTTCTGTTTCTCCATTGCCTAAGGCCATCATAATTTTCTGATACAAAGAGAAAGGCCCACATTTGTTAGTGTGGATCCAATCTCTCCCAAGTAAAGCATTGTATTTAGCATTATTGTCGATTACAAAGAATGCTGTCATACAGTCCCTAGTTCCCACACTCAGGTTGATGGGTAGAATCCCTTGAGCCATCTGTTTGTCTCCAGCGAAGCCAGCAATGGTTGTGCTGGTTGGGATCAACCTAGGATTCTTTTTCCCTAGTTTCTTCAAAGAAGATTTCGGTAATAAGTTCACTGCTGCCCCATTATCTATCAGGACTTGATTCAATTGTATCCCATCGAAGAAAGCCTTGATGTACAAAGGCTTGACATGCTGTGTCATAGAATTCGAGGGATATTCAAAAGGATATGAGATGTTGATGCTCACCTCTTCTTCGCTCTCATATTCAGTTTCCATTGGGGTAGCCATTCCGGAGTCATCCTGTACCATGCTCACTTGTGAATCTTCACTAGAGACTGGAATTGGATCAACTTCTTGACCATCTTCATCCCCAGCTTCGAACTCATGAGGTAGTATATGTACCATATTGACTGATACCGGAGGAAATGAACCAAACTGGAGGGCTGGCTGTGCTTGTTTCCCCTCTTGACTACCTTGATTAGTTACCTCAGAAGCATCTTCCATGCTGTATTCTGGCACTTCATTGTTAACAGGTTCCTTCGAATGGTTTTTCTCGACTGGTTTTTCAACCAAAAACGTTTGCTTAACCATGAAGGCTTCGAACATTTCTTCCTCCACCATTTCTTTCTTCTGGCTTATGCCAATCTCTTCTTCTGTCTTGCTATCACTCTCTATCAGAGCTTTCTCTAATCCTATTAAGCTAGATTTCTCTCTGGCTTTTAGTTCAGAATGAACCTTAGCCAATTGCTCTCTGCTGCAACCTACTTTGCTTTGTAGAATTGGCTTTGGAGTATGTTCTGATTTTGGAGCCTTCTTTCCTTCTGACTGGACCAATGAAGAATTATCTCCATTTTCTTTCATATCTTGCTGGTACTGAGTGTACCTGCGCTGAATCTTTCTCCTTTGTGATCTCGAAATGACTGGGACCATATCTGGTTCCTTTGTCTTTGGGTGTTTAAGCAATACCCAATTGTTCGGAGCCACCAAAGGAGGTTTAACCATTCTCCCTTGGTTTCCAACGTCTCTCTGAGTAGGCAGCTCCCTATGTTTGTTTTGGCATCACAAACCAATCTGGAACTCCAGGTACCCACGAACTTGCTGACTCAGATGTTGAACTGCTTTTTTCTACCTTCGAAGCCATCTTCGAAGTTGGCTGTGAAGGTAAGTGCTTGGCTCTGACCTCATGTTTCGAGCCTAATTCAGGCCTTCGATGAAGGTGGCCACTTTCTGTCCTGCGTGAGGTTGGTCTAGGGGGCCAATCTCTGGCTCTAATCCCATGTCCTGAACTCCTCTCCAACCTTCTTTCAGAATGACTGCTCTCCATTCTGTAATAGTTAGGTGGCCTGGACTCATACAAGGGGTCTCTTGCCTTTAGCATGCATTCTATCAACTGCTGGTTCAACTACCAATGGCTGCTGCCTAACACTAGCCGGATACGGCCTTTTGTTATGAGCATTAGTTGGTTTAGAGCATCTCTGCACATCCCTGTAATATTGCTTCCCATCAGTTGGAAGCCCTTTTAACCACTTATAACTCAGTCTGCACCTGGGACACATTCTTTGCATTACTGCTGCCTCTAAGGAATCATCATCCAGTGATTCTCCATCAGAGTGTTCCCTCTGTGTGAGAAACCTTGTCCAATAACTGGTGGGTTCCTGGCGTCCTTCTTGATGGTTGTTTGGTTGGCAACATGCATCTGCACATTGACTTCTTCCAATTCTGTCAAGGATAAGTTCTGGAAATCTAACATAATGACATTGGCTGCCACCTCTCCAACTTCTGGAAATGGGTTGCTGTCAATCCCCATGGCCTTTTCTGCTCTGGCTGGGAATTTTAAACTTCCTTTCCGAATTTGTTCTTGGATCCTATCTCGAAAAACAATGCAGTTTTTAGTCGAGTGAGACCAAGAGTTATGCCATTTACAGTATACTTTTCCTTTAAGTTCATCTGGAGATGGAAGCTTTACTCCTTTTGGTAACTTAAGGAAGTTGGCCGCAAGCAAATGATCAAAGATGTCATCTACCTTTGTTAAATCGAAAGAGTACTTCCTGTGAAGGTCTTTCTTTTTAAACTGCTGGTCAATTGTTGTATCCTTATGAATTAATGCTTCACAGATTACAGGTTCTTTGCCTACAATCTCTGCTGCATCGATCTCGTAATTAGGATCTCTATAATATGTCTTATATGATACATTATTTCGATCTTGTTCCTCTTCTAATAATGCTTCATATCGAGACACCTTATAGCTTAGTTCCATCAAATCTCTGAATTCAGTTGAGTCAAACTTCTTTCGAAGCCTGAACTCTAAACCATTTTGAGCCAATCTTACGAACTCTGGCTCTGGCAAGATGACTCTACATTTATTTCGAGCCCTTTTAAATCTGGCAATAAATTGAGTAGCCTTTTCTTCAGGCCTTTGACTCAATCTTGCCAAGTCTGCCATGGAAACCTTTGGCTCCGATTAGAAGAATTGGGCATGAAATGTCTCTTCCATTTGTTGCCAAGTTTGAATGGAGCCAGGTGTAAGGTTGATGTACCATACAAATGCTCCCCCAGTTAGAGAGTTTGGGAACAATCTCAGTTTCATATAGTTATGATTAGTAAATTCACCGCATTGAGCAGCAAACCTAGCAATATGCTCTATTGTTGATTGATTTCCACTCCCATAGAAAAGGGTAAAATCTGGTATCCTGAACCCCCTTGGGTATTCATGTACCCTATCTACCCATTCTGGGTATGGTTTTCTGTATATAGGAGTCTGGACCCCCCGAGCCATCGGTCCACACATCTCCCTAACAATATCAGCAATTTGGTCCCTAAGGACCATATTTTGTGCCTGTTGAACCACTACTGGAGGAGCAAACACAGGGTTTGGTGACAAACTTGTGCCTATGGTCCTCTTGGTCCATAAGGTGGTATATTTGGGACTGGTTGTCCCTGTGGTGCAGGTTGCTGTTGGGGTGTGGGTAACCCCTTTGAGCCTGACCTGCGAAGGGACCTGCGAAAGGTACTGGAACAGGTGTGGTGTCTCTGCTATTTGCAGGAAAACCTTCCAACCCCCCGGGTATAAATTCGAATAAGGGATTATTATACCTCCTAGTGCCAGGTATGGCTTCGAACATGGGATTTGTGCCCATTCTTATGCCAGTTTCTTGTACTTGACCAGATCCACCAACTTGCATGCTTCATTGTTAAGTACTGAAGCATTTTGGCCTGTTATAGGCCTCGAAATGGGTTCATACCAAGACTGAGGTGATGGTCTTTCATAGTTCTGATTACTAGTTTGACCATTAGAATGTCCATTAACTTGCATCGGCCGTTTATCTCTAGCCAATCTTTGCTGAGGGACATTCAAAACTTCCTCTGTGTGTCTTGTGTTTGTTGGTTGGTGGTTATTTATTCGATCCAAAAAGGATGTTGCCCACCTTTCCATCGTGTTCATTAGTTGCTGTCCCATGGCATCTACTAGGCCATCCCATGGATTCATTGGATGAGTAGATGGAACAGTGGATGGTCCAATTCCTTGGTTTCATCCAATATTATGAACATATGGTTCTTGTCCAGAAGTACTGGTCTGTTCGACCATAGGTTCTGATAGCATAGGAGTTTCCACAGGATGTGTTATCACATTATCCTCTAGATTAGGTATTTCTACCTCTCCTTCTACGCCTTCTTCCAAGCGTTCATTTTCTCCTTGTCGTCTTCTTCTAGCCATTTTAATTAGTCCCACCGGGCGTGCCAAAATATATGTTGGCTTTTTGGCTTTTCAAAGGGTGTTTTTGTAAATGCGAGCGTGCCAACAAAGATCAATCAGTCCTTACAGAAATTATAATTGCCAACCAATTATCAGACGATTGTGTTTTAGTTCTTTCAGTTTCAATGAAGAGGACTTTTACTGGTGGCTTGACTTAGGAGAAATTAAGAGAAATAACAGTTGAAATGAAGAACAATCGAAGTGTTTCATTAAAATGAAAACTTACAATGGTCCAAACTCAGCCTCGTAGAGGTTTACAGCAACAATCTACTTGAATCTACTTGAAACTACTCCTATGAAGGAAGTGCAGTGCAGGTATTTAAAGTGCAGGAATGTAAAGAACAGGTATTTAAAGTGCAGGTATTTAAAGATTGGAAATGTAAAAGACTGGAAAAGAAAATATGTAAAGTAAGACTGGTTTTGTATGATTTGAGTCTGGGGGTTTTTTCTGGGGGCTTCCCTGCTATTTATACTCGTCAATGATGACCTTCGAACTGCACTTCAAACCGTCGAACTGCTCTTCCATGATCGCTGATCATGCTGCCTTATAAGTAGTTCCACTACGCCATTACTTGCAGTTGAGCTTCCCTCATGTATTTGAATTTGAATATGAGTAACCGTCGAAGCCACGTCACCTTGCATCTCTTTATTGATCTAGTGCTACTCAGATCATGTGAGAACCAATATTCATTGCCACGTGTACGATCAGGATCGAAGACTTGAATAATCTTCCTATATTACCCTTACTCTGCCACGTGTTGAATTGTAACTGCTTTTACAAAATATGTAGCCAACATATATATACATAAATTCGCATAAATAATTTAATTAAAATTAATAAAATAATATATTTAAAAAAAATTCTTTTATTTTGCGCTGCAGAGATCAACGTTTCTCTGTTTGTTTTCAGAAATGAATGGTAGAATTGAATTAGTAGGAAAGTGAGAGTTACAAAAATCATCTTTGTTTTAAAAAATTACAAAGGCATTAATGCTCCGTTTGTTTGGCTAAAAAAATTTTTATCAAAAAAAAGATAAAAGATAATTTTAGTTCCTAAAATATGTACTCTTTGTCATTTTAGTTCCTTAAGCTTTAATTTTATCATTTCGGTCCTTAAAATTGTTAATTTGAGTCAATTTGATCGTAAGTTTAACGTTTGTTGACATAAATATGAATAAAACATAGTTTTGGTCCCTAAAGTATGCATTTATTATCATTTTGGTCACTTAAGTTTTAAATTTTGTCATTTTGGTTCTCAAGTTATCAATTTGAGCTAGGATTAACTCCAATTGACAATTTTGAAGACTAAATGACAAAATTTAAAACTTGAGGGACTAAAATGAGAAGAAATGCCTATTTTAAGGACTAAAACTGTCTTTTAGTTATATTTCTATTAATAGATGTTAAACGTAGGATAAAATTAACTCAAATTGACAATTTTAATGACCAAAATAGCAAAATTGAAATTTAAGGAATTAAAATGACAAAAAGTACATATTTTAAGGACTAAAATTGTCTTTTATCCTTATGAAAAATAATTTTTGTACTTACTAGTGTTTAGTATAATGAAAAATAAAAGTCAACCGAAAATATTTTCTATGGTTAATGAAAAACAGGCCTATTTAGAAAAAAAAATATTTTTACTTTTAAAGGGCAGAAAACGTTTTCCAAACTAACTTACCAATGTCACCACAGTATCATTGTCACACCCCACCTCCACCACCGTACCACCAACACCATGTCTATCGCCACCATCACTGTTGCTATTGTTGCTGTCGCCCCCACCACCATGCCACCACTTTTACTTTCACCTTTATTCAATCACATCCATCACCGAACATTGAAAATTATTTATTTCTAAAACCCATTTTTTGAAAAAAAAATTATATAAAATATTTTTCGTGCAAACAAATGGAACATAAATGTCTTATGAAAGTATGAAACCCAACTAAAGAGCGAACTGCCAATCCCATAAGGAAAATCTAATCTCCTGTGATTAGAGGGGAAAAAAAAACCTATGTTGCCTATCACTTTACATTAACAATGAAGTCACCTTCCTGTGATTAGAGGGAAAAAAAAACTAATTCGCCTATCACTTTATATTAACAATGAAGTCACCTTCTATAAATTGAGGGCTTTTACATAATTTTATAGAAGGTAAATTACACTTTACCCCGTTCATGTTTAGCGACTTTTTCATTTTGGTTCTTAAAGTTTATTTTTTTCACTTTGACTCTTTATATTTTTTTTTTCTAATTTACTCCTTAAGCTAACTTCTTTTAAAAATTAGACAACAAATAACACATTGACAGTCACGTGATATAAAAATATTTTAGTATATATAACTCACACATTTGACACAAACTCAAACCCTAGTCTAATAATACATTTTGTATATTATGTGATAGCTATAGTGACATTTTCTGTCTAATTTTGTACATTTATTAGTTTTAAAAGTAAATTAAAAAAAAATGAAACATAAAGGTCAAAGTGAAAAAAAATAAACTTTAAGGGTCAAAGTGAAAAAATGACCAAATATAAAGGGACAAAGTATAATTAATTCCAACCAATTGATATTACTACATTAGCTCATAAATAACCACAATTATATTACTTCTCTAATTTAGGGCTGGTTTGACAACTCAAAAAAAAATCAAAAAGTTACTAAAAAAGTTAAAAAATTATCACTATTCACAAAAAAAAATATATATAAAAAAATAATATACATAATATTAAATACCAATCAACTTCACGACAGCCTAAGTACAGACCTGAAAGCATAAGAGTGAAAGGAAAAAAATAAATATTACATGTGTATTTTCATTAAATTGAATGGTGTTATTCGGTTCATGGGGGCCCACTATGGGTCCCGTTTTTCTAATCGAAACCGTTCAATATGTAGAACTCGTCGAGTACTATATACTAGTAAAAAACATATCTATCAGATATCGCTAACTACATGATCAAATCAGTTTTGTACAAAAAATGGATGGTGTTATAGTTAATATATAACAAAAAAAACTAACACGATCAGATAGCTATCGATATCCAATAAACGTGATTTTTTACAAGAATATAGTACTCGACGAATTCTACACATTGAACAGTTCCGATTAGAAAAATAAAACCTGTGGTAGGCTTTCACGAATTGAACAACACCATCCAAATAAAAACTGAAAAATAGACAATCTTTTCCCATATTCTTTTGAGCCGAGGCATTATCTAACCGTACGGATTTATTAATTAACTTCGCCTACAACACCGGCCAAATATAAATATAGTACGTACACATTACAAACATTTTCTATCAATTTTTCATTTGAGCGGCCCAAAATAAAATGAGTAAAGTGGTTGACCCCACCACTGCACAGATATTTTGGTAGAAAAAAGCGAGCAAACGATTAGTCTCCTTGCAGAGTTCTCTCTCAGTTCTTTCAAGGGGGCTTCTTAGAACTCGTCATGATCCAAGGTTGAGACAGCCGAGATTGCGCTTTTATTTTCCATCTGATTTCTGTCTTCTTTCTTGCGTGACTGCCATCAGATTACAGGTTGATTTTTTCGTTTTTGCTGTTTCTTTCTTTTCTTTTTTTTTTAATCTTCTGCGCTAAATCATTCTGTTTATTTTTGAGTTAATCTCTCAAGAGTATAATCTTTTAATTGTTCCACTTTGATCCCAAAATATGCAATCTATTACACTTTAGTCCGAGACGTTATCGTTGTCAAAATCTGTTTGGGGGGGGGGGGGGGGGGGGGGCTGGGGTTTGGTAGTTTTGGAATTTTACATGAAATTTCAATAAAAATCAAAATGATCAAATACATATATAAGTGTGAAAGTGTACATTTTGTAGCATTTTTTTTAGGTTTAAATAAATAAATAAATAAAAATCCCTTTTCAATTCGATCCGAGCTAATATTAGGGACTAAAGTGAAACAAATCACATATTTTAGGGACCAAAGTAAAAAGATTAAAATATTGGGAATTAAAGTGTAACAAAACACATAAATTGGGGACCAATTGTGTGATTAACCCACTTAATTAATTTTCTGTTGTGTTGAAATTTATACAAATCTGTGATTGTGGTTCACTCTTGTTCCAATTCTTGTGTGTTTTTCTTAGAAGCTGTTGTCTTCAATGTTTTTGTCAGAACTTCTCATCTGTAATTTGTAGCCATCAAAGCAAAGATGGCATCTATTGCTCTTGCCGGAGCTACTGCAGTCCTCAGACAAACCGTTGGTGTACTTGGCGATCTAGTTTTGAAAGAAGGTTCTCGCTTGTCTCGTTTGCGAGAAGACATTGTTTGGATTGAACGTGAGATGAGGCATATTCAAGCCTACTTGGAGGATGCTGAAGCCAAACAAGGGGGAAGCAGAGGAGTGGCCAACTTGGTGATTGATATTCGAGATCTTGCTTGTGATGTGGAGGACATTATGCAGAAATACTTCCCCCGGATAGCATCACACAGAGGGAAGAAGTTTTTGGGTTGTCTCAAGAGTGCCACTTGTATTGTCTGCTATGGTTATGACGCTCGTAACTTTGCTGTGGAGATTGAAGGGATCAAAAGAAGAGTTGAGGATATCACTCGTGTCAGACAAACTTATGGCATCAATGAATCCAGTGGTAGTGGTGGGAGAGACATGTGGGATGAAAGACGATCTTTTCCCCATATTGATGAACCAAATGTTGTTGGTTTTGAAAAACACATTGAAGATTTGGTGGCAAAAATGCTCAATAAAGAATTACAATGTCATGTGATCTCAATTATTGGCATGGCAGGACTGGGCAAAACAACTCTGGCTAAGAAAGTTTTTAAGTTCGCTCAACATAATTTTGAGCGTTCTGCATGGATTTATGTTTCTCAGCAACCAAATATAAGAGAACTTTTACTAGACATTGCTCGACAAGTGGGCTTAGAGAAGGAGAAGCAAGAGGAGAAAGAGAAGTGGGAGAAGAACATCATGGTCAATTTGTTTACATTCCTTAGCGGACACAGGTATGTAATAGTCCTTGATGATATGTGGCATATTGAGACATGGGATGCTATAAAGAATGCCATCCCTACCAATACGAAGAATGGGAGTAAAATAATTCTCACTTCTCGAAACAATTATGTGGGTACTCATGTCGGCGGGAAGAGCTCTCTACATGAGTTGTGGCCTTTAAATGAAGAAAACAGCAGAAAACTCTTCTTTAAAATGGTTATGGTTGAAGCAAGTGATCCCCCTCAGCTGGAGACTATTGGTGAGCAAATATTAAAAAGATGCGGTGGTGTACCACTTGCAATTGTACTAGCAGCAGGATTGTTGTTATTAAGAGAGAGATCAGAAAACGCATGGAAGGGGATACGCGAGGGCATGGGTCAAGATGAAGATCAATGCTCAGAAATCTTTGGACTGAGTTACAAAGACTTGCCTACAAATTTGAAACCATGTTTTCTATACTTTGGACTTTTTCCGGAGGACTATGAAATTCCTGCATTCGATTTAGTTAATTTATGGGCAGCCGAGGGATTTATACAAGGTAGTGGAGTGAGAGAGGTTGAGGATGTGGGGGATGATTATCTAAATCACTTGATTGCGAGGAACTTGATTCAAGTTGTTCGAAGGAGGTTTGATGGAAAGGTCAGGAGTTGTCGCATTCATGATATTTTGCACGATCTTTGCATTCGGGAGGCCAAGAAAATTAATTTCTTTAACACTCAAAATGATTTAATCACCTGTAATCGTGGAACGGGAGTACGTAGAGTCACTACTCATGGTAGTAATTTCGAGGACTACATTTCTTTGAATTATCCAACTCCAAAGCTTCGTGCTATGCTAAGTTTTAGTGGAGATGGAAGAAACGTACGAAGGAAAATGGTTAAGAATTTTCTTCGAGATTTTGAATTTCTTCGAGTTCTAAGTGTTAAGTTTGATTATTTTCCGAGGCGTCTTCCAAATGAAGTTGGCAATTTGAAGAACTTGCATTACCTTGGATTGGGATCCACAGATTATATAGAAATTCCTCACACCATAAGCAATCTGAAAGGTTTGCTAACCTTCAATGTTCGAGGATGCAATTCTATTGTCTTCCTTCCTGATGTTCTTTGGACTATGAAGCAACTAAGACATATACTCTTACCTCGTTCCTGCTACGGTCCTTCGTTCTGTGGGATCGACTTGGATAGAATATTTTATCGATCTGAAATTTGTTTACCAAATCTCCAAACCCTATATGGGTTGAGGGAAGAAGTGTGGTGCGATTTCAGTTTTTTGCACAAACTCGTCAATTTGAGAAGGTTAGGTGTTAATCGTTCGTCTATGCGTATCATTGAGATATTGTCAGACCCAACACTTGTACTAACCAAGCTTGAAAAGTTGGTGTTGTCGGAAATCAGAGATGAGAAATTTAGAACATGGAATTTGTCTCGATATGAGAATCTTCTTAGCCTGAAGCTGGAGTTAATTGTGTGGAACTTTGAGTTGCCTCAACATGATAAACTTCCCCCAAACCTTACCAAGCTTACCCTTTGCTTGACTTTTTTAAATGAAGACTCAATGGAGACTCTAAAGAAACTCCCTAAACTAAAGATCCTAAAATTATACAGGAATTCGTACGTGGGGAGCAAGATGGTTTGCCCCGGAGCACCTGGTTGTAACTTTCCTCAACTTGAAGTGTTGAAAATTGAAGATTTGGAAAAACTAGAGGAGTTAATAGTTGAGGAAGGAGGAATGCCGCAACTCAAGGAACTTGGCATCTTTGGGTGCAATCCAGTAACTACGGTTCCAGATAGAATCAAAAACATAATGGAGATACATAAACCGGTATGATATTTATCTTGTTTCATCCATATACTTCTTTACTATCCTACAATTTTATATTTGTGGTTGTTTCCTCTATTTCATATCTGTAACTTTATTTTAATATTCCTCATTTTGTTTCATCTATAGGTTTATTATAGCTAGGATGGACATTCTACCACTAAGACGATTGACTGGATTTGGGAAGGTTCGGTCCTCAACATCTATTTCTCAACTTTTCCACTTATATTATTAAGAAAGGTTTATTACACTTTTTACACTTAAATTATCACTAAATTATTTACTAGTTTCTCAACTATCGATTAAGTATACTTAATCGCTAAAATATATAAATTAAAATCTATTTAGTCTCTAAACTATTGATAGTTCCTGAAATGATTACAAAAATAAAATATAAGTCCATAAGTATTATAAATTAATCAAAGACTTTATCTAGTTAAAATTGTATTTCAAAAAGAAATTTAAATTTTTATATTGTCTCCGAAAAAGGGCGTTAGTTCTTTTGGTAAATTTTATTTTTTTTACTTATCTTCTACAATGACTACTTGTTTGTCTTTATCTAATATTATATATTAGATTTCGTTTATAATTTCTTAATTGATTGTTATTAAGTTTTTCGTTAAATTTTTTTTAATAACTTAAGGTATTTTATTCTGTTATAATTTGTAACAAAATGTCATTATTTAAATTCTATAATTCTACTTTTTCAATATGTCTAATACTAATAATTTTATTGGCAAGATTGAAAAATCAGACTCTGATGCCAATTTAAGCACACAGTGAAAAAAAATACTTTTGAAGGATAAAATAGAAATTTAAGATTTTTCTAGAATAAAATCTTAACTTGGTGGGGTATTCTATTAATTTATAATACTTATAAGCATATATTTTATTTTTGTAATTTTTTCAGGAACTAAATATATTTGAATTAAATACTTTAGGGTCTTAATAGACTGGGTTAATTACACTTTTACCCCCTAAACTATCATCATTTTGTTTATGTAGTCCCTAAACTATTAAATTTGTCTTCTTGGTTCCTAAACTTTCAGAAACTCATGCTACTTAGTCCCCAACTATAGATGACGTTAATTATTTAACAGAAAATGGGATCATGTGCACTGCACATGAGCTACAAGGATGGTAAAAGGGCCAAATTAGACATTTTAAATATATCTCCATTAGGAAAAAAAAGAAGAAGAAGAAGAAAATCAATAGGAGGAAAACTTTCCAACCAATTTCATAGATAGATAGACATCTATATATGCTCATCAAATCAAAATAAAACCAAAGTTCCTATATGAACAAAGCAAATGGTTTGATTTGGATTTGATGAGCATATATAAATATCTATCTATACTAGTAGGAAAGTTTCCCTCCTATTGATTTTCTTTTTTTATTTTATTTTTTAATAGAGATATATGTAAAATGTCTAATTTAGCATTTTTACCATCTTGGTAGCTCATGTGCAGTGCACATGATCCCATTTACTATTAAATAATTAACGTCATCTACCATTGGGGACTAAGTAGCACGAGTCTTTGAAAATTTAGGGACCAAGAAAACAAATTTAATAGTTTAGGGAATACATAAACAAAATGGTGATAGTTTATGGGATAAAAGTGTAATTAACCCTATTAGATTCAATCGATAGTTTAAGGATTAAATAGAATTTAATTTATATATTTTAGGGATTAAGTAGACTCAATCGATAGTTCAGGGACTAAGTAGACAATTTGGTGATAGTTTAGGGATAGAAAGTGTAATAAATCTGGTTAACAAAGAACTATAAGAGTTTGTTTTGATCATGGATTTGGATAGGGATTTGAAAGAGAAAGTGTAGGTAAAATGTAACTATATTTCAACTATATTTCCATTTTTCTTTCAAACTTCCTACCCAAATCCATAATCCAAACACAACCTAAATATTGCAGACATTTTTTCTTAAAAAAAAAAAAAATCATTCATGAGAAATTAGGTAATCCAATATTAGAATTTGGGGCAAAATGTATTTTATCCCCTTGTGGTTTGAAGTTAAAATCATTTATCCTGTATGAATCAAATATAGTCCGAAAATCTCTAGGTGGTTTTGAATCAAAATGCAATCGTTAACAATAGATGTAAAATAATTGTAATACTCTTAAAATCTCTACCCTTTTCTTCTTCTTTTTTTTATAATTATTTTTCTTCTCTCCTCTCTTATACATATAAAAATTTAGGATAAATTACATACCCTCTGAGATTTACTTAAATTACGAATTACCTCATGTGATTTTGAAAATTACATTATGCCCCTCTAAGGTTTTTAATTTCATAACAAATAAGCTATTTTATTAATAAATCATCAAGTTAATTAACATTTTTTAATGATGTTAATTTTTTTAATTAATAATTTAGATAATTTTATTATTGTATAAGAGAACAATTAGAAATTTTATTTTTTCAGTTAATTCTGTTAAATAAAAAATTTAACAAAGAGGTATTTATAATTTTTCAAATCACATGGGACAATTTGTATTTTAAGTAAATTTCAAGAGGTGTATTTGTAATTTACCCTACAATTTTTAATGTCTAATATTATTCAATTAAATCATAATTAATTATAAATTTTTATTTATTTATTGTAATTCTTAACTTTTTATTTTGATTTTAATTTAATTATATTTTATATCACAATTAATTCTAAATATTTTATTATTTATTATAATTCTCAACTTTTTAATCTAATTTTAATTTAATTATATTTTAGATCACAATGAATCCTAAATGAATTATTTATTATAATTCCTAATATGATAATCTAATTTTAATTTAATTATATTTTAGATTAATTTTTAATTATTGTTTTTTATTATTTAATTAAATTTTAAATCAATCTTTAATTATATTTTGTATTTTAGATCCATCTTTAATTATATGTTAATTTATTTTATTTTAATTAGCATATTAATCTAATTTTAAGTTTGGAAAAATTTATCTTTTTGTTGTATTAGGTTCATTTAATTTTTTCAGAAAATAAACCTACACTGAAAAATGGTATGTGATACATTTTTCGTTAGTTTGCATGAAAAAATTAACTATGATATTTTAGTCCAAAATTATATAGTGACTTCCTGGTTATATTTAAATCTTAAGAAGGTAAAGTCTTCCAAATTTAACCTAAAAATTCTGATGAACATTTTTTTTTTTTTTAATACAACCACACCGAATTGAAACATTATTAAGTAATTTTAAAATATCCTATAATATATTCGCTTGATACTCTCAACGAATACAAATTTGTAAAAGATAATAGATGGATCATATATGGAACCATTGAATAGGGTTTTGATTGCGCTAATGCCCCTAATTTTCATATAAGGCAAAAAAAAAAAAAAAAAAAACAGTTATCCAAAATGAAAATTAGGGGCATTAGTGCCTAACTTTTTAGTGCCACAAATCATTTTTGCCATTGAATAATGACCCCACTGAACCATTCGCATACAAACATGTGCCACTAAAACACATATGGAGAGGTTGTTTTCGGGGTTTAAATTCTATAAAGCCCAAATTGCAATGGAGCAAGTATGGAGAGATTGTTTATATAGTTTGAATCCATAACGTCTAGTTTACAGTGAAATAACTTTACTGCCACACCAACACCTACCCTTAACTAACAAGCCCTAATATATGAACTCCATTTTTAAATTTTTTGAGCGATGAATTAAAAAATATATATTTATTTATTTATTTTATACTAATTGATGATGGTTAACTTTGATTGGATTTGTCTTTGTCTCATAGGTGGATCTCTGCATGATAGTCCTGTCTTTCACAAAATTTCAAGTTGGATATGTCCCCTACTAGTGACAAAGGGTTAAGAATTACATGACACTATAACAAGAAAATGGTGGAGAAATAACATGATCTCATTAGATGAACACATGACTATATGGTCTTTCTGACCCATAAGAGATAATTTCTGGTAGATCTCTATTAGTATGCTGAAGAAACAAACTGTTGATTCTTACCTTGAACCTACTTATTTGGCAAAGCTCTTCTTCTCTAATCCTCTGTGTGACATAGTTGTTTGTTGTAATCAGTAATGATGTGTCTTTGTAATTTGCTATTTGTGATTTGCGTTGTATTTTTATTTGTGTGTGGTTTGAACTTACTATATTGGTGTGTGTATATTGGTCTCCAATAATCTAATACATGAACTCTGGTTTAATTGATGTTTGATTTTAGATTTTTGTGTTAAAGAATTGACAAATAATGTATAAACAACGTTCAAACTAATTAATGTGCAATATTGCTTTTAGGAAAAATATTTCATAAAGTACCAAAAATGAAGTGTGTGGTGTTGCTTTATGTCTAATGTAGAATAAATCTAACCTCATTTGAAAATAATTTTATTTTTTATATTTTATATATATATTTTTTTTTTCTAGTGCATAGTATTTATTTATTTATTTATTTTTGAATGGCAAAAAAGGACTTCGTTGATGAAGAAATAAAATACAAACAATACAAAATACATCAAAGCAGTGTTGCATCATATCTCAGAAAACATATCGTTGGCACATGAACCAACGTTGAGAAAAAAATTATATGCAGATCTCAAAGCATACACCAAATCAAGTTGGCGAGATGCCAATACAATACAGAACATGGCATATTTGTGTCTATTCGCCTCAAATTAAAAAGATTATTAAAGTGATTTACAATTTTTAAAATATTATTACATCATTCTTGTAAAACTTTTTGTATAAATTTTTCATTTGCAAATCATTTTCCTTATTTAAATTATTGTCTTTTTATTGCATGCATTGCAATGTTTTTTTTTTTTTTTTTTTTAACCATAATATTTTATCCAAAAAAACATAATATAAAGCCTTCCACCATGCCAAGAGTTCATCTTCATAATATAAAGGGGATTTTTTTTTTAAGATCCCTGGTATTGAGATTTTATGGCATAAAGGACACATAATATTTCATAATGTCTAAGGTCCTTCAACATCAATCCAGAAAAAATTCGGCCCAGAGAATTTCTCTCTAGAGAAATTCTAGAAATTTCTTTGGACTTCCCAATGATTGAGAATTTCTCTACACTTCCCAAAGAATTTCTTTGGATAATTTTCTCTGTTGTTGAATTTTCTTTGATTTGAACTCCAAGAAATTTATATTTTCTCTTGGTTGAATCAGAGAAATTGTTGATATCTACAATTCAGTCTACATTTCAAGAGATTAAAATGCAGAAAAAGGACTCCATAAATAGCTACATTGAAGAAAAACTTCAATTTTCAAAATTAAAATAGAAGATAATACAGAGAGAATGGAACAAAAATTCTTCCCAAACTCACATACCATTAGAATTTGTGTAGCTTTGTGTGGCTCTATCCAGAGAAAATTGTGTTAGAGAAAATTTGTGTGGCTTTGTATGACTCTATCTAGAGAAAATTGTATAGAGAAAATTTGTATAGTTTTGTGTGGCTCTATCCAGAGAAAATGATATTAGAGAAAATTTGTGTGGCTTTGTATGGCTCTTTTTCAATTTTCTCTGGTTTTTTGTTGTTTAATTTTCTCTGATTTTTTGTTGTTTAATTTTCTGTGGACTGTAAGACATTCGCTCAACAACAACTAGAGAAAATTGAACAACCACCATTTTGACCAATTTTCTCTGAACTGTAAGTTATTCATACAACAGCAAACCAGAGAAAATTAAACAACAACAAACTAGAGAAAATTGAACAAACATCATTTTGACCAATTTTCTCTAGACTGTAAGACATTCATACAACAGCAAACCAGAGAAAATTGAATAATCACATTTTCTACCAATTTTCTCTCGACTGTAAGACATTCATACAATAGCAAATCAGAGAAAATTGAACAATCATGTAATGACCCTTTTTTTTAAAAAAAACAGCCAGCGCATAATTTAATTAAGCAAATTTTCGAATTTGATTGCCATGTAAATTCTGTGTGAAAACAGTTCGATTTTGTATTTTTTAAAAGTAGTTTTCGATCTCAGAAAATTATGAAATTGTTATATGTTGTTCCCATATGAATCTAGCACGTTGGATAAAAATTTCAGAATTTAATGATGAGTATTTATTTTATGAAAATTCACGGACTGATTGGTGTTTAGTTTAATTTATAGCAGAATTTAAAATTGAGTTCTGGGTGTTCGGACCATGATTTGAGATAAATTTGTTAGGGTCTATTTTGGCATATAATTGGACCATATCTAACTTATGGGTAAGACCAATTCTTAAATTTAATTTAAATTGAGTTTGTTTAATAACTCACGTTTAATTGGTTGGTCCTTTTAAAATGTGATTGGTTATAACTACCTTGAGAGTTGTTATTATTTATTATATAGGATTATAATAAATATTTGATAGTTAATTTTATGGTGTGTACCATATGGTGAAAAATTACATATTTTTGTAATAAATAAAATGGACGTATATTTCGTGGTGAGCAAAATATTATATTTTGTGATGTGTACAAACAAACAAGATATATTTTGTGATAAGAAAATATTATATCTTTTTATCATTAATAATGTTGAAATATACTTTTAATTGATATATATAGATATATATGTATAGATAGATATTTGTATTGATTTGAAAAGAAAATATATATATATATATTATTAAAGTAAAACATGGAGGCAGACCCAAGTGGGTGCTGCTCTCCCATTACTCTTTCTTTTTTTTTTTTCTTTTTTTTTATTATTATTATTTTTTTTTTTGCGCAGCTCACTCCCTCTCTCTCTCGGTTCTCTCTCTCACCCTCTCCGAAAATTTTTTTTGTGTTACATTTATCATATAAAATCTTTAATCTACCAAAATCTATTAGGTTTTATACCATAGTTCTTAAGATCAAAGTGAAGAGTTTGGTAAGAGCAATGTTTTAACTGGTGGAGATCGAAATCAAAAATTTAGCCTCCGTTTGGCAGAGCTTTCAAAATCTAGTTTAACACTCACTTTTGAGTGTTGTGTTTGTTTAGGATTTTCAAATCACAATTCTACACTCATTTCTCAAAACTCATTTCAAAACATAATCATTACTTTTCAAAACTCATAACCAAACACATAATTCAAAACTCTTTTCAAAACTCCATTCAAATCAATATTCTAAAAATATTTTAATTTTGTTAAGATTTACGATTTTTTTAATTTTTTAATTTTTTTAATTTTTTGAATATTTTTAAATATTACAATTTTAATTTTTTAAATTTTAAAATATTTTATAAAAATAAATTCAAACTCTATTTTATAAAAATATTTTTAAATATTTTAATTTTGTTAAGATTTACGATTTTTTAAATTTTTTTAATTTTTTGAATATTTTTAAATATTTTAATTTTTAAATATTATAATTTTAATTTTTTAAATTTTAAAATATTTTATAAAAATAAATTCAAACTCTATTTTATAAAAATATTTTTAAATATTTTAATTTTTTTAAGATTTATGATTTTTTTAATTTTTTAATTTTTTTAATTTTTTGAATATTTTTAAATATTTTAATTTTTAAATATTACAATTTTAATTTTTTAAATTTTAAAATATTTTATAAAAATAAATTCAAACTCTATTTTATAAAAATATTTTTAAATATTTTAATTTTTTGTTATGTATTTGGTTACGATTTGAGTGTAGAGTTGTGAAAGTAGTATGGAATTTCGAGTTATGTGTTTGGTTATGAGTTTTAAAAATAATTTTTTAATTGAGTTTTGTTTTATGTGTTTGGTTAGGATTTGAGTGTACAGTTGTTTTTAAATTTAAAATATTAAAATTTTAAATTATTTTAATTTTTTGAATATTTAAATTAATTTTTTACTTATTAAATTTTTTAGATTATTTAAATTATTTAAATATTTATGATTTAAATTTTTTGAATATTTATTTTGAAAAAAAATTATTTCCTTTGTAGTATTTTCAATTAAAAAATTAATTAATGTTATTTTTTGTTAATAATAAATTTTTTTAATTGAATTTTAAAAAGAGTTTGGTTATGAGTGTTGATCAAAATTTTCAATAATGTGAAAGTAATGTGTTTTGTTATGAGTTATAACAATTTGAATTAAGTTTTGAAAACTCTTTTCAAAACTCATAACCAAACAAATTTTCTTACTTCACATGTCAAATCAAACTTTCAAAACTCAATTCTACACTCAATTCAAAACTCAATTCCACACTCAATTCAACACTTTATTCAAAAACCATAACCAAACAAATTTTCTACACTCAAATCATAATTCTAAAACACACAAACTCAAAATACAACTCATATTCTCAAATCATAATTACAAAGCTCTACCAAACGGAGCCAGATTTTTGCTTGTTTCTCCTTCTAGCTTGAGATACGGATTTTTCCTACACTTCTTTATGCACTTTTACTTAATTATAGGGAGCTTAGAGTTGTATATAATTTAATTAGAATTTTTGAAAAATTTGTGATTTATTTGCTTAAAAGAGAAATTTTGAGAAAAATAAAAAGTTGATACCTAAATTGCGAAAGTGTAAACTTGGAATATGTTTGTAAGGTTATGAAAGAGTTATGTTTTAAATTTGAACAAAAACAGACTTCGATTCGATCGGGCCAAAAGAGCATTTTTAAAGAAAATAAAGAAATTACGTTTAACTTTTGGGACTTTCGATCAAAATAGGATGTCATAGTTGAATAATGCTTAGAGAATGAGTTTGGAAAGGAAATGATGTTTTCTTAGGCATTAACGGTATTATTTTGCTTAATGTATCCGTTGGAATAAAACCGACACGGTTAGAAATGGACATTGAGAGGTTACCGGACGTAATTGTGATATGAAAACTAGTGTAGTTGTTCATATTTGATAAGATATGGAATAGATTGTATTTTTCAAAAAAAAATTGGAATTTAATTGTTTAAATATCCGTTTAGAAATATCTGTTTTGGGCTATTGGTGGAGGATAACTATGATTGTTGTAGAAATGCATGAGACTTAGGTAAATTGAACCACATTCCTCATTTGTTGCATTGGATATTGCATTATATTCATTTTATTGGAAATGTATCTGTTTTTGAGAAATGTTTGAGAATGTACTTGTTTGCGAAAAGATGAATACTTGGTGAATCTGGATAGGGGGTGTAGAACAGCGCGGTTAGGTGTCGAGCCTTCCAGTTTACTGGTAAAAATGACAATGGTAGTGCATTAGGGCCTACTTGCAGAAGATCACCTAGAGATTCACAGAGCTTGTATTCATGCAACAGATATGGTTTAAAATGGAAATGGTTTTATATCTGTTGTTGCATCTCAGCATTGCATGCTTTATAAAAAGAGAGATAAATTGTTTTACCATGAGCATGGCATGAACATACTCCTCTTTAGTCTTGTCATGGTTCATATGTTGTGTAGTATATCTCTACTGAGCTGTGGCTCACCCTATAAAGGAAACCATTTCAGGTACAGGTGTTATGCCTCCACCAAGGCATTGACTTGGGAGGACTCGGAACTGAGGCTTCATTTTTGTTTCATTGTTATTTGTTGAATGTAAGCTCAAGGCTGTATTTGCGTTGAGTTGAAACTCCATTTTGTGTAACCAAGAATGTTTTTGGATAAATTTATAAGCCTGTAGGGCACTTATTATCTGGTTAGCTTCCATTTTCATACTTGTTGTAAAATGTATGATTGTGATTGGAACTAGGGCATTGAGATGTAAATAGCATGTATTTGGCATTTAGAATTTAATGGAAATGGATATATGGAATAGTTAGTTATACATATGTGTTTGTCTATCAGGTGAGTTTTGTAGCATAAATAGATATATCCTGTCAAAATTTTTGGGGCGTTACAAATCACCATTTTAACCAATTTTCTTTAGACTATAAGACATTTGTACAACAACAAATCAGAGAAAATTGAACAACAAACCAGAGAAAATCTAATGCCAAAGAAATTTGAATAACCAGAACCAGAGGAATTTGAACAAACTAGAGATCTACCAGAGAAATTTAAACAACTAGAGATATTTTAACAAACCAACATATACCTTCCTTGATTCTAACTGCAATTGGGTCTGGTTGTTCAAATCTATGGTCTCATTGAACTAATCAAATTTATAAGCCAATTTGGCTTGGCCTTCTAAAATTTTTGCCTTTTTAAATTGTATTTAAATTACGTAGATCTATAAAAAAAAATACTAAGATATTAAAAAAATTCACTAAAAATAAAAAATATAAAAAATTGAAAACTCAAATTATTTTTAAAAACTCAAAACTAAACAAAAACAAAGTTAGTAAACAAGGCAAACCATGAGGATAAGAATAAATTCATCAAAACACCAACAAAACATGTATAAAAAACATTAAAACACAACAATACCACTAGCATAACCATAATTTCTCACAAAAATTTTGTTTAATGTGAACACACTTGCTTACAAATTGCAAAATAACACACATTTCATTCACCTATCCAACTTTCTGCTGCTTTCTGTTGGTCTTTCAAATTAACAGATTTTCAAACACTCCAATCTTCTGTAAATCTCAATATCATGACATTGAGCAAAGGTAGTTCAATGTTGCTCTTCATCATCAGCTCAAAGACACAAACATCACCTGCTAATATATTGTTGTCCAGTGCAAATGAAATCCAACCAAGTTTGTGTTTTGGACCACGTGTCTTGCTATAGAACTTTGTGGACCATGTTCTCCCATCCGAAACCCTTAGTATGACACCACTGTGCTTCCCACTAAAATATTTCTAATGATATATGCTGCAAGAAATCAAACAAAGTTTCTTACTTGTCTCAATAGAAAAAGGATTCAATTCCACCAAGAGTGAAGCGAAAATTTGCTTCGTCGATTACTTGCCGGAAAAGTTGCTTTTTCTCCGACGAAACCAAACGGAGCTGAACAATCTAGGGCACTACAATCAAATTGCATCACCGGATTTGAGTTGATGAATTTGCCGATTCAGAGAGAGAATTACATGATGTTGATGAACTTGATTGCAATTTCGACTCTAAATTTGGATTTGGATTCGAATTTGGGTTTGGATTCCGATTCGTTTTCAGAAGAGAGATTTGGGAATTTGATCAAGTGAAGTTTGGATTTAGAGAGAGAGAGAGAGACGAAATAAGGAAGACACAGAGAGAGAGAAATGAGATTTGATTTGAGAGAGTCAAATTTCTCTGTGATATATGGGTGTAAAATTAAGGGACCTTAGATATTATAAAATAATATTGTGGATCTCTTCCATTACTAAAAATGGGAGAGGGACTTTAGACTAATTTTTCCTAATATAAATTTTCATTTTGTAACGCTCAGTTAATCTATCATTTATATTAAAAATTAAATTAATTAAATATCAATAGTCACAAGATCAAATCACATTTTCTTCTCAAAATATGAACTGTAAATTTAAAAAATGATACATGCCATTCATTTTTTTAAAGATAACTTACGAATCAATCGTGTCACGTCTAATTAACTTTGTTATGAATAATCAACCTAACAAGTTTACAAGATAAAATAGTATCAACATAGGCTTGGAGTAAACCCACACTAAGCTAACTGCATGATGATATAGTTTACCAAAGTAGACTGCAGCTGAATCAATATAGGCTTGATGTTTTATCTTTGTTGGTCTCAGTTTCGTTGATTTTATCAATAAAATTCTCATTTTTTTGCTAATAAAAAATGACAAGCTGAATGTTATATAGGATAAATAAATAATTGAACAATAATTGCATATATATATTAAGTAAATAATTTAATAATATTTACATATACATATATTTTTTTTAAAAAAAGTTCTTATTTATCCTACACTACCGAGATCAACGTTTTCTGTTTATTTTCAGAGACAAAAGGGGAGTAGCAATTTCACGAGGAAATGGTATTGAAATCTAATCCATGAGATTGAAGGAGTTTGACAGACCATTTTGCAAATCACTTTACAGAAACAACAAAATGATCTTTTATATAATGAGGGGCTTATACATAATTTTATAAATTTAATTCCAATCAACTGATAATTTTTTTAGTCAATCTCACCTGAAACTATTCCACTAATTTATCTTACAATCTTTAACTTAAAATCTTTAACTTAAAACACAATTTATCTTACAATCTTTAACTTAAAACCATCCCACTAATAATTTTTTTAGTCAATCTCACCTGAAACTATTCCAACCTAATTCCGGAAAAATCATGAAATGAAATCAAACATAAAAAATAAAATGAATAAAGTGATTGACCCCACCACTACACAGACTTTTTGGTTTAAAAAAAATAAAAATAAAAAGGTTAAAACTGTCGTTTAGAAATAGATTATTTTGATAATTTTATAAAAAAATTTAAAAGATGTGCAAAATAGACTTTACGAAGTCTACTTATTTTAAAAAGTAGGTTAAAAGTTGATTTTTTAGATTTTTAAATTTTTTTTGAAAAAAAAATATAAAAAACTAAAGAGGTGATATGACTTTAAAAAAAAATTAAAAAGCAAAAAAAGAACTGCTTTTAACCTCTTTACTAAAAGAAAAGTCTACTTGTATGTCCAAAGCTCTCTCTTTCAAGAGAACTTATAGATTCTGTGTTGTTCTTCCTGGAGGAAAGTGCGATCAGACTACAGGTTTTATTTTATGCTTTTGCCAATTGCTTCTTCTTCTTCTTCTTCTTTTTGTTAATTTTTTGAGCCAAATCAAAGAGTAATTTCTGTTGTGTTCAAAATTTATACAAATCTGTTAAGTGCGATCAGATTACAGGTTTGATTTTGCTATTTTCTTTTTCTTCCTTTTGTTAACTTCCTGTGGCAAACCAATGTGTTCATTTGAGTTAATCTCCAGAGTTGAATCTTTTAATTGTTCCACTTTGCTCCAAAATATTCAATCCATTACACTTAGTCGGTGTCAAAATCTGTTATGAGAGGTGAGGTAGTCTTGGAATTTTACATGAAATTTCAATGAAATCAATATGATCAAATAAATAAGTGTCAAAATGTACATTTTGTAGCATTTTTTTAGGTTTAAATAAAATTAAAAAATCCCTTTTACCCTTGCTCAATTCGAACAGAGCTAATATTAGGGAGTAAAGTGAAACAAATCCCATATTTTACCAAAGTAGAAAGATTAAAATATTGGGAATTAAAGTGAAACAAAACACATAATTTGGCGACCAATTGTGTAAATTAACCAATTTAATTTTCTGTTGTGTTGAAATTTATACAAATTTGTGATTGTGGTTCACTCTTGCTCTAATTCTTGTGCGTTTTTCTTAGAAGCTGTTGTCTTCAATGTTTTTGTCAAAACTACTCATCTGTAATTTGTAGCCACCAAAGCAAAGTGAAACAAAACACATAATTTGGCAACCAATTGTGTAAAATAACCAATTTAATTTTCTGTTGTGTTGAAATTTGTACAAATTGTGATTGGGGTTCACTCTTGCTCTAATTCTTGTGCGTTTTTCTTAGAAGCTGTTGTCTTCAATGTTTTTGTCAGTACTACTCATCTGTAATTTGTAGCCACCAAAGCAAAGACCGCAGAGATTGCTCTTGCCGGAGCTATGGCAGTCCTCAGACGAACCATCGGTGTACTTAGCAATCTAGTTTTCAAAGAAGGTCCTTGCTTGTCTCGTTTGCGAGAAGACATTGTTTGGATCGAACGTGAAATGAGGCATATTCAAGCCTACTTGGAGGATGCTGAAGCCAAACAAGGGGGAGGCAGATGAGTGGCCAACTTGGTGATTGATATTCAAGATCTTGCTTGTGATGTGGAGGACATGATACAGAAATACTTCCCTCGGACAGCATCACACAGAGGGAAGGGGTTTTTGGGTTGTCCCAAGAGTGCCACTTGTATCGTCTGCTATGGTTATGATGCTCGTAACTTTGCTGTGGAGATTGAAGGGATCAAAAGAAGAGTTGAGGATATCAATCGTGTCAGACAAACTTATGGCATCAATGAATCTAATGGTAGTGGCAGAGGAGATATATGGGATGAAAGACGATCTTTTCCCCATATTGATGAACCAAATGTTGTTGGTTTTGAAAAACACATTGAAGATTTGGTGGCAAAAATGCTCAAGAAAGAATTACAATGTCGTGTGATCTCAATTATTGGCATGGCAGGACTATGCAAAATAACTCTTGCTAAGAAAGTTTTTAAGTCCACTCAACATAATTTTGAACGTTCTGCATGGATTTACGTTTCTCAGCAACCAAATATAAAAGAACTTTTACGAGACATTGCACAACAAGTGGGCTTGGAGAAAGAGAAGTGGGAGGAAAACGTCGAGCTCAATTTGTTTACATTCCTTAGCTGACACAGGTAGTTAATAGTCCTTGATGATATGTTGCATATTGTGACATGGGATGCTATAAAGAATGCCATCCCTACCAATACGAAGAATGAGAGTAGAATACTCTCACTTCTCGAAACAATGATGTGGATACTCATGTTGGCGGGAAGAGCTCTCTACATGAGTTGCGACCTTTAAATGAAGAAAATAGCAAAAAACTATTCTTTAAAATGGTTATGGTTGAAACAAGTGATCCCCCTCAACTGGAGAATATTGGTGAGCAAATATTAAAAAGATGTGGTGGTATACCACTCGCAATTGTGGAGAGAGAGAGGTTGAGGATGTGGGGGATGATTATCAAAATCACTTGATTGCGAGGAACTTGATTCAAGTTGTTCAAAAGAGGTTTGATGGAAAGGCTAAGAGTTGTCTCATTCATGATATTTTGCACAATCTTTGCATTCGAGCGGCCAAGGAGATTAATTTCTTTAACACTCAAAATGATGCAATCACCTTTAATCTTGGAACGGGAGTATGTAGAGTCACTACTCATGGTAGTAATTTCAATGACTACATTTATTTGAATTATCCAACTCCAAAGCCTCGTGCTATGCTATGTTTTAGTGGAGAGATCTGGAAAACCTAACAAGGAAAACGTCTAAGAATTTTCTAGGAGACTTATCTTCTGAGGGTTCTTCCAAATGAAGTTGGCAATTTGAAGAACTTGCATTACCTTGGATTGGGATTCACAAATTATACAAAGTTTGATGTTATTGAAATTCCTCGCACCATAAGCAATCTGAAAGGTTTGCTAACCTTCGACGTTAGAGAATGCAATCCTGGTGTCATCCTTCCTAATGTTATTTGGACTATGAAGCAACTAAGACATATCCTCTTACCTAGATTCTGCAAGAAGGTTCCCTCATTCTGTGGGATCAACTTGGATAGATTTTATCCAACTGAAATTTGTTTACCAAATCTCCAAACCCTATATTGGTTGATGGAAGAAATTGTGTGTGATTTCAGTTTTTTGCACAAACACTCCAATTTGAGAAAATTGGGAGTCAATGATTCGTTCGTGTATCATTGAGGTATTATCAAATCCAACACTTGTACTAACCAACCTTGAAAAGTTGTTGTCGGATGTCGGTGAGATATTAAGAACATGGAATTTGTCTCGATATGAGAATCTTCTTAGCCTAAAGCTGGAGCCCATTTGGTGGATAATTGAGTTCCCCCAACATGATAAACTTCCTCCAAACCTTACCAAGCTTACCCTTCTGGAGAATTATTTAGAAAAAGACCTAATGGAGACTCTAAAGAAAGTCCCTAAACTAAAGATCCTAAAATTATACTCCTATCCATATGTGGGGAGCAAGATTGTTTGCCCTGGAGCACCTGGTTGTAACTTTCCTCAACTTGAAGTATTGAAAATTGATTGTTTGCAATTTGTAGAAGAGTTAATAGTTGAGGAAGGAGGAATGCCACGACTCAAGGAACTTGGCATCTTTCGATGCAATCCAATAACAACGGTCCCAAATAGAATCAAAAACATAATGAAGATAGATAACTAGTGAAAAGGTATAATATTTATCTTGTTTCATCCATATAGTTCTTAACTATCATACAATTTTATATGGGCAAACTTTACTTTACCAGTGTGGTTTGGGCCATGTGCAGTTTAGTCCCTAACATTTGGAAATGACCACATAACCCCCTTGCGGTTTGTAGACTGAAGTGCATTGTTAAATCCGTTAATGATTTAATGAAAAAGACTAAAATACCCCTGTATTTTGTCATTTGTTTGGAAGGCAAAGTGCACTTTAATCCACAGTGCTTTATTCCATGTGTGATTTACCCTCTTGAACTTTGAAAATGAGTATATAACTCCCTTATGTCTGCCACGTGTTTCACACTTACTGTTAAATTAGATGAAATGTTTAACGGTGCACTTCAATCTACAAATCACGTCAGAGCTATGTGGTTATTTCTAAACACCAAGGGGTAAACTGCACATGACCCAAACCAAAGGGGCAAAGTGAAGTTTGTCCATTTTATATTTGTGGTTGTTTGCTCCATTTCATATCTATAAGTTTATTTTAATATTCCTTATTTTGTTTCATCTATATATTTATTATAGGTTAAGGGAAAGGAGTTTCAACCCCCATGACTTCATTCTGGAAGGTTTGGTCAACATTTATTTCTCAACTTTTCCAGTTATATTATTTAGAAAGAACTATAAGGGTTGCATTTGGATCATGGATTTGGGTAGAGATTTAGAAAGGAAAAGGAAAAAAAAAAATAGGTGAAATGTAACTATATTTCAAGTGATTATTGGGTACTCCGGGAGCATGGTCACGTGGTGCTCCATGGTATTATGATTGGTGAAGAAGGTGGCGTATTATGATTTTGTGTTGAGTGATTAAGAAACATAAGGGGTATGGTGAATGATGATTAGTGAAGGAACATGGACACGTGGTACTCCAAGAGTACCTAATAATTTTCCGTATATTTCATTCACATTTAAACCACATTTTCATTTCTTTTTTCAAATCTGTCCAAATCTAAAGCCTAAATATTACAGACATTTTTCCTTTTTTTTTTTAAAAAAAAAAAATTTGAGAAATTATTAGGTAATCCTAAATAAAGTAATAGAATTTTGGGCAAAATGTATTTTATCTACAAAAACTAAGTAAGATCACTTCAGTTCGTAACCAACATCACAAAGTTTCAAAATCAAACATTTAGTTCATAATCAAAAACACCACAAAACCATATAACCAAGACACTCCAGCTCATAACCAACCACCATGAAGTCACAAAACTAAATCCACAATAAATTTGATTACCACAAAGCCTTATAACTAAACATCACATAATTCATAATCAAAATCACAAAAACTTTATAAATTATGACATAAAACACACCTTTCAACCGAGCATGTACCATTTGGATTATTAATTATTATTATTTCATTTTTTTCAACAATTGATGTTGCTAGTTTTGATTGGATTTGTATTGTCTCATAGGTGGAATGGATTCATCTTGTCTCATAGGTGGAATGACTAAGCATATATGTTGAAGACACAGGCTGTTGATTGTTATCTTGAAATTGTCTACTCAGTAAAGCTGTTCTGCTCTTATTGTTTGTGTGGTGTTTCATTAAAAGATTGATTTGTTCTAATATGGAATTGTCTCTACTTTTGTAATTTGATGTTTTTGGTTGTTGTGTATTTCTATTTAGATGTGTGCTGTTTGAACTTGCTGGTATTCAATGCATGAGTTCTGTGGTTTTTTTTTGTTGATGTTGAAACCAATGAAATGTCATATTAACTTTTTCCGCTATCATTATATTCCTATTTGAACATACAAAGTGATGGTTTTTTGTTTGTTTGTTTGTTTGTTTGTTTGTTTTTAAATTTTTGGAGCTTGTATCAGATTACAAGTCAAAGGTTATTTGGAATTTCTTTTGATTTGCTTATAAATTTTGTGGTATCCGCATTGAGCTCATTATAAATTTCAATTGACTAATATAGTAAATACCAGAACAAAAAAAATTATTAGCTAGTATCCACATTGAGTAGGTTCTTCAATCACCAAATCATCAATATTATTGTCATTTACACATTGATCAAGTTGTTCAATTACCAAATACTAAACCTGAACCCTCTACTTGTTTCTTGGTACCGAAAAACTTATCAAGTAGATTGAGAAAGAATAAAATTTTCTACTTTGTGCAGCTTCTTTCATATCTGGAACTACACTTGTTAACAAGCATGGCTATATAATCAAAAATCCACACAAATTCACAATCCACTGACATGTGCATATAATAATATATTTCAAAAAACATTTCATAATCCTCTCAATACCCATATACAAACATCTATAATGTGTATATTAATGGAACACATAGACATAAATTATACACAAACAAATATGTATACATACAAACCTCGTTCACAAAATTATCAGTTGAATCCACCTTGATTTCATTCTATCCCCCAACAATCAAAGCTACTACTCTCTAATCACAACACCAAGTAGTCTACAACCACGTTTTTTAATAGCATTACAAGTTACTATGTTTTTTTCCCAAAATACAGCATTGATGGAAAAACAGATAAGTATAATTGCAGTGAAATCCAATAAAATTTTAGACACAATTAAAGAAGAATTAAGCTAGTGGTTGAATAACTCCAAATTTTAAAATCTAGAACAGATCAATGCTCGAACCCAATAATAGAAAACCTAATTATTCAAGCATCCCCGAAAACTCGGAAAGAGAGAGAGGACTCACTCGCCGTTGAGAAAGAGACGCCGCCGTTTATCGTCGCCGGCGGCGGCGCTGCTGCTGTGCTGCCGTCGGCCGGTTGTTTCCTTGTTGACTGGATCTGGTTGGAACTTAGAAATAGCAATGAAGAAGTTGTGTTGTGTTGTTTTCTTTTGTCGATTTCAGTCACCATGAATGGACTGATAATTTCTATTATTATTATTGCAATTTGGTCCTCCACGAATTGTTTTTGGGCTTTATTTAAATTTCTAATAGTATAAGGTGCCGTTTATTTTGAGAGATAAATGATGGAATTGAATTAGTAATGAAGTGGAGTTTACAAATATTATTTGATTTAGATGGATTTTTTTATAAATTAGTTTTTTGGTTTTTTGTATTTTTTTTTTATTTTTCATGATTTTTTTTAATATTTTAAATAATTTTTTTACTTTTTCAATTCACTAAATACAAAAAAAATATTAAAATTCAATATATTTTTATATTATTTTGTATTTATTATTTTTTTTGTAAGTTTTCACAAATATTTTACTTGTTAATGTATCTAGATTAGGTAAATTTAAAAAGTAAAAACAATACTTAAAATATTGGAAGATGTACTAATAAATCCCAAATTCTAATCTTTTCAAAAATTCACTAAAAATAAAATAAAAAACACATAAAATAAAAAATTCAATTTTCAAAGAAAATATAGTCTAAACCAATCAAGTCATTATGAAATAAAATAAGGAAGGACCTAGCAATTCCCCGAGGATTTGGTTTTGTTGATCCAATCATATGAGATTGTAGGTGAAAAGACTTTGAATAATGCTATATATATATCAATTAATGTTTACATTAGTGTACTAATAAATGATGTGGTATCATTTGTATGGTTTTGAGTATTTGTAACTTGTATAATAAATGTGGTCAATAATTTATTTATTTATTTATTTTTTTGTTACAGGAAAATCCTCCTTACCCTCCCGCAGGTCCAAGGCAGCGCCTCTTGCAGAGATCACCAATGTGTCCTCTTAGCCGTTCCGAGCGAGGAGACTATAACCTGAGAACTTGCCCCGACCTCCCAAGCGCCCCTTGCAGAGATCATCAAGGTGTCCTGTTAGCCGTTCCGAGCGAGGAGACTATAACCTAAGAACTTGCCCCGACCTCCCAAGACAAGCTCCGCTTAAGTCAGGACTCGTACAGCGGGGGAGCATTGAACCCACACCAAGTGCTGACTAGACAACTTGAAGTCCAACCTCCTAACCAACAGTGCTTCGCCCAGGAGATTGGCCCAAGAGGGGAATTAAACTTGTGACCTTGGGGCTTAAACCCCAAGGCCTTACCACAATGCCACAACCCCTTGGGTTAATGTGGTCAATAATAATATCATAATACTAGTTGATACACTAGTGTATACATTAATTGGTACTTGTAACAACACTGAAAGACTTTATTGCTCCCCATTTTACAAAAGTAATAAAGTCACATTTTATGTAATGAGATTTTTTACATAATTTTATATATTTTATTCAAATTAAAAGTTGTTTGGGATGATCTAAATAGATATATTTTTTAATTTTTTATGAAAAAATTTCCAGAAAAGTAAAAAGGTGATATGACTAAATAAGTCCACTTGTTTAGTTTATACCAAATAATTTGTTAACTAATAACCACCACATTAATATACAAAATAAATACATGTTATCTTACATTTCCAACCTAATATAATCATACTAATAATTCTCTCACTAATAATAATCTCGTCTAACTTAGTTCAAAAACAAACGAAGAAATGCGGAGCCCCTATTTTGATTTTAAATTTCGGGACACAAGGCAAAGCTTTTGTTGTCTCTAACAATAAGGTTGTTCATGAAAACCGAATACTCACCCAAATCATCTAACCCGAGCCGACCCAGGCCGTTATGGACAATTTTGAAGAACATGATCGTCAGCTGCAAGTTTTTTGTACTAAAATTTCGTGGATTTGGGATCGATAACCAATCATCCACATATATATACCCACTCATCACAATCTGAAGAGTTATTTTGAGAAGATGGTTATAATTCACTTTTTTGTTAAAAATTGCTTATAAGCAATTTTTTTGTGAGAGAAGAAATGGGTTATAATTCAGGAAGTGGATTATAACTCACTTCCCAAAAGGGGCCTGACTAACACTCTTTAAAAAGAGTGTACTATATGTACCCTTAATTATATTATTTTATTTCTTAATTATAATAAAAAAAATTTAATTATGACAATATTTTAGTTATGACTTATAGATCTTTAATTATAGGGGCATGCACCAATAAATCCCAAATTTGTATCTTATAACCCATTTGGTCCTATGAATTTTTTTGTGAACCGTTAGGTCCTATCCCAATGTTAATGACCATTGAACATCATCGACATCAAATATTATCCATCAAACATCAAAATATCAAACATCAGATTTATGAGTAACATCATCAAAACAACATCAACCATCATCAACAAAACAACATCCAACATCATACAACATCATCAAAATAACATCAAAAATAACGATTAAATAATTTTTTAAATAACGATTAAACATCAAAATAATAATTAAATAATTTTTAAAATAACGATTTCTTGCCCAACAACATCAATTACAAAAACAACATCAACCATCACGATGTGTTGGAGAACATCAGATCTCAAAAGCGGAGGACGACTTTGATTTCCATTATTAGGGTTGTTGAAATCCGATTCAACTTCGACGGCATACGAAACTCCGTTGCAACAAGAATCCACGACGCTACGGTAACCTCCTTCATCGCTATGAATCCTATGGAAGCCCTTCTACACAGGGACTGAGTAAAACCCATTTTTCTTCTGCTTCTTCGAATTCACAGAACCCGCTTCTCTCTCCTCCTCTTCCGAATCAATGTCCTCCGCCATGCACCGCTTGAGGTTCTGTATTTCGAATTTCATCGTCCTTCTAAAAATCATCTTCTCCAAACATTTTAACCTATCGAACTCGCTTCCCGAATCAACAACATAACCTTAATTTGACAACAAACTTCGATTCAAACAAACACCAAAACCTCGGAATCTCGCCGAATTGTTCCCAAATTTGAACCCAAAACGGGCTTCGCCAGAATCTGAAATCGAAGAAAGGTACGACCACCAAAACTAAAAAGACGTTGATCCTTGCCCAAGTTTTCTAGAAATGGAAGATGGTGTTTGGCTTCCAAGAAAACATGTGGACTGGATTTTCTATTGGTTTCGTGGCGGTTTTTTTGACAGATTTTGTGTGGGAAAGTTTTTTATTAGAACAGTTCACAATAAAGCGGGACAAGAAAAGTAAAGAAAGGAAAGATTGTGGAAAGAGGACTGTGTTTGGAAATTTATGTTTCTTTATTCGATGAATTTAATAATGTATTTTAGTCTTGGTGGAAGAAGATCATGGATATGTCTGTTGGGGAGTCGATTAGGGCTCGTATTGATTCAATTTGATTTGAACATCGCTGAAGAATATCACAATATTGATGTTGATGATGTTCACATTTTTTTTTTTTTATGATGTTTTGTTAATGTTTGATACTGTCAATTGGTGCAGTTAATATTGCTAATGTAACTAATGTTTTGATGATATTAATGATGTTGTTGATGTAGATAGTGGGACTAAATGGTGCATAAGAAAACTTGTAGGACTAAATGGTTTAACTTTCTACCAATGTTTTAAAAACCGGACCGCTGAATGAACCGGAAAAATGATCGGGCGGACGGGTCACCGGTTCAACCGTCGGGTTGAACCGGAATCGAACCGTGACGTCATAAATATATTAAAATTATATTTAAATTAAAATATAAGTAATAAAATTATAAATTAAAAATTTTAATAATCTTAAATATTTCTCTTAATACTTTTTTTATTAAAAAATATAAAAATATAAGTAATAAAATTATAAATTAAAAATTTTAATAATCTTAAATATTTCTCTTAATACTTTTTTTATTAAAAAATATAAAGATATATTTAAAAATATTATTAATTTTAATTTTGGAAGAAGAAATCAAATATTCAATATTCCCTCCATATGATTTTAATTTAAATACTTTGATTGAAAGAAGAGCAAAATTTTTGGAGGGATATCAAAATTTTAAGTTTCCCTCCAATGAATTTGATTGAATCCCACATAGATTTTTTGAGTTTTTTTGGAAGAATTTTTTTCTTATAAATAGATAGAAGCTTTCACAATAATTTTAAGCTCTCAATGGGATTCCTCACAAGAGGAGACCCTTAAAAGAGAGTTTCCAATTAAATTTTTATTATATATATAATATATAATATATATATATATATAAAATAAGAAAGAAAGAAAGAAAAGAAAGAAAGAAAATTAAAAAAAAAGTAGCCAGTCCGGTTCGATCAACCCGGTACCGGGTCGACCGGTTCACCGGTTTAACCGGTGGGTTCACCGGTTTTCATTAAATCTTCCGGTTTTTGCTAATGGCCGGTTTTGGTGGACTGACCGGACCGGAACCCCATCCGGTCACGGGTTCAACCGGTTGAACCGGCCGGTCCGGTCCGGGTTTTAAAACCATGCTTTCTACCATATAGGATTTATTGGTAATTTTTCCTTAATTATATCTTATATAATATTCAATTATATTTTTTTATTTTAATTATAACTTAAAATATATAAAATTACGTCATTTTTTTTCTAATTATAAAGTACATGATATATCAAGGATAATAGTCTTTCTCCTTCCTAGGTTTTGTGAGAGATAGAAGAAAAATGAGAAAAGAAAGCGATGAGAGACGAGTATGAGAGAGACTTTTCAATTTCTGATCTTCTTAAAATTTATGTATGAGAGAGAGAGAGGGGGGAGAGAGAGACCAAAAAATAAAAAAAAGACGAGACATTAGATGCCTTTGAAAATTGGGAAGGAACAGCCTGTCAAAGACAGGGACCAATTGTTTTTTTTTTATTTTTAATAATACTATATGTATTCATTAATATATTAATTAATGTATCAATTGATAATATGATATATAGTATTCATTAATATATTAATTAATGTACCAATTGATAATATGATATAATTTTAAAAAAAATTAATATTTGTAATGTGATTAATGAATATAGCCAATAATAATATCGTAACCAATATTAATACACTAATTAATATCTTAATTAATATACGTAACACCACCATTTTTATTTTTTTTTTCAAAGACATTTTAATATCTCTTGCTTCATATATCTTTCTATAAATTCTAAGAAAATTAGAATTTGAATATTCTCTTTCCTTACCCTCATCTCTCACCTCGCTCTTTCTCTCATTTTTCTTCCATCTTTAACAAGGAGAAATATTATGGTATATATTCCTCTCTCTTTAATATAAGTCCAGTATAATACATGATAAAATATCTCTATGCTCAAATTAATAAAAAAATTATAATACATGATAAAATATCTCTATGCTCAAATTAATAAAAAATTTATGATTCGAACGTAACAAAGGTTCGGTATAATACATGATAAAAATATCACCATACTTAGATTAATAATGCATAAAAATTTATAATTCACAGATAACAAAGGTCTGACATATTAGATGATAAAGATATCTCCATACTCATAATAATAATTCATGCTCTGCAGATAATAAAAATCTAATATAGCCTTCATTCGAGATGTTGATTGATTTTTTTGACTTTTTGGCTAGTTTAAGCCTCGTTTGGCAAGTGGTGATTTTAGCTAAAAAATCCTTAAAAAAATAAAAAAGCCAACAACATATACAAAAAAGTCAAAGGTTTCTTTTTCTCTCTACTTTTTGCACATCTTTTCATAAAAAAACCTAAAAGTCATTCCAAACATACTAGTTTTTTTTACATCATATTTTAATCAAAAAATTAAAAAATCACTAAAAAATCATATTCCCAAATGAAGCCTGGGGTTAAAAACCCTCTTTGGGATAGGTTTTTTGGCTTTTTAAACTTTTGTGAGAAAAAAATGAAATAATTATGATTTGAATGTGACCTTTTATCTTATTAAACTAAAAAAACATATATATATTTTTTTTTTGTAGCTAAAATAGCCTTAACCCAACCCATAACTTCATGCCAAACATAACCATAATATATGATAAAAATATCCCCATATTCGAAAGAAAAATGTTTTGTGGCCCTAAAAACTGTGGCCCTAATGGCCCTAATTTCCTTTTTGGGTAAGTTTGTTTTTTTTTTCTTTTTTTTTATACCTGATATGAAAATTAGGGCCATTAGGGCCACAGTTTTTTGAGCTACCAACCAAAGCCCTATTCGAAATAATAATGAATAAAATTTTATGATGAGCAGATAACAAAAGTCCGGCATAAGACAGGATAAAAATATCTCCATACTTGAGATAATTATGCATAAAAATTTATACTCCACAAATAATAAAGATCCAACATAATAAACGATAAAAATATCGCTATACTCAAAATAATAATGCATAAAAATTTATGCATTCTGAAAATTTAATTAAAAACTTTACTGTTTTTGCTATAGAAGAAATCGTGCAATAGTTTCACGACACCGACTTTTTTTTTATTTAAAAGAATTAATTGCCTAAGATGTTGCCAAGTTCCACCAATATAAACAAGTAATGCTTTTTGTTTGGTAAGCTGCGCTGCCAAGTTTCATCAATATGAACCAAGTAATGGTTGTTTAATTTGATGGGGCACGTGTAAGTCTTCTCCAATGAAGATCCACAAAAGCCTTTCGACAACCCCTTATTTTAGCGTATAAATTAACGGGTTTTTATTTAATGTTAAGAACATCATATTCATCTCCTTCACCTAAGTTTTTCTTTTGATACTGATAGTGTCAATTGTACGGATACAAAAAATTCGATACTTATAATAAAGAAAACTCGATGAAAAAAGTTATTAGAGTCACGTGATCATTATCTACAAGAGAAAACACTCATAGTCGTTAAACGGTCGGGAGTCATTTGATGTCTAAATTAATCCTCTAATATTATAAAAATATCGAAACGCTCACAGTCGCTAAACGGTCGGGGTCATCCGATGTCTAAATTAATCCTCTAATATTATAAAAATATTTAATGAACAAATTTCATAGAGAAAAATAGTGTACCTCAATCCATAGAAGTTAGCAAGTAGTTTGAATGATTCAAAAGTTTTGTTCCAAACAATCTCTGATTATTTAAGACTTTCTATCTTTCGATAAGTTTTGCCCAATATAAAAAACTATTATAGTGTTTGACTAAAATTTGACAATTTTCTTATATTGCGTCACGACCTACATACTTTTTGTGATAATTTTTATTCCCTCTCACTTCTTTTATCAATGTTTCACGGTTTGTGAGCAAAGTTGCAAGAGACAACAATATTAACAGAAAGTCTTGAACTTCAACATGTTGTATAGTGGTTCTAGTGTTTCATCTCCAATATGTGAGAAGCATAGAAACGCCCATGATTGAGAATTTTCTAAGAGATTGCATTAATTCGGCTAGTTCGATGTGTTGTAAATTGGCAAGGTAAATTGGCAAGGATTGTGGCAACTCCACCAATTGTTAGTGCAGCACTAACCAGCCCACCATCCATGAGTGCAGCACCAAAGTTCTCCACTTCCATTGTGCATTCTCCACTTCCATGAATGGAAGCTCCACCAAGAGAGTGGAATGGAGTAGGTGATGGCCAATCACCTCCTCCCTCTGATATGTATATATAGAGAGGTTGAGGAAGAGGGAAGATACAGCAGAGTGAGTTCAATAGAGAGAAAAACAGTGAGAGAGAATTACATCTGAGAGAGCTTGTAATTGTTCCATTTTTCTCAATAGAGTGATCCGCTGCCCGTGGACGTAGGCGACTTGCCGAACCACGTTAAAACTTGTGTGTTATTGCTTGTTTGTGTTCCCTGGTGTGCCCCCGATCCGCAACAATTGGTATCAGAGCTCGGGTTGCGAAAAATTCAATTTTTCCCGAAAGTGCCCAGATTTCGAAGTGCTCGAAATTAACTTTTGACCATATCAGGAGGAAGAACTCCTCGAGAGGAGTCCAACCAAGCAAAAACAGAGCCAAAACAATTTGCGACGCGCCGTCACGCGCCGGGAGAAGATTGCGCGTGAAATTCACGCGCCGCACGCGCCATCTGAGGAAGAAGACGAGTCATCCCGCGCGTGGTGCTGACGTCAGCTGACGTCAGCTGAGCCGAGCCGAGCCGCCAGCTCCGCTGCCAAGCCGCCGCGCCGCGCCGCCGTTGACCGCCGCGCCGCCGTTGACCGCCGTTGACCACGCCGTCAAACCTCCGTTGACCGCGCCGACTGCGCCGTTGACCGAGCCGTTGACCATCGTTGACCAGCCGTTGACCGGAGTAATTATCCGGTGCATCTCAGCGCACCAGATTCTGCAGATCTGAACCGTCCAAACGGTTTTGGCCAGATCAGAGCCATTCGGAGTCCGTTTTCGACAATCCAATAGTGTTTTCCAACTATTTGGGATATTCCGGACACATCCGTACGGTTAGTTTTTGAATCAGAGGTGTTCAAAATATTTTGGCTTGATCTGAGGCATTCGGAATCCGTTTTTGACGATCCAATAGTGCTTCCCAACTATTTGGAGCATTCCGGACACATCTGTACGGTCAGTTTTTTGAATTGAAGTTTCTAACAAAAAATGGCAGAATCTAGATCAACCGAGTCCGTAAGTAATCCAGCCAGTACAAGTACTTCTAGGCATTGGGCCCCGGTGTCCCATGCCAAGTTCGAGGTAGACAAGTTCGATGGAAGCAGCAACTTCGGCATGTGGAGATGCGAAGTTAAGGATATGCTTGTCCAGATGAACCTGCACTTCACTCTGGGAGACAAACCAGATGACCTGGACGAGATAGAATGGGAGAGGGTGAATCTCCTGGCCTGCAGTTCTATCCGACTTTGCCTAGCGAAAGAGGAGAAGTACGCCTTCACAGAATATGACATTGCGAAGAAGCTTTGGAAGGCGCTGGAAGACAAATTCATGACAAAGAGCATCGAGAACCGGCTCTACTTGAGGAAGAGGTTGTTTCGTTTCGACTACATTAAAGGTATTTCGATGAACGAACACCTAAATAACTTCAATAAAATTATTACGGACTTGAAAAATTTGGATGATCACGTTGGTGATGAAGACAAAGCACTGTTATTGTTAAACTCCTTGCCTGACTCGTATGATCATCTCACTACTACTTTACTGTACGGTAAAGAGAAGATCAAGTATGTTGATGTTGCAAACGCCTTGGTGAACAATGAGTTCAGAAGGAAAGACAAGTCTGCAAACAGGGACTCAACATCCGAGGCATTAACAGTCAGAGGCAGAACCAATAACAGAAGAAATGCAGGGCGAGGAAAGTCCCGCTCAAAATCCAGGGGGAAAGCTTCAGACAAAAGACGTCTTGCAAAAGACGAATGTGCTGCTTGTCGCCAGAAAGGGCATTGGGCAAAAGATTGTCCAAATAAAGACAAGACAGAAGAGAAGGTGAATATTGCACGAGATGGAGATAATGATGAAGGAGGTGCCTTCACCGTTTCATCATACGGCCAGTCTGATGAATGGATTATCGATTCCGGGTGTTCATTCCATATGTGTCCGAACAAGCAGTGGTTCTCGAGCTTACAAGAGTTCGATGGAGGAGTTGTGCTGATGGGCAACGACCAAGCTTGCCAGACAAAGGGAATTGGAACAATCAAACTGAAGATCCATGATGGAACAATCAGAATTCTTGAAGATGTACGGTATGTACCAGATCTAACCAAGAATCTCATCTCAGTGGGAGTTTTAGACTCCAAAGGTTACAGAGTAACCATGGAAGGTGGAGTCCTCAAGGTTGTTCGAGGAGCATTGGTTGCAATGAAGGGTACTCGAAAGGGAAATTTATATTTCCTGGATGGCTCTACAGTCACAGGAAAAGTGGCTGTCTCCACCAGTTCCAGCTCAGAAGATGATGCATCAGACACTTCCAGACTTTGGCACATGCGCCTAGGGCATGTCGGAGAGAAGGCTTTACAAGGGTTGGTAAAGCAAGGCCTGTTGAAAGGCGCCAAGACGGGGAAGCTTGAGTTCTGCGAGCATTGTGTATTGGGCAAGCAAACAAGAATCAAGTTTGGTACTGCAATTCACCGTACCAAAGGGATTCTAGACTACGTCCACACCGACGTATGGGGTCCTTCCAAGAATGCTTCGTTGGGAGGTAAACACTACTTTGTGTCGTTCATTGATGATTTCTCCAGAAGAGTTTGGATTTATACAATGAAACACAAAGATGAAGTCTTAGACATCTTTCTTACATGGAAGAAGATGATTGAGACCCAGACAGGCAGACGGATCAAGAAGCTCAGATCTGACAATGGTGGAGAATACACATCAGATCCCTTCTTTGAGGTTTGCCAGAATGCAGGGATAGTGAGACATTTCACAGTTCCTGGAACACCGCAGCAGAATGGAGTAGCAGAACGCATGAACCGCACTTTGGTAGAGAAAGTCCGGTGTATGTTGTCACAGTCTGGATTGAGCAAGGCGTTTTGGGGCGAGGCATTGAACTATGCTCGTCATCTTGTCAACAGACTACCTACTGCAGCACTGAATGGGAAGACTCCCATGGAGGTATGGTCAGGAGTCCCAGTTACTGATTATGATCAGTTACGTATTTTTGGATGTCCAGCATATTTTCATGTTACAGAATCTAAGTTGGATCCAAGAGCCAAGAAAGCCATCTTCTTGGGCTTCGGTGACGGTGTTAAGGGATACAGACTGTGGTGTCCTGAATCAAAGAAAGTTCTCATCAGAAGAGATGTTACCTTTGATGAGTCTGCAATGTTGAAGCAACCAGATCCTCAACAGAAAGTTGAAGCATTGAAGAAGTCAGTGCAGGTGGAGTTTGAGACTCCATCAAAGACTAGTCAGCCAATCAACCATCCTGAAGAAGTCTCAGAAGATAGCTCTGAAGAGAGTTTAGATGAAGATCCAGAGGCTCCGCAACAATCAGAACCCATTGCAATCAGGAAAGGTAAAAGGGTTACTAAGCAACCCAGTTGGATGACCGATATGGTAGCCTATGCACTTCCAATCATTGAAGACAATGTTCCGTGCACTTTCAAAGAAGCCGTGCAGCATCCAGAAAGTGTCAAATGGAAGGAGGCTATGGATGAAGAGATCGGTTCACTTCACAAGAACCAGACTTGGGAGTTGGTGCAACTTCCAAAGGGAAAGAAAGCAATTGGGTGTAAGTGGGTTTACACCAAGAAAGAAGGCATTCCAGGCAACAACATCAGATTCAAAGCTAGATTGGTAGCTAAAGGCTATGCTCAGAAGGAAGGAATAGACTACAATGAGGTATTCTCACCTGTTGTGAAGCACACGTCTATTCGCGTCTTGTTAGCTTTGGTTGCACAGTTTGATCTCGAGCTCGCCCAACTCGACGTCAAAACTGCCTTCTTACATGGAGATCTTGAAGAGGAGATCTACATGTCCCAGCCAGATGGCTTCAAAGTTGCTGGAAAAGAGAATTGGGCCTGTAAGCTGAACAGATCGTTGTACGGGTTGAAGCAATCTCCGAGACAGTGGTACAAGCGATTTGATCGGTTCATGATAGGGAAAGAATACACAAGAAGTCAATTTGATCATTGTGTATATTTCCGTAAGCTTCCCGACGGTTCCTTCATCTACTTGCTCTTGTATGTAGATGATATGCTAATTGCATCTACGAGCAAGGTGGAGATTGACAAACTCAAGGCTCAGTTAGCAAGGGAGTTTGAAATGAAGGATTTGGGAGAAGCAAAGAAAGTTCTTGGCATGGAGATCAAGAGAGACAGGAAGAAGGGCACGGTTTGTCTGACACAAACCCAGTATCTGAAGAAGGTGTTAGACAGATTTGGCATCAATGGGAAAACCAAAGCTGTAAGTACACCATTGGCCCCTCATTTCAAGCTTAGTGCTTTGTTGTCTCCACGCACAGAAGAAGAACGGAAGCATATGGCACAGGTTCCATATGCAAATGCAGTTGGTGCATTAATGTATGCTATGGTTTGTACAAGGCCTGACATCTCGCATGCTGTGAGTATGGTAAGCAGGTATATGCATGATCCAGGAAAAGATCACTGGCAGGCAGTGAAGTGGATCCTAAGGTACATACATGGCACAATCAATCAGGGATTGAAGTTCGAGAGAGATAACCGACTCGGGCAGAATTTGAAAGGTTATGTGGACTCAGATTATGCTGGTGACTTAGACAAACGCCGGTCAACAACAGGGTATTTATTTACGCTTGCTAAAGGGCCGGTGAGTTGGAGATCAACGCTTCAGTCAACGGTGGCTTTGTCTACTACAGAGGCAGAGTACATGGCAGTGACAGAAGCCTTTAAAGAAGCTATTTGGCTACACGGGTTGATTGAAGACTTGGGACTTGTTCAGAAGCACGTTGAGGTGTATTGTGACAGTCAGAGTGCCATTTGTTTGGCAAAGAACCAGGTTCATCATTCCCGCACCAAGCACATTGACGTCCGTTTCCATTTCATCCGAGAAATTGTGAATGAAGGGGATATTCTGCTTCAAAAGATTGGTACTGCAGATAATCCGGCCGATATGCTCACAAAGGTAGTCTCTGGGATCAAGTTCCAACATTGTTTGGACTTGGTCAACATCTCTCGGAACTGAGCACCTTCGGGTGCAAGGCAGTGTTGATCGATCACTATGTTGGATTAGAGAATCCTCGCCAAGGTGGAGATTTGTTGTAAATTGGCAAGGTAAATTGGCAAGGATTGTGGCAACTCCACCAATTGTTAGTGCAGCACTAACCAGCCCACCATCCATGAGTGCAGCACCAAAGTTCTCCACTTCCATTGTGCATTCTCCACTTCTATGAATGGAAGCTCCACCAAGAGAGTGGAATGGAGTAGGTGATGGCCAATCACCTCCTCCCTCTGATATGTATATATAGAGAGGTTGAGGAAGAGGGAAGATACAGCAGAGTGAGTTCAATAGAGAGAAAAACAGTGAGAGAGAATTACATCTGAGAGAGCTTGTAATTGTTCCATTTTTCTCAATAGAGTGATCCGCTGCCCGTGGACGTAGGCGACTTGCCGAACCACGTTAAAACTTGTGTGTTATTGCTTGTTTGTGTTCCCTGGTGTGCCCCCGATCCGCAACACGATGAATTGAATGTCAATCCAAGCTCAACGTATAGAGGGATGCACCTAAGCCTGAATTCGCCCTTGAGCCCGACTTTTGCCCGAACATTTTGTCAAAGTTAGATTCTGAATTTAATTTAAAAAATTCAAGTTTGGCTCAAATTATCCAAATAAATAAATAAATAAGAGAGAGTTTGTCTGAAACTAATTTATTCAATTTGAAGATGAAAAATGAAGAAGAAGAAGAAGAAAAATAATAAAATATATTACATTGCAATATAATTTAGTCTAAAAACATTGATAAAATAATTTTTAATTTCTAATATTTCATATTTATTATATATATTAATAAAAAAAAATTGGATTATTCAAGTTATTCGGGTGGTAGAAACTCATGCCCAAGCATTGTCCAAAGTGAATCCGGGTATACAAAATTTTGCCCTAACCTTGATCAAATTTATAATTAGGAAGTGTTTGAGATCATAAAAAAGCTTCCCTTAATTGGGGAAATCACCAATCAGTGTGAAGTTGGGCAAATGTTTATAAAGAGGCAAGAATATAAAAATATTTGCGGAGTTCAACTTTTGTTATATGTTTTTTATTAAGAAAAGAGTTGCACTCTCATGTATTAGCCTTGTTTGGAAAATTGATTATTTTAATTGATTATTTGATTTTTCGATTATTTTAGTCTAGTTAAAAAAAATTATATTTGAAAAGTTAGCATTTTATTTTTATTTTTTTTATAGTTGATTTGATAGTTGTGAAAAAAAAAATAAAATGATTACTGATTAAATATTATTAACTATTTTAGCATATTTTATCTTTTAGTGAATTATTTTAACCCAACCGTCTTCCTAAACTAGGCCATTGATAATTATTTTGAAAAATGTTTGGGACCCTTTGGGGATGACCCCCACACCTCCAAAGCGATCTTAACCCTCTATGAATGTGTAGGACTTACATCATGAGTGGTCCAGATTTGTGGGGTCTTGTGAGGGTCTTGTGGGGGTAGAGGTCTCAATCATTGTTCATTATTTTTTGTTCAGAAATGATACAGACCTCAGAAATGATACCCCCACAACCCCCACAAACACATAAAAACCCGAGATAAGAGAAAAAAAAATAATAATAATAAAACAAAACAAAAAGTTGGTCAATCATAACGTATTGGGAGTGTGGGATTCTCCAAAAAAAAAAGGAGCCCCAACATTTTTCCTTTTTTGTCAACTACATTGACTTGGAATTGCTCCCACTTAATTTTACTCACAATGATAGGACATGATAAGCACTAACTTTTGATTTATCACACAAAATTATATATAGTCAAACTTTTTTGTTATATTATTGTTGGTGATTTTAGATAAATTATAGAAATTCACAATCTCATAATGATGTGACAAAACAATTAAATCCTACTTTGATGGAATGTCTAACGAAGCAAAAGTTGATCTCATTGTCGATTAAATTGTAAAAACTTTTATAAGGGAAAACAAATTTTGTAATTTTGTAAGCTTAAATTGTAACGTTTCTCATTAAAATTATACAATCCAAACTTTTAAATTGAGAGTTTTTTTGGGTGAACATTTTAAATTGAGAGTTGAACTCTGTTTGGGTTAAGTCCAGCCAAATTGCACCCGATATTGGGTGCAAAATGTTTTTTTTTTCTTTTATTTTTGTTTTTATTGTTTGTTATTACGTAGCATGTCAAAAGTCAGTTCAAAAGTCTTCAAACCCTGTTCAACCCCGTCCCATGACATTTGATAAACAATATCTTAATTTATTGTAAATAAAATTTTTGGAAGATATGTTGGTTGGGTTTATACAGATGGATTGTCACGTGACTTCGTACACAGTATTTGCTTTTATCTGTTTTTTCAACCTACTGACAACTCATACCTTGTTCATATATGTGAGATTGTCATGCAGAGGCATCTTTCTAAAGTCGTTCATAACCAACTATATAAACGAGTAAAGGTGAAGACACAACCTTACAACTCATTTCGCCCTACGAAATTATCATTTATTTGCTTTACAAAATTAGCATGGCTACATGGTTCATGGGAGGGAGTGGTGGGAATCGCAGAGGTGGTACAAACTTACAAAGAGGTGAAAGTTCACGACGAGGAGGGGGAAGGGGAAGGGGAAGGGGAAGGGGAAGGGGAAGTGGCGATGCTGAAGATGAAACACCATTTCCTTTGTTAGATGCCTCTTGTGCTTATCATGATAGGTTCGGGAAGCGACATTTTGTCATGCCCAAGTACTATCGAGATCCATGTGGTTTGGTGGAGCAACCTGGTTGTAATCAAACAGGATATGGTTATGCAAAGGCTAGACTTCTGAAGTGGCCCGCACTATTTATAGAGCGAGTGCAAAATGAAAGGTTATGTCGGGAAAGAAGACTGAAGGTGCCAAAAGCATGTTCTGTTGAGATCCAAAAGGAAGATCCTGAAAATGTTGATCGACTATGTCAAAGACTACAACGTGAGATTTCTCAAATGGGCCGTAGGTTGACCCGCGATATGCAGCTACTCATAGTTAAGAAGGATGCCCAGAAGAACAAAACAGAACCAGATGTTGCGCCTATCAACGGTATCATGGAGGATCCTGCACTTGTCTCTGACGCTGAGCTTTCTGATTGTTCAGACTCTGAGCCACCTGCCGATTTAAGCGCGAATTAGGTGTTAATGTCTACACTTCGGCAATATAACAACTTGCATTAATATGTAATGTCTGTGTTAGAGTAAGTATAACTGTTATGTTATGTTATGTTTATGTTTAAGTTTAAGTTTATGTTTATGTATTGTGTCTGTCAAATGTTACGACTATTAATATGCAATATTAGGTCATGAATTAGGTGTTTGTCTGTCTAACCGTTATGTTTATGTATTGTGTGTTCAGTTAAGAGTGTCCAGGATGTATGTAATGTGTGTTCAGTTCATGGTGTCCAGAATGTATTTTTGTGGGAGAATTATGTCTGTACCACCTATGTAACTGAAAACTATTACATTTGCAACTTCAGTTATGTTGTTTTCATGCATGTATGAGTATTTAGTAAAGTACTGACTTCGTATATTATGTATTAAGTATTATTACAAAAATGAATATCACATTCGGATTGTAGAGCATGCATATTACATTCTAACCCATAACAAAGACGAAACAAAAAAATAAATTTTATAAATGAAAACGGGTACAAAACGGTTTTACTAAACTGGTTTACTAAACTGATTTTCTTAATTACATTCTCACCTTCCACTACAACAAAAGTAATCTATGGTGACGAAAACTAGTGAAGAAAATAAGATTTGTCACTAAATAAAAATAATTCGTGAGGAATTTATAAATTTTGTCACATATAATAAAAAAATGAAAATGATAGGTGATAAAATTTATTTTCGTCAATAAATACTTCATTTTAAGTGAGGAAAAATTAAGTTTCGTCACAAAAAATTTTCCCTCTACTTTTTTTTGGTGGCGCCAAAATTTTGGGACTTTTGGTGAGAAAAAAATTTGTCACTAATTATAAAATTATTTGTGAGGAATATATTTTCGTCACCAAAATGTTTTAATATTTTTGATATCTTTTGGTGAGGAAATAATATTGTCACCAATTTTGATGGGAAATTTTTGATATATTGAGCGGCAATTAAAAAAAACATAGGGTATTAATTTTTTTACCCCTTTTCTGTTTATCATCTCTCTCTCTCTCTCTCTCTCTCTCTCAAAATAGGGTATTAATTTGTCTTACCTCTTGCTCCTCCACCACGTCGATCGCCATCGTCGCCCCTATTAGCCTTGCCTATCGTCGCCGCCACTAGTAGCCTTGCTGGTAACCGCCACATCTTCTTCGCTCGGTGATTTGGTACATGATTTCTCTTTTGCTCTTTTTTTTTGGTGTCTCTTTCTCTTATTCTCTGTATTGGTATGGTGATGAAAATTAGTGAAGAAAATAAATTTCGTCACTAAATAAGAATAATACATGAGGAATTATAAATTTTGTCATGTATAATAAAAATATAAAAATAATAGGTGACGAAATTTATTTCCGTCAATAAATACTTACTTTTTGGTGAGAAAAAAAAAAGTTTCGTCACCAAATATTTTTGAGATCTTTTGGTGAGAAAATAATGTTGTCACCAATTTTGATAGAAAAATTTTAATGTATTGAGCAGCAATAAAAAAAAAGAAAATATCAATGCGTTTGGTTTCAGTTTTCTAAAAACGGTGGGCTCGTTTGGTTTGTGTTTGGGAAAAAAATTTCAGAAATTTTTTTCTCAAACAAGTTTTAGAAATTTTTTCTACCAAACAAATTTTTCCAAAAATTTTTTCCAAAACACACAAACCAAATAACTTTTCCAAACAAACCTCTCTCACACACACATCAAATCAATCACTTTTTCCCAAATTCTCTCTCAAAACAATTTTCCAAAACAAATTTCTCAAAAAACCAAACCAAACATGTTTTCGTACTTTTTTTTTCAGAAACATGTTTCTGAAACACAAACCAAACATTGTTTTTCGTATTTTTTAGTTTTTAGTTAATATTTTTTAAATTTTAAGTAATTTTTTTACTTTTTTAGATGTACCTTATTTAGATGTATCTAAATAGTAAAATATTTGTGAAAAAATATTTTAAAAAATTAATAAATACACAAAAATATGAAAAGTGTAATGAATTTTCATATATTTTTTTATATTTTTTTGGTATTTAGTGTATTTTTTAAATATTTTTTTTCACATATATTATATTTTTTAAGTGTATTTATATTAGGTGTGTCTAAAAATTAAAAAAAAATTAAAATATTAAAAAATTCATTAAAAATATTAAAATATAAAAAATAAATAAATATAATTTTCTGAAAATTAATTTCTAAAAACTGGAACCGAACAAGTTAATTTGTTTTTTTTATCCTTTTCTGTTTACCGTCTCTCTCTCTCTCAAAACACACACGTAATACCTCTCCGCCATCGCTCTTTACCTCGCTACTCCACCTTCAACGCCTACACTACCGTCGGCCCTTCCTGTATAAATAGGGCTCCACTTTCTGCATCAAACCCAGGTTCTTTTTTCTCTATTTTTTCCTTGTAGTGCATCGATTTAATTGAGTTGTTTAAAAAATTTTATGGGTTTCAATCTGCACATTTTTTTTAGCTTATAATCTGGCTTTATTGTTGATTTGGTAATAAATTTGGAATTGTTTTCTTTATTGAGCGATTTAAAAGCTTTGATTTGTCATTTGGGTTTTCAAGTTTATATGTATTTTTTGGGTTTTTCTTGGTAGTTAATTGTTAGCCATCAATGCTCTGCTTAGGGATTAGATTTATAAAATAGGGATTCAATTTTGGTGATTTGTGCTTCGTTTCCTCATATTGAAGAAAGATTTGGGGGGGAAAAAAGTTCTGGAATAAAAAAATTTGCTATTTTATTTGAACCGAAATTTCTTAAATATATTTGGGTTTACTTTATTTTTGAGTTAAGAAAGTGAAAGACATTGATCTGTGAGTACAATGAAACGAAAATGAAAGAAAATGATGAAGATTTGAGGAAGAAAACCGAGAGAGTGAGAGAGAGAGAGAGAGAGAGAGAGAGAGTTGAATTTTGCTTTGGTTTCATTCTGTTCTTTGAAGAAGAAGACAAATTTTATCCTGTGTGGGTGTGTTTTTTATACAACTTAGTTAATTATTCAGTGTGGTTGTGTACTAGAATGATTGTTACATCCTAGTGAATTAGTTATTTAGTGTGGTTGGGTCTAAAATTATTTATTACATCCTAATTGATTTTAGACAATTAGATGATTAATTTTAGATCAGAAATTATCTTTTTTTTTTATATACTGAAATTGATTTTGCCAGTTGTACCTGGTGGAGAGTTAGTGCCTTGGTTGTTAGCATTCTTTGTAGTTTTTATTGTTTTATGGTGTTTGTGTTGTCACAAACAATGTTCCGAGATACATTTTTGTTGTAGCTGAAAATCTCTGGAACTATTCATTGATGATCCCCAGGGTGTGGACTCTGCTGCTTCTCGTAGGGTGTGGGGTATTTTGGTATGTTTTATTGAAGTTGGTTTATTGGTTTGTACTCTATATATATATATATTCTATTTTTGGAGGTAGATGAACTTGTTTGGAGAGCTGTAGGGCTATGACAATTATATTTAAACTGTTGGCATAAAGATTTGTAATTATTATTTACATCTACTTACATCCAGAAGATAACCTCGATTACATAGTTGGAAGCTTGAAGGTATTTTGTTTTTGGACCTCTTTCTATTGATGTGTTGCCTTCACTTTATTCTTTCTAAAGAACATGTGCTTATATAAAACATATGTATATATACATGTATTATTTCTAGATTTTATGGCCAGGATAGTTTATTACCCTATAAATCTAATTGTTCAATGTTTTTTTCTTTCTAATAGAATGTTGCCAGGATAGTTTATTACCCTATAAATCTAATTGGCCAGGATGGTTTATTACCCTATAACCTCCATTGCTTGTATCTGTTAGAATTTTGTCAAAAACTTCTTTAGCAAAATTGTGTGTTTTGCTTCTAGGAACGAAACACTACTACAAAAACAATTAAAGATCACACTTTGATAAATGAAAATATCTCACTTTTATTAGAAGTGTGATAAAAAAAAATTAGATTGATATTTTAATCACACTTAATTTGATTGAGTGTGATAATATTTATTTTTTATGTCACTTTTTAATTAAGTGCGATTATATATATATTTTTTTAATCACACTTTTTAAGTAAGTGTGGTTATATATATATTTTTAATGACACTTTTTAATTAAGTGTGATTATATATATATTTTTAATTAAGTGTGATTATATTTATTTATTTATTTATATATATATGTATAGTATCCACAGTGAAACACAAACAAATCAAACCATCTCTCTCCCCGTCTCCCCCTCTCCCTCTCACCACTCAGCAATAGCTAGGGTTTTATTATCTTCCTCTCCTCTGTAGAAACCCTAGCGTTGAAACTCCCTTCCCCAACAACAACAATCACCATCAGTGTTAGATCTACCATCACCGATCCACCGTTGTTGCCCGTCGTGCAACACCTCATTCTGCCGCAGAACCATCACCTCAGTGCCGGCGATGGCAGATCTTGAAGGACGACCAAACCCTAGAGAGCTACGGGTAATTCAATCAATTCCCACCATACTCGTTTTTTATATATGTGAATGTAGATATAGGTATTAGCATTGGAATTTGAGTTAATTTTGTTGGAATTAGTTGAATCTACGAGTCTGGGTGTTGTAATTTCTGGATTTATTGTGCATTGATTTAATTACTTATTAGGGATTGCAATTTGTATAGTTTTGGTAAGGAGGTGATTAAGTATTGTTTATATGAAATTTATGGATTTTTTGCTTTTTTATTTAGTACATGATTGTTTATTTGTTTGTTCTTCATCTATGTGTGTTTTGTACCCCCTTCTCTATGTTCTGTTAATATTTGTAACTCTATTCACTTTTGTATTTTTATGTTGGTGATTGATTTGCTGCGAATCTGGACAACAAGGTATGTAAAATTCTTGTCTTTCGCTTTTCTGTCTTCTATGGAAGTGTTGAACTGAAAAACTATTTCATTCAATCCTTTTCTTCATCCACTCAATATTAGATTTGGACTCATTTGAAGAGTTGAAAGTGCTTCCAGCAAGGAAATCATGTTTCAGGTTAAATTTCAGTGACCAAGTTATAAAGTTTATATGAACAAATATAAATAAAATATTGATGTTTTTTTATTGTTTGTAAAGCCGACACATTTACACTTCTATCTGCACTTCATGGACTAGTAATTATGATCTGCTTGGAAAAATAATATTGCTCTTGCATATATGTTATTTTTTATACTGGTTTTGAAACTGGAATTCCAAAAGAAATCATAACTTGCACCAACTTTAATATTATCAAGCTTTTATTTGCATTTGTGTAGATTTAGCTATATCATCTATATATTATGAAAAACTTAGATCTGGGTTTTGTCTTTTTCACTAAATGTAGATATGGTTAGATAGTTAATGGGTCAGCACCTACTCCATAATTCACTTTTTTAAAGCTTGTCTAATGTTTTCCCCAACACCATTTATCTGTGTTCCTATAGGAAAATTGTAATACACACTCTATTAAAAAATACATATGCATTTTTTTTTTAACTACATTATAATTATTCATAATAATTTTCTAACATTCATAACAAAACTATAATACCACTTTGTAACTATTTCAATTGAGGAAATTATTATTTCTATCTCAACCTTTTTTGGGGGCTTACATAGACATATATGAAGTAATGAGAGAATAAGAAAAGAAAAAAAAAAAATTAAAGTAGAAGAAAGAATCAGAAAATTGAATTGTGTCTGCCACTAGCAAACAACAATGCCTTTTTCCTTTTTTGGGTGAATAATGCCTTCTTCCTCTCCTGAGAAAGAAAGAACATGGTTTGGAACTGTCTCCACTTTCACAAATCCTCCTCTGGATCATAAAATTTGACTCTTGAGATCTTTCAGGTGCAAATATCAAATATTTTTAATCATAAAACTTGTATAAGACCTCTGTGGTTATCTTCTCTTTTGCTAAGAAGTAAGAAGTAAATTGTTTAAGGAAATCATACCTGATTCTTAAGGAAACCAAAACAATATGGTGGTTCACAGAGATCTTAAGCCTGAGAACCTGCTTTTGGATTCCAAGTGCAATTTGAAGATTGCTGATTTTGGTCTGAGCAATATCATGCGGGATGGTCATTTTCTGAAAACAAGTTATGGAAGCCCAAATTATGTTTCTCAGAGTTATGGTATCTATAGAATAATTTAAGACAGTGAAACAAGTCAGTGAGATTTTTCGATTGAATGCTATTTGTATTTAAAGTAACTGTTGAATTTCCAAGTTTAATAAATTCATCTATTTTCATAGGTTATATCTGGGAAATTGTATGCTGGACCTAAGGTAGATGTATGGAGCTGTGGGGTTATCTTGTATGTGCTTCTTTGTGGCACCCTTCCTTTTGATGATGAAAACACTCCTTCCTTTCCAAGAATGCACACCACATGTCATTCAATTCAAATAAAAAATGTAATTGTATTCCCTGAGGATTGAATTCAACAACATCAGGTTCACATTTCACCGTAATTAGACAGAACTACCCTACCTAATAACACAGTACCTCCAAGAAAAGATCACCAAACCATATTTTATCACCAGGCTCAACAAGGAGATCAGCATTAGCATTGCTTGCTTTGGAAATAATAGATCTAACACTAGATTGAGTTGCAACAGAGTATTAGCTTGTGCTAGTAATAAGAAAGATTGTTCTATGATTTTGAAATGTGCTTGTGGATGGTTTAACACTCAAACACGTTCATATTTTTGTTCATCCCCATTTTGGAGTTGCTTGCATAATCAGTTGTGGAACTTCTGGGAGGTTAGTAACTTAAAACTGGAATTAATTACTGACAATTCTTGCTATCATCCTACCAGTTCATGTTTAAAATAATTTTATTTTGTTTTGAAAATCTATACATATCTGTGCCAATTGCATGTCTTATTGACATTTATAGTAGTGCTGATAAGCCATTTCTTACATAGCACAACTAATATGCCAATAGTGCACCTTACCTCCATGAAATATATCACCTTACCTATGTGAAATATATTTCTTCTTTTCCGTTTGGAGGACTTTCACGTAGATTTTGATCCTTTATGGTGCAAAATATGCATGTTTCGTCATTTTTTAATGTACATAACACATCAAATGCAAACATTGTTAAACTAAGTGTTTCCTTGGTTAGATTTTTGTAATTTATGTTGTTTGTTTTTCGTTTGGTTCAACTAAATGCTTTATTAGCGATTTTTGTCTTCTACGATGGCATTCTTTTTTAAGAAATTGGAAAAGAATTTATGACGAATCATCTCGAGTAAACCTTTTTTGCGGGCTATGAATGTTTGGTCTTTAAATGTTAAGAGTGCCATTTTGCAAGTCTCATATTGTGGCTTCGATTTGATAAGAATCTTCGTTTTTACGGCACTACTACAAAAATGCTTAAAGATCATACTTAAGAAACTAAAACATGACACTTTTAATGAAAATGTGATTAAAAAAATCAAATTAATATTTTAATCACACCTGAGAGGGAAGATTTGCGCCGGACAGTACGGCCGAGCGAAGCTAACGACAGACGTGACGGACAACACGGCACCGAGCTAACTTCTACATTTGCGCGGCCAGCTGCCTAACTTGCACGGTCGAGATGCTGGCCGGTCAGGACCGGCCTGGCCGAGCTGCGACCTTCACGTATGGGGCGGAGCTCGGACTGACGGATGGTAACCGAAAGTCTTCTCTTGTTCGGTCCAGCGGTTTGGCTTGCATGGCCTGGGGAGTCGACCGACCAGACATGAACCAATACCTGGCCGAGTCATGACGCTTCTAAGTGCACGGCGACGGATGCGGTTGGGGCCGGAACGCCTCTGGCCGACCAGCCGAGATAGGTGTGCTTCGTGTGACCAAGAGTGAATGTGTAATCGGTGAATGCCGACCTACTGTGCGACCGGTTAGCCTAATGAGCCGGTCAATATCAGCTCGGCCATGGGTTTCACCCCTTCGGCAAGGGACAGGCCGGGGATGCCTAGCTCGGTTATGTGCACGTGATGGTAATTCTGCGCAAGTGTTTGGCCGGTCGTGGTACTCCGGTTAAGAGTGCCACCTGGGCCAATGGCGTGGACGAGAGGACATCTGCTCCACCCACGCCTTAGTACCGTTGGGCAGTTCTGCATGTACTGGTTGGAGGACAAAACCTTTACACGCGTAAGGTGGTGAGAGGCGGGCACTGCCACCTGTCCAGGGAAGGACAGCAGAGGTAGTGCGCGCATAATCTTGAGGCTGCATGGCCAGCCTAGAAATAGAGAGGAGGAAGAACTTACAGGTATGCAAATTCTCTCTCTCAAAAACTCTCTCTCTTCTCATCATCTTCTTGCTCACTGAACTGACTTGAGCGTCGGGGGGTTTTTCCGGCACACCACCGCCGGGCAGCTCACCGTTCTTGTTTTGCAGAGACTAACGACGTTACCAGGAGCTCGACGTTCAGGGCGTACGGAGAGACGTGGATATTTCGCCCCCGTACAATTGGCGCCGTCTGTGGGAAGTTTTTTGATTTACAACCCTTGTTCTTCGAGCTTCATCCACTGTTTCCATGGCTAACAACGACGAAGTACCGTTGTCCGTCGTCGATGGTGTAACTCCGGAGTATGTCCGCAGGAGAGAGGGCCTCCCGAATGTCCCAGCAATGGCGGGCCTTGAAACTTCTTCGCGAGGCGCGCGAGACAAACGTGGGAGGAGTTCCGATCGCTCTCAGAGCCCAGAAGGTCGCCGACGCCGTGGAGAATCCCGAGCGCAGCGCCTGGAGCACAAACTCAAAGATCAGGACGCCCTCATCCGCAAGATGGCGGCGGAGATGGAGATGCTGAAGCGTCAAATTAAGGGGAAGGGTGTTGCTGGAGAGGGCAACCTCAGTGAGCGCGCCCCCTCCCCTCGCTCTAGCAGTCGCCGCCCAGGGAGGACGCACTCAATCTCCATCACCAGGAACTATGGTGAGGGAGACTCCGGCCAGAGAGAAGGCAGATCCCTCACTCGCGATAGCACATACCACCCCTCTCACCCGACGCCGTCGTCGCGATCTTTTTTCTCCACACGTTCCAGGGATTTGAGGGATGTGCTGGAGGAAAGGGCGCGCCGTCGGGAGACACAGAGAGTGCCGGCATTACAGAGGTTGAGCGCTCCAGTTCGTTGCAGTGAAGAGGTGGCGATGCCTGCTCCCAAAGTGATGACCCCTGCACTGGAGGACAAAGAGCTGGCACGCCTTACAGCCACACCGTTGTCCCCAGAAATCGAGAGCACACCGCTCCCCGCCGGATTCCACCAGCCGAAGTTTACTTTGTATGACGGGAAGATGGATCCGTACGTGCATGTGAGTCACTACAGGCAGGTGATGGCTGGCCACCGGCGCAACGACGCCCTGATGTGCCTCATATTCCCAGCAAGCTTGGGAGAGCTGGGTTTGAAATGGTTCGAAAGGCTCCCGGAGGGGAGTATTGAGGTGTGGCAGCAGCTAGCGGAAGCCTTCGTCACCAGATTCAAGACCAACACTCGAACTCCGAAGGAGGTCGACCATCTTCTGGGTGTCAAGATGGATTCTGGATGTTCATTGAAGGCATACAACGCCAGGTACTGGGAAACTTACAACGAGATCCTCGACTGCCCCACCAACCTAGCGATTTCTCAGTACAAGCGAGGCCTCCCAGTCGGACATAGGCTGCGAGACTCGCTCACCATGCGTCAACCCACAACCATGGAGACTTTGATGCAGCGGATCAACGAACACATCCGCGTGGAGGATGATGCCGCCTCTGCAACCGAGAAGGCTAATCCGGTCGCGGCAGACAGAAGAATGGGCGGTAAGGTTCACGCAGCCGAACAAGATGATGGCCGTCCAAACAACCATGGGAGAGATATAGGGAGTTCGATTTTCGAAAGACATCTGTAAGAAGACCGAGGAAAATGGGCATAAAACTCACAGTTTGTAAGTGGCCGATCCATTTCTAGAACATAAAGCTCTGCCAATCTGAAGATTTGTTATGAGTTCTTTTTTTTGTAACCCCTTTTGCCATTGGCGCAATGAAACAAGTAGACCATTTTCTTGAGGATTGTTGTATTTTTGCATCGCCAAGCGGATTTAGTGCGGTCCGAGGGGCAACTAACGATCAATTTGACGAAAAGAAAAATTCCTTGCCGGGCGGATTTTGCTCGGCAAGAGGTTTGTTGATGGTTTTGATCAACTTTGGAGTTCCTTGCCGAGCTGACCTCGCTCGCCAAGGGGCAAGTCACTGAGCGGACCTTGCTCACCGACCTTGGAGTTCCTTGCCGAGCTGACCTCGCTCGCCGAGGGGCAAGTCGCGGAGCGGACCTTGCGCGCCGACCTTGCAGTTTCTTACCGAGCTGATCTTGCTCGCCAAGAAACAAGTCGCCGAGCGGACCTTGCTCGCCGACCTTGCAGTTTCTTACCGAGCTGATCTTGCTCGCCAAGAAACAAGTCGCCAAACGGACCTTGCTCGCTGACCTTGGAGTTCCTTGCCGAGCTGACCTCGCTCGCCGAGGGGCAAGTCGCGGAGCGGACCTTGCTCGCTGACCTTGCAGTTTCTTACCGAGCTGATCTTGCTCGCCAAGAAACAAGTCGCTGAGCGGACCTTGCTCGCCGACCTTGCAGTTTCTTACCGAGCTGATCTTGCTCGCCAAGAAACAAGTCGCGGAGCGGACCTTGCTCGCCGACCTTGCAGTTTCTTACCGAGCTGATCTTGCTTGCCAAGAAACAAGTCGCCGAGCGGACCTTGCTCGCCGACCTTGGACTTCCTTGCCGAGCTGATGTTGCTCGCCAAGAAGTAAGTCGCCGAGCGGACCTTGCTCGCCGACCTTGGACTTCCTTGCCGAGCTGATCTTGCTCGCCAAGAAAGAAAGTCGCCGAGCGGACCTTGCTCGCCGACCTTGGACTTCCTTGCCGAGCTGATGTTGCTCGCCAAGAAGTAAGTCGCCGAGCGGACCTTGCTCGCCGACCTTGGACTTCCTTGCCGAGCTGATCTTGCTCGCCAAGAAACAAGTCGCCGAGCGGACCTTGCTCGCCGACCTTGCAGTTTCTTACCGAGCTGATCTTGCTCGCCAAGAAACAAGTCGCCGAGCGGACCTTGCTCGCCGACCTTGGAGTTCCTTGCCGAGCTGACCTCGCTCGCCGAGGGGCAAGTCGCGGAGCGGACCTTGCTCGCCGACCTTGCAGTTTCTTACCGAGCTGATCTTGCTCGCCAAGAAACAAGTCGTCGAGCGGACCTTGCTCGCCGACCTTGGACTTCCTTGCCGAGCTGATGTTGCTCGCCAAGAAGTAAGTCGCCGAGCGAACCTTGCTCGCCGATCTTGGACTTCCTTGCCGAGCTGATCTTGCTCGCCAAGAAAGAAAGTCGCCGAGCGGACCTTGCTCGCCGACCTTGGACTTCCTTGCCGAGCTGATGTTGCTCGCCAAGAAGTAAGTCGCCGAGCGGACCTTGCTCGCCGACCTTGGACTTCCTTGCCGAGCTGATCTTGCTCGCCAAGAAAGAAATTCGCCGAGCTGACTTTGCTCGCCGACCTTGGAGTTCCTTGCCGAGCAGATTTTGTTCGCCAAGAAGTAAGTCGCCGAGCGGACCTTGCTCGCCGACCTTGGACTTCCTTGACGAGCTGATTTTGCTCGCGAAGAAGTAAGTCGCCGAGCGGACCTTGCTCGCCGACCTTGGACTTCCTTGCCGAGCTGATTTTGCTCGCCAAGAAGCAAGTCGCCGAGCTAACCTTGCTCACCGACCGTGGAATTCCTTGCTGAGCTGACCTTGCTCGCCAAGAAGCAAGTCGCCGAGCGGACCTTGCTCGCCGACCATGGAGTTCCTTGCCGAGCTAATTTTGCTTGCCAAGATGCAAGGTGCCGAGCTCACCTTGCTCACCGACCTTGGAGTTATCTGCCGAGCGGATTTTGCTCACTAAGAAGCAAGTTGCCTAGCTGATTTTGCTTGCCAAGATGTAAGTTGCCGAGCTGACTTTGCTCGCCAATGTTGAAAATCCACGCCGAGCTAAGTTGATTTTGCTCGGCCATGGAGGTTGATGTTTTGTTCAACTCCAAGCTTTTTGTCCGAGATAATTTAGCTCGCTCAAGGAAGTTGACGTCGTGTTCAACTCTGAAAAGCTCTTGGCCGAGACGATTTAGCTCGGCCATGGAGGTTGATGTTTTGTTCATCCCCAAGATTTTTGACTGAGATGATGGCGTGAAGCCACATGGCATCGAAGAGATGACTTTGTCAGTACGGCTGTACGATCGATGACAAGACTACTGGCGCAACTCAGAAGACCGACCAAATTTGATAGCTCGGTCATGGCGATAATCCCAATCACGATCAGCTCGGATGGGATTAAGGGGCAATTGAGAGGGAAGATTTGCGCCGGACAGTACGGCCGAGCGAAGCTAACGACAGACGTGACGGACAACACGGCACCGAGCTAACTTCTACATTTGCGCGGCCAGCTGCCTAACTTGCACGGTCGAGATGCTGGCCGGTCAGGACCGGCCTGGCCGAGCTGCGACCTTCACGTATGGGGCGGAGCTCGGACTGACGGATGGTAACCGAAAGTCTTCTCTTGTTCGGTCCAGCGGTTTGGCTTGCATGGCCTGGGGAGTCGACCGACCAGACATGAACCAATACCTGGCCGAGTCATGACGCTTCTAAGTGCACGGCGACGGATGCGGTTGGGGCCGGAACGCCTCTGGCCGACCAGCCGAGATAGGTGTGCTTCGTGTGACCAAGAGTGAATGTGTAATCGGTGAATGCCGACCTACCGTGCGACCGGTTAGCCTAATGAGCCGGTCAATATCAGCTCGGCCATGGGTTTCACCCCTTCGGCAAGGGACAGGCCGGGGATGCCTAGCTCGGTTATGTGCACGTGATGGTAATTCTGCGCAAGTGTTTGGCCGGTCGTGGTACTCCGGTTAAGAGTGCCACCTGGGCCAATGGCGTGGACGAGAGGACATCTGCTCCACCCACGCCTTAGTACCGTTGGGCAGTTCTGCATGTACTGGTTGGAGGACAAAACCTTTACACGCGTAAGATGGTGAGAGGCGGGCACTGCCACCTGTCCAGGGAAGGACAGCAGAGGTAGTGCGCGCATAATCTTGAGGCTGCATGGCCAGCCTAGAAATAGAGAGGAGGAAGAACTTACAGGTATGCAAATTCTCTCTCTCAAAAACTCTCTCTCTCTTCTCATCATCTTCTTGCTCACTGAACTGACTTGAGCGTCGGAGGGTTTTTCCGGCACACCACCGCCGGGCAGCTCACCGTTCTTGTTTTGCAGAGACTAACGACGTTACCAGGAGCTCGACGTTCAGGGCGTACGGAGAGACGTGGATATTTCGCCCCCGTACAACACCTAATTTAATTAAGTGTGATAGTATTTATTTTTTGTCACTTTTTAATTAAGGAATTTCTTGCACCAATTCACAAGTGACCTCCATGTAATGCAATCATGTTCTACTATTTTAAAAAACTTGACAATCTTTGATCTTGAACCAGTTAACTTTCAATTTCAGGATACTAGCAGGCATGGATTTGACGGGTTCCCTTTCCAATGACATCCTATCATTATCTGAATTGCAATATCTATAGGTTTTCTAATTTTTCTTTTGCTTTTAATCCATTTAGATGTAATATAAATGGCATATTCACTTTCCGTTACCATCATCTTTGTAGACTATAGTGCTTGGAATTGGATATCCTTGGCATTTTCAATAGCTTGATTCATCATAGACATAATTGTTGAATTATTATTTTGGATATCTTAAATAACATGACTTCCATAAGACTATTTTTAGTTCCTTGCTTAATTAGTTGCATCATTTTTTTATATTCTTCATTCTTGATAGAAAAAAGAGAGATAATTTCTCATTATTAACTTTTGCATACAGGGATCTATCTAACAACAAGGGTCTGACTGGAACTCTTCCATCATTGATCGGGAATTTGAATCAGCTTACAACCTTGTAAGAAAATTCTATCTATTTCTTAGTATCAGCAACTCGTGCAATTTCACTCCTTACATTGAATCATTTGCTCTTTGTTACATACAGAATCCTCATTGGTTGCAGTTTCTTTGGTCCAATTCCGGACTCAATAGGATCTCTGCAGCAGCTGGTCTTCTTGTAAGAATTTCAAGTCCAGTGTATATGTCTAGTCTCATGTCTTTGGTCTTTTTAATTATGGTACAGTAAATATATTAAACTTTTATTAGCATTGTCTGCAGAGCTCTGAATGCGAACAGCTTCAGTGGACCAATCCCGCCTTCCATTGGTAATTTGTCTAATCTTTCATGGCTAGATTTAACCGAGAACCAGCTTAATGGAACAATTCCAGTCTCTAGTGGGAGCACAACTGGTCTGGATATGCTAGTTAAAGCAAGGCACTTGTATGTCTCACCTCTTTGAAATATCAAACTTAAATTTTATTTTATTTTTTTCAAATTCTTTTGAAGATAACATGTTTTAGTATTATTGTTATTTGAATTTAAGCAAATTTCTGCCCTTTATTCACAGTCATCTAGGAATGAATCAGCTATTCAGCAGCATTCCATCTAAACTTTTCCACTCAAACATGAATCTAATACATGCATAAGTTTCCAAATTGTAATCTTTGATGTTATGAATGACAAAACTTAGTCATTAATTAGCATATTTTGACTTCATGTGGAGCATTTGATTCAGTTGTTGTGACACTAGGCGATCCTATGTTCCAACTAATGCCAATTTGGACATTATCTTGTTATAGTCTCTAATAAATAATTATACTTTTATATTGAGCAAGATTTTTGATATCAACAAACTCACTGGAAGCATCCCTGACACACCAGGATATGTGCAGACTTTGGAGGCCATGTGAGTATCTATGTCATGTACTCTAGAAACTTCTTACTAAGCTTCTTACAGAAACCATTCTGTGATTGGCTTTCATGTTCCTATAGTAACAAATTTGGTTTCTTGTTTTGGATTGAAACTTTTGCCTTGCAAACAGATGCTTCAATTGGAATTCATTAAATGGGCCTGTTCCTTCAAACCTCAACAACCTTACAAGTGTCAGGGAGCTGTAAGTACACACACAAAATTTTCCAACTTCATGTAGAATTCAAGTTGTGTCATTAAGAAAGTGTTTTGGTTATGCCTTTTCAGGTACTTGTCGAACAATAATTTGAATGGACCTTTGCCCAATCTCACAGGGATGAACTTTCTTAACTCTCTGTAAGTTGTTGCAATTTCCTTTGATATTCAATTTTGTTAGCAATGCACGTGAAATCTATTTGCATTTTCTGACCATAAGATGATGGTATGCAGGGACATGGCTATAGTGATTGATCAATACACATCATTGGTTTAATGATTTCATTAATAACATCTTAATTGTTCTCAGCTTAGCTGCCTTAAAAAATGACAATGTCTCTCCTCAGTCTCGTACTCAACTATATAGCATTTTCCCCTAAATTTTCTACCCCATTTTCATTTTCATTGTTTTTCTTTTCTTGGAGTTTTCACAATTCAGAACTTAAAAGGTGATTCGTTGCCTTTAGAACTTGTGTTTAGAACTTTCTATTTTTAGGTTGTTAGAGGGAGATGAGTTTTAAATTTTACTTCCCTGCGAGGGAGAGAAAGATGAGAGGGATGAGATGTGCTTGTCCACTAGGTGTTAGGGTTGGGTTTGGCCATGCATGGTGGTGTCCTGGTGGACTGTGTCTTGCTAAGTCACCCAACCTAGGTGTTTGGGGAAGTGGATACTGGGTTTTGTTTTAGAGTTGGTTGATAGCCATGGTGGCCCATGAGGCTATTGGTTGGTGGTGGCATGTGAAATATAGGAGGAAGTGAGAAGGGGAATGGCGAGTGGGTCTGCTGCTATAGAAAGGAGGAGGAGGGAGAGGGAATGAAGAAGAAAAGAATAGAAAAAGGCAAATTGAAAAAGGGGCAAAAGTATCATTATATATATTTCTTAACACGCTCAATTTAGTGTTTTAACGCATGGTTAACTTAACTAGAATTTGCAACATTTGCACTTTACTCCAAATTTCAAGAGGGTTATGTGTATATTTTTAAACATGAAGGAGGTAAAGTGTTTTTGGACAAAACCATATAAAATATAATTAACCCAAATTGTTCGGAGGTCTAATTGTGTTTTTATTTCAATATCTATTCATGTGTATTTGTTTTTGTTTTTATGTTTGCTTGCATGTGTGTTTTGACCTTTTACCTCGTTGAAGTTAAAAATAAAATAGGAACATATTTAGATTTAAATGAAAATGGTAACTCCTATAAAAACTATGGATTGATTAGTTTGTGAACACGTCATGTGATTCTCTTTGGTTCTTGTTGGCATTAGTGCTAGTGATACATAGTATTCTTGCAATCTTTTGTTATCTTCTGTTATCTGTGTTGCTTATCATTAAGGATCACTTCAACTCTTTGAAGTTTTGGATTGTTATATGCATTTCTATTAAATTGGTTTATAAAATAAAATTATTTAAATATGATTTTAGATGTAATTAATAATATATTAATGTCTTCCTTATTTATTTTCTTTGCAGATTGGTTTTTGATGACGTTTGGAAGCATATTTGCAAATCAAGATCAAGTGTTGAATTATTTATTTATTTCCTGAACTGATACTTAGTTGTAGTTGCAAATCAAGATTGAGTGTTGATTTTTTTTGTGGACTCCGCGTTAGTTCATTTTGGGATTTGCTTTGATGATTTTTTTGTTATACATAATGGATTATTATTAAAGTTGTTTGATGGATACATTTTGATTTATAATATAATGGTTTAGTGAATTTTTGTGTGGAGTGGTGTATAATAGCTAGTGGATTTCTTAGTACAATTAAAAGGCTATTGGGATATGAGCAGGGATATTTGTGAAATAATAATTTAAATTGAATATAAAATATGGAACAAGTTTAGTGACGAATTTTTTCGTCATTTGTACTTGTTATTATGACAAAGTGATTATTCGTCACTAATTAACTTTTTTTGTGACAAAATTTATTGCAGTTTATATATGAAAGTTTTTATTTATTTTGTTGTTTGGTGACTAAAAATTTCGTCACGTGTATATATATTTGTGACGAAATATATTTCGTCATCCATGTATAACTTTTGAAGACGAAAAATTTCGTCAACTTTATATCTTACTGTGACAAAATTATTTTCTCATCAATAATCAACATGCGTGACAAATTTATTCGTCAACTAAAGTTATAAATATGGTACTGAACAACTATTTGGTGACGAAAATGAGAATTTTTTGCGACAAAATGTTGTTTTATTGGTGACAAAAAATTATGATTTTTGAAGACGAAAAATTTCGTCACCTTTACATTTTATTGTGACGAAATTATTTCCTCATCAATAATCAACATGCGTGACAAATTTATTTGTCAACTAAAATCATAAATATGGTACTGAATAACTATTTGGTGACGAAAATGAGAATTTTTGGCGACAAAATATTGTTTTATTGGTGACAAAAAATTTCGTCACTGAAGTAATTTCATTGGTGACGAAATTATTTTTCGTCACATTGGTTTTTAGTGACAAACATTCAATGACGAAACCGGTGACGAAAATATTTCCTCACAAATATCTATAGTGACGAAATTAGCTCTTCGGAGACAAAAAAATTTCGTCATTCAAGGCCTAACTTGTTGTAGTGTTCTAACCCCAAACAAAGACAAAAGAATAAATATATATGTATGTTTAAATGAAAACGGCTTTCGTAAAGCCAAAATAATTTTCTAAATAACACCTTCTAACCCAAAACAAAGACAAAAGAAAAAAAAATATTACATGAAAACGACTTTAGTAAAGTGAAAAAAAAAAAATTAATTACATTATCACCTTCTAACCCAAAACAAACACATAACAATAAGCAAAAAAAAAATTTACATGAAAACAACTTCAGTAAAGATGAAAAAAAATTTTGAATTACATTTTCTAAATCAAAACAATGAGAAAAAAAAATAAAAAATTTAACATGACAACGACTTCAGTAAAGTCAAATAAATAAACATTATTGGCTTAATAATATCTAAATGAATATGATTTTAAAATTATATATATGAAAAATAGTATGTAAAATTAATATAGGAAAAGAGTTTTTTTTTCATATTATGTAAAATTTATGAATTACACATTCTAAACCAAAACAAAAATAAAAGAAAAAAAAAAAACATATTTTAACATGACAATGGCTTTAGTAAAGCCAAGTACTAAAATATACAGTGTAAATATGTTTTTTAAAATATGTTTTATGTTTTTTTCTTTTGTTTTATATTGAAAATAGCGTTTTATTCGAAAAAGGTGTAGGTTCAAAACGCTATTAGTAATAGCGGTGTAATGGTAAAAAAAAATCACGTTAAAAGAAATTTTGTGTAAAATCGCTATTAGCAATAGCGTTTTTTGGGGAAAATTTTTTGTGTAAAATCGCTATTAGAAATAGCGTAAAAAGCGCTGTTATTAAAAGCGTTTTCAGTGGGAAAAAAACTAACCCTAGAAGCGCTATTTGTAACAGCGACTTCTTAATCAAAGTCGCTATTTGTAATAGCGATTTTCATGTTCATATACTTTTACGCTCCTAACAGTAAAAGCGCGAATATTAATGGCACTTTAGCCTACTTTTGGAATACCGTCAGAAGTTGGCCTAGTTTTGGAATTACAATGTAAAAAAGGCTTATATTGGGAAAAGCCTCTAATAATTAACCTAACTAGGGGAAGTAATTCCTGGGAAATAAATGGACCGGTCTCTTCGATACAAATATTACTAGAGCCTTGCTTTTCTCAAAGTAAAATTAAAAGGAAAAATTACAAATACATCTTTTAAGATTTGTTTAAAATACAGATTATTTTTTGTAATTTGAAAAATTATAAATATCAACATAATTAACTAAAAAAAATGAAATTCATAATTTGAAAAATTACTCAAATTATTAGTTAAAATATGTTTCTAACACCATTAAAATTGTTAATTGACTTGATAATTTATTAATATAAAAAGATGATTTGTTATGAAATTAAAAATCTCAGGAGGTGAAATGTAATTTTTAGAATTACAAGTGGCAATTCATATTTTAATCAAATATCAAGAGACGTATTTATAATTTACCCAAATTAAAAATATATTGTTTCAAGAATTAAATCAATTTAAAAGATGAAGTCAGCGAGTGGTGAATTCAAAATTATTATAATTTTTTATTTTTATAATTGAGTGTTCGAATTAATTTATGCGCACCTCAACTAATCTCAATATCTTAAAAAAAGTTAACAACTGAATAAACTTTTAGTCCTTTTAAAATAACTTAAACTCAAAACTTTAATTTATATTCTTAAATTTTTAGGAAAACTTACATGTGGGTCCTAATAAGTAGACTTATTATCTAATAGATTTTATAGGAAAAAATTGTCATAAAAAACGTCACTAATTATAAGTTTTAGCAATAATTTATAAAAATCATGACACAAAAAAGTCACTTATTGTCAATTTTTAGCAACGTATGTAAAAAAAATTATTTTTAACGGTAATTTTACTAAGACTTATTTTCAATAAGATTTTATGAAAATTAAGTCAAACTATTAAGACCTATGGGTAATTTATCCAAAAGAAAATTTTAACGCTCAATTAATTTCAAAATTAATCAATTAATGTTTATGAAAGACCGTTCTCGTTTTACATCTACTTGGCACATGTGAAACAATCTCGAAACTTTAAAATTCTGGTATTAAAATAAATTTTGATAAAGTCTACATGCTTTGGTGGGCATATAGTAGGTGGAAGGTAATATCCTGGAAAATTTCAAGTTTTGGATTGTTTTGTGGACTAACGTATAAAGCTATATAAAATTATTAAATGTTGCATAATAAAATATCCTATTTAGCTTTCGTAAGGAAAAGGGACATTTTGGACCTAACCTAAAACAAGATTATGATGAAGACAAATAAATAATAATAATAGGAGTTAATAATATTTTTTATCATGTAGTTTGATTCAAGGATAAAAGATAGTTTGTCTTTAAAATATGTGTTTTTTCTTATCATTTTAGTTTATTAAGTTTTAATTTTGTCATTTTGATCGTTAAAGTTGTCAATTTGATCTTATCTCTAACGTCCGTTTACATAGATAACGTGAAAAATATTTTATTCTTGAATAAAAGACAATTTGGGTCCTTAAAGTATGTGTTTCTTATTGTTTTAGTCCATCAAGTTTTAAATTTTATCATTTTGATTATCAAAGTTATTAATTTGAGCTGAGACCAAATTAACTCAAATTGGCAACTTTGATGATCAAAATGACAAAAATTTAAAATATAAGGGACTAAAATGATAAGAAACTCACACTTTAGGGATCAAAAATGTTTTTTATATATATTTTTATTATCAAACGTTAGATTTAGAACTAAAATGACAAAATTAAAACTTAAGAGACTAAAATGAAAAACAACACATACTTTAGGGACTAAAACTGTTTTTTATCCTTGATTAAAATTTATTTTAATCTTTATAGTTTTAAATTAAACAATTTAGTCTCTATATTTTAAGTCTAGTTTCAATTACGCCATTCCATCTAAGTTTTTGTCCATTTAGTCACTCAGTTTTTTTATTTTTTGTTAATCCAACTTGCCAAGTGGTTATGGAGAGGGCACTTAGATGTCAAGGTGAGTGAGATTTTAGGTTTAAGTTTATGAAAAGACGTTGATTTGCGTTGTAAATTAGGGCTGTGCAAAATACCGTCAAATCCATTAAAACTACATTGATCCGCATTAAAACGCACTGCTCTATCTACTAACTGCGGTTTAAATTTTAAAATTTATAATCCATCTTCGAAACTGCTCTGCTCCGCTATAGTTAATACACACACACACACACATATATATATATATATATATTTTAACCTATAATAAAATATCAAAGTACAAATGAGAGTGAAAGAGATTTAATATGTGAAATTTATTACAAATTAATAGTTATATATATGAAAAATATTATGTCAAATTAGTTTGTGTTATATTATGAAAATTAGTGTTATATATTATTCAAAGGCTTGAGAAATGGTTAGAATATTCTTCAATCCCCTAATCTGCCAAAAACCGCTCAAATCGCAATTTGCTAATCCGCCAATCTGCTAATCCACTATTCAGTTTATAATTTTACTCTCAAACAGTCCGAACTGCACCGCGCATACCCTTAGTTGTAATCTAATTACTAACATACTAACCGCTATTTTGTGAGGAGAAAAAATTCCTACAACTTTTTTCTATTTTTTTCGTTCTTTTAGTTTTGCGTGTGTCGTTTTCCTGTCCAAAATGATAACAAAAGTGTGGATTTTAAATTTATAAATTAAAGTAATTTAGATTGTTAGATCATATTGAATATATACAAATAGCACAACACCTAATCTTAAATTGTAAAGACCATTATAGACTGCAGTTGCAAATTAGTTCTTTAATTTTTAGCTCTCTCACATTATATAAATTATTTATTTCGATATTATTAATGATTTTATATAAACAAATATAAATAGAGTATAATTTTAATAAATTAATTAACTTAATTTCATAAAAAAAAATCAAATTTATATTCAATTCAGCCTAACTTGGGTGGCTTGGGGGTAGACACCCCCTCTGTTTTTTTGAAATATTATACATCATTGTCATCCCGAAAATTACATTGACACCTCTTGTTAGCTAATTCTATTAAATATTTAAATGACTATAATTGATTAAGGCCGAAATGTACATCATTGAGGCCGTTAATTAAAATTTCTTAACTTCACTTGCTGGTCGAACCGTATATTTTATGTGTGTTAAATGTCAATCAGGTTATACATCGTCGGAGCATAAAGTGGGCAAAAAGACAAAATTTGGACAGAGTTGACTTTTTTTGAAAAAGTCAAACTGATGTTTTAAACCTGTTTGGAATTGAGTAGAAGTATAAATAGAAAAGGAAAAGGCTTTTCTAGGGTTCTGAAACTGTTTTAACCTAAGAGGAGAGGCTAGGGTTTGGAAAGGAGGAAGGAATTAAAAGCTTCAAGGATGTCTCTAATGGTGATTTCTTCTCCATCTATCTCCTTCCACTCCTCCATGAGTGGCTAGGCCTCTTTTTCTAGGGTTTTGATGAAACCCTAACCATGTAATGTAATTTTTCATGAGCTTTCATTGTAACTTGGTTTGAATGAATGTATGGATGTTTTAGAAGTTTATAATTAATTGTTTCGTTCTTTTCTTCAAGCATTTTACTCTCTGTGATTGTGTAATGCTTTCCATACATTAGTTTTCTTCGTGTTTGTATTCAAAATATGAGACGCGTCATGCTATGAGAGACGAGTCGTTTTGCTAACATAGTTTAGAGCAAACGACTCGTACTATTCGGGATGATTCGTGCCTATACATTGAATGCAACAAACCCTCTTGATCAATATTTCAAACTTGTAGTTGTGAAATATTGGATAATTCAAACCGAATTGCGATTGATGGTTGATGTTAAGTCTCATTAGTGTGGTTAGTGGTGAATTCTCTACCCTAGGATTTTTCCCGAAAATTAATATCTCAAACCCTAGATTTTAATTGTTAATATAATTCTTCAACTTTATTTAATTGCTGTTTAGGTATAGAATCAATCTTATCTTTTTAAACAAAATTAATTTAGGAATTTTGCGATTGAATTAATTTAATTTCACAATAGTCCCTGTGGATCGATACCTGGACTTGCCATTATTCTGATTGAATTTGGTATAGTTTAGTGATTATATTTTGATGTGTTCAACGACTCATCAATTTTCGGCGCCGTTGCCGGGGACCGAACCCGGGTCACCCGCGTGACAGGCGGGAATACTTAATTATTTATGTATTTATTTTCAAGTTTAATTACTTTAATTTAATGTCATTTTTATTCATTTATTCATTATTTTCGTTTTTTTTTTTTTTTTTTTTTTTTTTAAAGGTGGGAATTGCATGTGGTTCATTTGTGGGCAAACTTGTGCATTCATATTTAATTTTATTCTCATGATTGGTTCCACGGGTTTGTGTCTATTTGCTTTTGGTGTGTGCAGGATATGAGTCGCCGTGTTGCTCGGGCCTCCAAGAAGGCCAGAGGTTCCACCTCTTCAGTGCCACCACCGCCACCATCACCACCTTCCTCGCCACCTCCACCGGGTGACTTGCCCCGGCTGGAGTGGGCTTCCCGCCCTCTTCACAAGCTTACGAAGTTCAATCTGCCATTTTTTCAGGGTGAGGCAGACACTACTTGGGCCGTTGAGCAGCTCCGACTCCGGCAATAGTTGGGCATTTGCTCTGTCACAGCCCCGACTTATCCTCGTCTGGTACGACTCTTCTACCAGAACCTATATGAGTCGCCCACCGAGGATGGACTGCTCTCTAACATTGATGGTCAGGCTGTCCATATCACTTCATCCATGATTGCCACAGTGTTAGGTTTTTTCGCCAAGCCGGAATATCAGCCATTCTCGGAAGTTGAGGATCGCCAGCCCATCCATAGCCTTATCCAGCAATACTTCCCGGGGGCCTATGGTGATCTCAGTTTCACATGCTTACGGCGGAGCAAGCTGTCTAGCCGCTTACTATTCCTGGATTCCGTGGTCCATAAGAATGTCCTTCCACTTGGACATCGAGCTGAGCGACGATTGGAGTTTGTTCGGGTTCTACACGGGTATCAGTATGGCTATCAGGTCCCGCTTGCGTGTATCATCTTCATGCACTTACAAAAGTTTCTATGAGAGGCAGTTCGGCCTAATCCTATGCAAAACCTGACTTGGCCACTACCATTTGCCAATCTGTTGACACTTGTGTTTCAGCTGAACCATCTCCACATTGCTGATGATGAGGCGATTGATAGAGGGTATCCCACTTTCGGCCACCGGGAATGGCAACATAGCATATCTCGTATCCCGCAGCCAGTTGGTGCCCCCGTTGATGAGGCCCATGAGTCTGTCCATGACCATCCACCACATCCTGTTCCTCCCGTACCGCCCCAAGGGGACCCGCTCTACATGACTCGCGAGGAGTACTTACAGCTTCAGCACTCTGTGGATCAGGTCCGCAGTACTCTTCGTGATCATCACCAGAGTCTCCAGGAGTTGCGCACAGATTTTCAGGCGCATTGCGACTATTCCCGAGCGACCTTCGACCAGCTGCTCGCCCACCAGCAACGGATTCATGATGACGCCTTTGAGACGCGCTCTATGATGCAAGCTTTGTTTGCCCAGCACTTCCCGCCACCACCACCACCGGCTTCCCCGTAGTCCCTACCTGTATAGTGCTTTGTTTTTTTTTATTTTTATTTTTGTTTTCCGTTTTAGTTCTTTCTTTTCTTCAAAAAAAAAAAACAAAAAAACAAAAAAAATAAAAAAAAATGTGTGAAGTGTATATATGTTACTCTCTGCCTACCTGGATGTGCACCTACAATTCTGGTAATATTCTCTCCTTTCTCTTTACTTTTCCATTGAGGACAATGCCATATTCAAGTTGGGGGATGAGGGTTTTATTTTCTTTTGTGCATTTCTATTTTGCTCATAATTCATGCTTATACCTGTTTCACTTGATTGCATTACTTCACCTGATGTGACTTTGTGCTAGTAGGGTGATAATATTTGCATATGTTATTTGGAGATCATAGTAGACTTGTATGAAAAGGGTTTATTGGGTAGATACTTGCATGCGATGTTTGCACGAGGAGAGTTGCCTATGTTTGTGGTTTTAGTACACTTGTCATGAGTATGCCTTAATTCACATGAACACACTATCATAGCGGTGATCTTTCTATTATAATTCCTGGTGTACATCATTGATAATAGCTAGAGTTGCAGAAAAGAATAAATGAGGAGCCAAGATTCTTAAAAAAAAAAAAAAAAAAAAAAAAACTTGACTTGTTTGGATTCGTAGCCTTTTTAACTCGAGTGATTAAGCCCGTAGGGGTGTCTTTACACCGAATGCCCTAAAACCGTCTGGTTTGGGAGTCATTGGCCCAAAACTTGCTACATGGGTTAATTAAAAAGCTTAAGGGACTTGAACATTGCACAGTTAAGGTAAAATAAGAAGAATGACTAGTTCGGATTCATAGCCTTTCAACTCGAGTTATTAAGTCCGTAGGGGTGTCTTTACACCTAATGCCCTAAAACCGTCTGGTTTGGGAGTCATTAGCCCAATGCTTGTTACATGGGTTGATTAGAAAGCTTAAGGGATAAGGACATTGCACAGTCATTTAAAAAAAAAAAAAAAAAAAAACTTTGAGAATCTTGGCTGCAACAGGTTAGTTTTTCTGTATATGTTGGGTGTTATTATGAGTTACACTGGGCTACTATAGTGGATAGTTAACTAATATGGAGATTGCACTTTACACCAAGGGTACTCATGACTTGTCTACTAGTATGCACAAGTATAGGGAACTTTACTTTTGTATTAACTGAATTGTGGTTTTGACTCAATAGGTTCCTTCATGCTTGTCCACTGTGTCTTTAATGACTCATGATGTCTCAATATCACACTGTAATGGCACATAAGTTGATTGTTAGGTGGAATAGTGTGGTCATTTGTTGCTGAGTATATATGAATATGTTAATGTTTGTGGGTATCATTTCTGGAAACCCTCACGAGACTTTACTCGTCCACTTGGGGTAACCTTGTGGTTTAAAGGCTTGTTGCATATGCTAAATGCAACCGTTTTCCCACGAAAGAGGAAATAGATAGATTTTATTTTATTTTATTTTATTTTACTTGCTTGAGGACTAGCAAGTAGTAAGTTGGGGGATGTGATTAAGGCCGAAATGTACATCATTGAGGCCGTTAATTAGAATTTCTTAACTTCACTTGCTGGTCGAACCGTATATTTTATGTGTGTTAAATGTCAATCAGGTTATACATCGTCGGAGCATAAAGTGGGCAAAAAGACAAAATTTGGACAGAGTTGACTTTTTTTGAAAAAGTCAAACTGATGTTTTAAACCTGTTTGGAATTGAGTAGAAGTATAAATAGAAAAGGAAAAGGCTTTTCTAGGGTTCTGAAACTGTTTTAACCTAAGAGGAGAGGCTAGGGTTTGGAAAGGAGGAAGGAACTAAAAGCTTCAAGGATGTCTCTAATGGTGATTTCTTCTCCATCTATCTCCTTCCACTCCTCCATGAGTGGCTAGGCCTCTTTTTCTAGGGTTTTGATGAAACCCTAACCATGTAATGTAATTTTTCACGAGCTTTCATTGTAACTTGGTTTGAATGAATGTATGGATGTTTTAGAAGTTTATAATTAATTGTTTCGTTCTTTTCTTCAAGCATTGTACTCTCTGTAATTGTGTAATGCTTTCAATACATTAGTTTTCTTCGTGTTTGTATTCAAAATATGAGACGCGTCATGCTATGAGAGACGAGTCGTTTTGCTAACATAGTTTAGAGCAAACGACTCGTACTACTCGGGATGATTCGTGCCTATACATTGAATGCAACAAACCCTCTTGATCAATATTTCAAACTTGTAGTTGTGAAATATTGGATAATTCAAACCGAATTGCGATTGATGGTTGATGTTAAGTCTCATTAGTGTGGTTAGTGGTGAATTTTCTACCCTAGGATTTTTCCCGAAAATTAATATCTCGAACCCTAGATTTTAATTGTTAATATAATTCTTCAACTTTATTTAATTGCTGTTTAGGTATAGAATCAATCTTATCTTTTTAAACAAAATTAATTTAGGAATTTTGCGATTGAATTAATTTAATTTCATAATAGTCCCTGTGGATCGATACCTGGACTTGCCATTATTCTGATTGAATTTGGTATAGTTTAGTGATTATATTTTGGTGTGTTCAACGACTCATCAATAATGCTCTTTTAGATTAGTCAAATATCATCTATCAGTTACTATCCCCTGCTTTACCTAGAGTTGATTTGGAAAGTGATTTTTTTAGATTTTTGGTTAAAATGTGAGGTGAAAAAGAATAATTTTTTTATCGTTTTATGAAAAAATGTGTAAAAAATAGAGAGAATAAGAAAAAAAAATTTACTTTTGTATATGACTTTTTGAATTTTTGACTTTTTAAATAATTTTTTAACTAAATTAGCCTCGTCCCAAGCAGTTCCTTAATCTCTTTCATTCTGTAATGGTTGTGATTCAAGGTTTGAATTACTACCCAGCGAAAAAAATGAGAATGAGAAAAATGTTGTGTGGGTTGATACAGTATAATAGGATATATATTCAAGATAAATAGGCATATAGCACAATATGATTGGAGTTAAATACTAAATTGATTTAAATTGACAATTTTAAAGATCAAAATGATGAAAATTGAAACTTAAAAAGATTAAATAACAATGAACACTTACGCTGTTAGAGCCAGTCCTAACATTTTAAACTTTTAAAATAATTGGTGTCTAACGTGATGAAGATAAATAAAGGTACTTCTTCAATTATAACAAAATAAATAATTAAATTAACTAAAAAGGAACTTATGTGTAAATTCTAATAGGTGAATTTATTGTCTAATAAGTTTTGTAGAAGTAATGACATTCTTCATCAAACACTATTAAAAAACGTCATTAATTGTTAATTTTCAGGACAGTTTGAAAATTGTTACAAAAAATATCACTAATTATAAGTTTTAACGACAATTTTAAAAATTCTTCACAAGAAAACGACACAAATTTTCAATTTCAGCGACAGTTTGAAAAATTCATCACAAAAACAATGTTACTAATTGTAAGTTTTAGCGATAATTTATAAAAATCGTGATAAAAAAATTCATTAATTGTCAATTTTTAACGACATATGCAAAAAATCATCACAAAAAATTATTGATAATTTCATTAGGACCTATTTTCAATAGAAATTAACGATAATTAAATCTAACTATTAAAACCTATTAACAGTTCATCCTTAATGTTGTGTTTGGTTGGAGGATTTGAGGAGGAATTTGGAAAGGGAAATGGAAAAGGTAGGTGAAATGTGAATAAATCATGCCTATATTTCACATAGTTTCACACACCTTTTCCCTTTCCCTTTCTAAATTCCTCTCTAAATCTCCCAACCAAACATAGCATAACTAAACTACTTCGTTGAATTGTCTAACATGGTGTTTGTTTGTTGAATTGTTCCTTGGGCCGGTTTTATTAAAAAAAAAAATAATAATAATAATTTGATTAAAGGGTCGTTTTTAATATTTCCCTGCTGAAGGAGTGACTGAGGGTGGTTATTTATTTATTTATTTTTGGTTCTCATGTAAAAACAATAAAAATAAAATAATAAAATAAATGATAAATTACAAATATACCTGTCAGAATTTGTCATTCAAAGAGTTGATTGAAAAAAAATAAAATAAAATAAAAATAAATTCTAATTGTCTTCTTATTTACAACAATAAAATTACTAAAATCGTTAATTGAAATATATTATTGACATCGTTAAAAATTATTAATTGAATTAATAATTAATTAATAAAAGAAGTTTTTTGTTTTATGATTAGAAATTTTACAGGAAATAATGTAATTTTCATAATTATATGGGTCAATTAGTATTTCACGTAAATCTCAAAAACTGTATTTATAATTTATTCTAAAATAATATATATATATATTTTGTACTTCTGCGATGATGCAGAGGAATTCACCTAGACATAATTTTGCTTCATTAAAATGATAAGAAATCTCCTTCTGTAATTTGGGAAGATGACTAAAAACTAAAAGTTAGCTTTAACCTATTTGGAGTCACATTATCTTTCTATTTTTTTACAAATAAAAAAAAAAAAAATTTTTTTGACCAACTTCCCAAAACAAAACATGAAAACGAGAACAAGACCCCTCCATTTATTGAAGAAAATTTGATTTGTAAGCCAAAATTCCTGCTGAAATCAACATACGTGTTCGGTTTGTATTGGACAGTAGCTCACAACACTTCCCAATCCAAGTTGAATTGATTTCAATTTGGTTTTCGACTTCAAAATCACTGGCTAATGGATTTGATCTCTTATACTCTTCTTGGTGGTTTGTAGCCAAAGAAGAAAAAATAAAATGGCAGAAATTGCCATTTTCGCCACTATAGCAGTTCTCAAACAAGCTATACTAGTATTGGGCAATCTAGTTGTCCAAGAAGGTTGTCGCATGTCAAAGTTGAAGGAAGACATGGAATGGATCGAAAATGAGATGAGTTATATCCAAGCATACCTAGAAGATGTTGATGATGCTAATGGCGAGCAACGCGAAAGCAGAGTGGAAGCCAACTTGCTGACCAATATTAGAGTCCTGGCTTTCGATGTAGAGGACTTTGTGGAGACATACTTTCCTCGCGTAGGATCATTATACGAGAGGACAGGGTGCTTGGGAAGTTGTCTTAACAGTGCCACTTGCGTTTTATGCCATGGCTTTGCAATTCATAACTTTGTTGTAGAGATTGAAGCGATCAGAAGAAGGGTTGAAAATATTGCTCACGTTAGAAATGCTTATGGAACCAATAATAGTACCAACAACAGTGGAAGAAACATATGGGATAAAAGAAGGCATTTCCTTCATCATGATGAACCAATTGTAGTTGGTTTTGATGAACATATCAAAACATTGATGGCTAGAGTGATTGATCCTGATTTGAAGCGTCATGTGGTCTCAATAGTTGGTATGCCAGGACTAGGCAAGACGACTCTTGCTAAGAAAGTTTTTGATTCGGTTGGTATGGCAGGACTATAATTTTCACCATCGCTTTCAATGTTCAGCGAAGGTTTATGCTTCTCAAAGGCCCAATGTAAAACATCTCTTGCAAGACATAGCAAAACAAGTGGGCTTGGCGAAGGAGAAGTGGGAAGAGAATGTGGAGGCCAATCTTTCTGCATATTTGAAGGGCAAAAGGTATGTAATCTTGATTGATGATATATGGGACACCCAAACATGGGATGATCTTGAAAATGGCATTCCTAAAAATTGTAAAAATGGTAGCAGAATAATCATCACTTCTCGAAATAGAGAAGTGGGCTTGTCCATATGTGGGGTTAGCTTTCTATACGAGCTACAACCCTTGAAACCAAATGAAAGTTGGAACCTTTTTTCTATGATGGTCATGGACCCTCTGGAAATTGCCACCGACACGATTGAGTTCCAAGAGTTAGAACCTCTTGGTAGGAAAATTGTAGAAAGATGTGGTTTTGTACCACTTGCTATTGTGGTAGTAGCTGGTTTGCTACTTCGTAAAGAGAAAACCGAACATGCGTGGAAGGGAGTACTTGACAACATGGGTCAAGACGATGATATGTGTTCAAAAATCTTGGCTTTGAGTTACAAAGATTTGCCCATTCATTTAAAACCATGCTTTCTCTATTTTGGGCTTTTTCCAGAGGATTATGAGATCTTTGCATTCGAATTAATTAACTTATGGGTGGCGGAGGGATTTGTACAAGGAAAAGGACAGCGCACGCCTGAGGATGTGGGGGAAGATTACCTTGATCATTTGGTTGCTAGGAACATGGTTCAAGTTGCTAGGAGGAGATATGATGGGAGGATTAGAACTTGTCGTATTCATGATCTTCTGCACAGTTTATGCATTAGGGTGGCCACCGAGTGTAACTTCTTTAACCCTCACAACGATGTAACTGCCATTAATTCTGCAAAGAAAGTTCGTAGAGTCACAAACTACCGTAATAGTGTTAGGGAATACATTTCTTCTAATTTTCAAACTCCAAAGCTTCGTACCATGCTATCTTTTCTTGGAAAAGACTGGAGCTCACCTAGCAGGAAACAAGTTAAGGAATTTTTTAAAGGCTCTAGATTTCTTCGAGTGCTAAGCGTAGATGGCCATGGCTTTTCATTCCCTCTTCCAAATGAAATTGGCAATTTGAGGCACTTAAATTACTTTGGATTCAAAAATCACTTTGTCAAATTTCCCTCATCCATAGGCAAATTAAAAAATTTAATGACCTTGGATGTGCGAAGTTATCGTATCCATATTCCAAGTGTTATTTGGAGGATGAAACAATTGAGGCATATTCTCTTATACAAAGAATCTAATCTACAGCCTCGAGGTTGTCTTCACATGGTCAGCAAATGTAGTTTCCATAAAAATGGAGTTTCTTTGCCTAATCTCCAAACCCTGTATGTGGTGCCTCGACAAGTTCTAAAGGCTAAATGGCTGCCCAACTTTCCTAATTTGAGAAAATTAGGAATCTCTTATGTGACGGAGCCAATTATCGAGGTATTATCAAATGAAGCACCCGTGTCAAACAAGCTAGAAAACTTGCGGTTGTGGAACATTTTGGGCGATTCGGAAGTAAATCTAACAAAACTAAATCTGTCTCGATATGAAATTCTGAGAAAGTTGCATCTGCAAATATACATGAAGAGGTTGCCGGAACATGGTAAACTGCCTCCAAACCTTATCAAGCTTACACTTGTGTGTACTTTCTTGGACGAGGACCCATTGATGACACTCAAGGAACTGCCTAAATTGAAGATCCTCAAATTGGGTTTTAAGTCCTACAAGGGGAGGAAGATGGTTTGCTCAGGAGGATCGAATAAATTTCCTCAGCTCGAAGTGTTGGAAATTGTTATGTTATCGCTAAAGGAGCTGGTAGTGGAAGATGATGCAATGCCAAGACTTAATAAGCTAAGGTATGATTTTATCCGCGTACTAACGATTCCAAGGAGGATCTTAAACATTACGATTGCCAGACGAAAAGGTAATTTTTAGTTGTTGCACTTTGGTTTCCCCCTCATATACCTTTTCGTTTTTCATTTTTGAATTTTTTTTAAAAAAATTAGTATTCAAAATGGGGGCTTCATATAGCCTATAAAGATATGGGATTTATAATGACAGTTCTTTCTTTCAAAATGGGGGCTTCATATAGCCTATAATACATTGGTTGATGAATGCAGGTGGATGACGTAGGTGAATGCAAACATCCAACAAAAGCATATGTACAGAGAGACAGATGAGTGCGCAGCTAAGTTGAAGTTAGGGAAATCACAAAAAAGCATATAATACCATGATGCCTACTTTTTTTTATTATACATCATTTCATTGGTAATAGACAAGTGTGGCACTCATGTCTATTACCAATCTAGTGATGTTACAGTAAATAAAATATAGTCTGTTTGTGTGCTTGTATGTATACGATTTTGTTAATAATGTCTTGATACTGTATTTGTGTATCATATTTTTTTTTAACCATATAATGCATCGTCATTGTATTTGTAGCAGATATGAGTAGTAAGACCGATTAAACCAATGCAATAATAACATATAGGATGATAAATATGGTATGATCATGTTGTTGTTTGCACCAACATTTTGTTTAAGGTTTTAAAAGTGGGTTGTTTTTAATGTTTTTGTTGTTGGGGCTAGGGACCAAGGAGTTTTTTTGTTATTCTTTTTTTGAGCCGATTATCTAAAAGTTTTATTTATAAATGTTATGGTAGTTTATGTCTTATTTAAAAAAAATTAAACCAATAAGTCCTATTTAATAAAACTGATAATATTATCAATTTTTCTCAATTTTTAAAACTAAAAACATTATCAATTTTGCATAGTAATGTTCCAGATAATTGTTTCACTAATTGATTAAAAAACAAAGCATGAGATTAAACATTTTTATCCTTTTACTTGTTGGTTTGATTCAACTGTTTAATAAAACTGAGAATATTGATATTTTTTTTCCAATTTTAAATGATGAATAATTATTGTTTGAAAGATAATTCTAACTATTAAAAATTTAATAAGACTTGAAAGTTCAAAAAAATTTAATTAATAAGACTTAATGGAATATAAGTTTATAAATTAGAATTTATATGTAAATGTCTCTTGTTTTTTTTTAGATGTTCTGTAAACAGATCCAAGTTTTTATGCCTTTGAATATTTATTTATTTTTCACAAGGAAAAATAATATTATTGATGAAATTGGAAAGTACAACTCCAAAGAAACATCAATAATGGTTCAAGTGCAAACTCCATCCAAACTGGTTGGCATAGGAAGAGAATCATTTGCAAGCACAAAAAACCAAAACAAGAAAGAAAACCACTAAAATGAGCCAACAAATAGCACCCAAAAATTCAGAAAATAAAAACACCAAAATTCTGATCAACAGCCATTAGATCAGATTGCATATCTAAAAAAAAACCCCAACAATCTCGCTGTCACCATGTTATTCCAATGAGCTAAATAAATTATAATTATTTATTTCTCTGATGCGATGTTTACATGTCAATTCATAATATTATATTTTAAAATAATAATATTAGGTATTAAGGGTGTTCGGTGGATATTTTCATCCACATAAATCGATCGAACCGGATTGATCCGCTTCATTTTAGACGGATACGTAATGACGAGCGAACGATTATGGATTGATTTTTTTTCAATCCGTTTAATTTTGGACAGATGGTGGATTTGAGATTCTTTTAACCGCAACCGAACTGTCAAATCGTGAGCATCCCTCATAATTTGTAAAACTTTTTGTTTTCAATTTGTTTAGATATTCTGTTTGTGTTTTTAATTAAAAATAGTTTAAATATTCTGCTGTGTTTTCAATTTAAAAATCATTTTATCAAATGACAAATGTTGATATTTGATATTTTTGTGTGAAAAATATAAGGCTTAATTTTGTCATTTTTTTATAAATCAAATTAAATAGTTTTTGAATAAAAAAATAATAATGAAATAGCTTTGATAATGCATGATTTCTTATATGTATTTATTATTGAATTTGACAATTTATTTGATAATCTTTTGATAATGTTGAGTTGGATTGTTATTCAAAAAAAATGTTGACAAGTTATTATATTATATTCAAAATTTGTAAAAATTTAAACCGCTAAACTGATTCTCATCCATCCGTTAATCCGTTAATTTGTATCTGCCAATCCAGTAAACAGATGATGAATTTGAGATTCCCTGACTACAACCGAATTGCAAACACGCCTATTAGGTACACATAATTAAAATCAAGAAAATACCCAAGAAAACATTGCGTGGACCAAATTTATTCAAAATGTCGGTCTCACCACATAAGCATTGAATCTAGACCCTACGCGGTTTTTTTTTGGAAGAAGGGTCACTGCTGTGGTTAAGGCACAGCAGTGACTGTTGTACCTTAATATGAGAGGCTGTGGTTAAGGCACAGCAGTGACTGTTGTACCTCAATATGAGAGGTATTATAAACATATTTTTATGATCCGAACCGTTCATTTTGTACCTACCAAAAATCATATTAATCGAATATCAATAACTATATGATCAAATAGTATATTTTTTATGCTATTTCTCAAAAGAATTATTTTTTTGGTTATCGATCATATAGTTATTGATATCCGATTAATATGATTTTTAGTAGGAATGAAGTACTCAACAAACCCTACAAAATAAACGGTTCGAATCATAAAAATATGTTTATAATACACCTTATATTGAGGTACAACAGTCACTGCCGTGCCTTAACCACAGCAGTGACCCCTCTTCCGTTTTTTTTAGCCATTTTGTTAGTTCCATTTATGTGTCCCTGGCATTATTAATTTTGATTTAATAAGCGTTGAGTTACATTCTTGCGGATGTGATACATAATACACTAATTTTAAATCCATAGTATACCCTCACTTCCCAGATAAAACTTGCTGCATAACATTTTTTACCACGCAATAAGGGTACTTAACATTGATTCACTCTATTTATTTAATACTGCATTCATAAATACATATAAAATTCACTTACTTGTGTCTTAAAATGATAAAAATATATAAAAATTAGAATTATATCTGTGGGGACTTAATTTTTGATTGACGAACACGTGACCGAGGTAGCACTGAAGTGCCAGCCGGAGTGCCACGTGGCCTGATCATAATGGCAAGATGATCTCAGCTAGGCTGAGGTTATCTGCGAGAATATCGGAATCCGGGATAAGCGGATAAGGGACAAGAGTCCTAGAATGAGAGAAGACTTCAGTTTGGATAAAGATAAGACTCTTGAAGAGTTTATCCTAATCCTACTGAGAGTCCAAGATTAACATTAATCTTAAGTCTATTAGAGCTAGGCTTCTATTGGGACTAGGATTGTGTTGCCTATAAAAGGGAAGCACCCCCATGGGTTTAAGGTATGCTTTTTTTGCTCTGAATAGTGAGTTAAGTACTTTTGATTATCTTTGAGAGATATACTGACTTGATCGTTAGAGCGTCCCCGGGTGGACGAACCACCGCCGGAATCTTCTCTTTCTGTTGCAGGTCAGTCAAGTGCCATCTATTCTGCCAGTGCTCTCCAGCTGAATACTGAGTTGGCAGTGTGGGCGGAAATTGACACATACAATATCTAACATTTTTCTTTATTTAATTAAGTTCCCTTATTCATATAAAATTTTAACAGAATATATCGAGTAACAAAGAAGCATCAATTAATATTGTACTTTTTTTTCCTAATCTAACCATCTATCAAACTTAAAATGATTTAATTTATTTTAAAAAATATATTTTGATCATATCTACTTGCTGTGGTTGGAATATAGTCAGTGGACGGTAATATCGTACCAAATTTCAAGTTTTGGATTGCTATGTGGAGTAAATATAACATATTTTAAGAAAAAATTGGCTATAAATTTATTTTTATGGATGTATATTGTATTAAGTTTAATGATTGATCATTTTGATTTTAAAAACATGATTATTGGTCAAATTATAAATCATTATTTTAAAGAATTTTTTTTTTCCATTTTTACTCTTGTCTTTTATTTATTTTTTATTATTTTATCTCTATTTTCACTCTCTATTCTCATACACTACTATCAATTGTCACTTGGCATTGTTAGCTCCAGCCCATCACATAAAGGAGTTAATGGGTAGGCTCTTCAAGTCAAGAAGTAGGAGGGCAGTTGGTAGCTGGCAGTCCAATTACTCTTTCACTTGACTTTGTTCCCTCTCTTTTATGTATGAATAGAGGTTGAGAGAAAGAGAAGAAAAATATAGACAAAAGAAGAAAATACAGAGTGTATGTATCTGTGAGATGAGAGTGCTATAGAGAGAGAAAGTAAGGTGTAAGTGTTGTAAACTCCCTCGGGAAAATTCTATAGAAAAATCTCTCCGTGGGCGTAGGCAATTGTCGAACCATGTAAATATCTTGTGTCTTTTTCTCTGTGTGATTGATTTTTGGGTGTGCCTTAATCCTAACAAGTGGTATTAGAGCCGTGTTGGTCGATTTTCAAAAAAACATGGTGTGTTTTTCAAAACTACCCAGAAATTGAGTTGCTCAAAATTACTTTTGAGCAGAAGGAAGCTCTTGACGAGAGGAGTCCAAAATTGTAAAGAAGAGCACCAGACGAGCTGTGACGTGCCCTCATGCGCCTCTTGAAAAAAGCGCGTGAGTCTCAGTCTCAGATACACTCCACATGTGCCGTTGACGGTATCGGCGCATCATTCTAGTCTCAAGCACGCGCCTAATGCAAGGTTGAAGGAGGAAGGCGAGTGAATTGCGCGTAACACCAGCATCACTGCCACGTGTCTGCCACGTCAGCACCACGTCAGTGCCATGTCAGCTCCACATCGGCACCATGTCACTGTCACGTGTCTACCACGTCAGCACCACGTATTGATACATGTCAACCACGTCATCACACCAACTGACCAGTCAACCCGCCGGTTTGACCCAACCCGATCCAAAGGCAGAGGGTTATTTGGTGCTACGCAGCTACAGTACATCCAGTGATCTGAATCGTCGAACTTATTTTGGCTATATCGGAGCCATTTTGAAGTCGGATTTTGGCGAGCCAATAGTGGTTTCCAACTATTTGGAGTATTTCGGAGAGATCCGTATGATTAGATTTTTGAATCAGAGTTTCTGTAAAAAGTAAGAAGACGATGGAGGAATTCACTTCAACTTCAAGATCCATGATCAAGTTGAATCTTTCCAATTTTGTAATCTGGAAGCTGCGGATGGAAGACATCCTATATTATAAAGACTTGTTTGACCCTATTGTTCTAAAAGGGGTTAAACCGGAAGAAATGAAGGATGAAGACTAGATAAAGATGAACCGAAGACTATCGATTGTATCAAACAATGGATAGACCACAGTGTGTTCCATTACGTCGCCTAGGAGACAGATGCATATGTCCTCTGGACAATGTTAGAAGGAATGTACCAGTCAAAGACCGCCCGAAATAAAGCCTTAGTGATGAAAAGACTTGTAAATCTGAAGTTGAAGAATGGTGCGTTTGTCGCCGAGCACACCAGTGAATTCAAGAATCTGGTGCATCAACTTGCAACCATCAAGATGCCCTTGGATGATGAAATGCAAGCCATACTACTGCTTAGTTCTTTATCGGACAATTGAGAGACGTTGGTGGCTTCTCTCAATAACTCTACATCAGAGAGGAAGTTAACCATGAGCATGGTCATAGACACCATGTACAATGAAGAGACAATAAGGAAAGATATATGAGGTAGTCAGTCCCATACTCTTGTCATAGAAAATAGAGGTAGAGACAGAGATAGAGGAAGAGGCAGAGGAAGAAGTAAGAGTAGAGGCAGATAGAACAACATGAGTAAATCCAGAGACAGTAAAAATCAAGGTAACTCTAGCTTCACTTGCTTTTACTATGGCCAGGAGGGTCACATAAAGAGGAACTGCCCAAGCCGGAAATATAAAGGCCAAAGCAGTAAGTCAAAGGGAGATGAGAACACGACAGTCACAACAACTGATGAAAAACTTCTCGTAGTTGGTAAAAAGGAGGATTGCCTTTACGTGGCTGACCACAGCTGTACAGAGTGGGTGATAGACACAGCTGCATCTTATCACGCCACTTTCCACAGAGAACTTTTTAGCTCGTACAACGCTGGAGATTTTGGCACTGTTCGAATAGGGAATTCTAGCTATTCGAAGATTATGGGTATTGGAGACATTAGTATTTAGACTAATGTCGGACACAAGCTGGTTCTCAAATATGTGAGGCATGTTCTAGATTTGTGCCTCAATCTTATCTCCGAAAACGCCCTGGACCGACAAGGCTATACAAGTACATTCAGAAATTGCCGTTGGAAGTTGATAGGAGGAGTTTTGACAATCGCCAAAAGAGAGATGTTTTCAACACTGTACAAGACTCAAACGAAGATCTGTCTAGGAAGTCTTAATGCAGCAGAAGACAAGGAATCACCAGACTTATAGCACAGAAGACTGGCTTACATGAGTAAGAAGGGATTGCATCTGTTGGCAAAGCAATCCAAGATACCTTTATCCAAAGAGAGTGCCCTGAAGTCGTGTGATCATTGCCTTTATGGCAAGCAACATCGAGTACCATTTAGTTCAACAAGCAGAGGAAAACAAAAGTGCTCAGTATGGTATACTCGGATGTTTGTGGCCCATTGGAAGTGGGGTCACTTGGCAGCGGCAAGTATTTTTTGACCTTCATTGATGATGCATTAAGGAAGTTGTGGGTGTATTTCCTGAAGATAAAGGATGAGATATTCTAGCACTTTCAGGAGTTCCATGCAATGGTTGAAAGAGAGACCGGGAAGAAGTTGAAGTGTCTTCACACAAAGAATGGTGGCGAGTACATTTCCAATATTTTTGAAGCATATTGTGCTAGTAGACGTATCTGGCATGAGACAACAATTCCCGATACCCCACAACACAATGGTGTGGCAGAAAAGATGAATCGCACTGTTATTGAAAGAGTCAAATGTATGCTCAGAATGGCAAAGTTGCTAAAGTCATTCTGGGCTGAAGCTGCCCGTACAGCCTGTTATCTCATCAACAGGTCGCTTTTAGTCCCGTTGATTTTTGCAATACCTAAGGAAGTCTGGTCTAGAAGAAAGATATCATATTCTCACTTGAGAGTCTTCGGGTGTAAGGCGTTTGCATACATCTCCAAGGAAAACAGACAGAAGCTTGATGACAAGTCCATTCCATGTATATTTGTGGGCTATTCGGATGCAGCATTTGGGTACAAGTTGTGGGACCCAGTGAACAAAAAAATATTTAGGAGTAGAGATGTTGTGTTCCAAGAAGACCAGACAATAGTAGATTTTGAGAAGTTTGCAAAGTCTAAAGATGTCATCACTCCAGACTTGTTCCCATCTCCCAAGCCATCACAAAATGCTAGATATGATGACGCGCAACAAGAAGTGCCAGAGTTGCAGGATCTTATGCTAGAAATTGAGGACCAAGAGGAAAGAGATGAAAATGGTGTTGAGTAGGGGGAGCAACCCCTTTAACCAGAGGCAACTAGGCCTCAGTTGCGGAGATCTAGAAGAGCTACCATGCCATCAACCAAATATCCCGTTTCTTAGTATATTCTGATTATTGATGAGGGGGAGTCTGAGATTTTTTCGGAAGCAAAAAGTTATACAGAGAAAGATTGCTGGATATAGGCCATGAAGGAGGAGATGAGTTCTTTACAGAAGAACCACACTTATGAGCTTGTTTCACTTCCAAAGGGCATGAAGGCATTGAAAAACAAATAGATGTACAAATTGAAGAAAGATGGCAACGGTAAAACGTTGCAGTATAAAGCTCGCTTGGTGGTCAAAGGTTTTGGGTAAAAGAAAGGAATTGATTTTGATGAGATCTTTTCCCCAATTGTGAAGATGACTTCCATTCGAGTAGCTTTGGGATTAGCGGCTCACTTGAATCTGGAGGTGGAACAGATGGATGTCAAAACTGTCTTTCTCCATGGTAATTTGGAGGAAGAGATCTATATAGAGAGACCAGAAGGATTTGAAGTTAAAGGTAAACAGAATCTAGTCTGCAAACTGAAGAAGAGTCTCTATGGCCTGAAGCAGGTGCCGAGACAATGGTACAAGAAGTTTGATTCATTCATGGTGGATCACGAGTACACAAGAACTGTAGCAGACCAGTGTGTATATTTCCAAAGGTTTTCGGATGGAAACTTCATCATCCTATTATTGTATGTTGATAATATACTGATCATCAGACAAGATATTGCTATGATCAACAAGTTGAAAAAAAACTTGTTACAGTATTATGACATGAAGAATTTAGGCCAAGCACAACAGATTTTGGGCATGAAGATTGTTCGTGACAGGAAAACTAAGAAGATATGGCTGTCACAGAAGAAATATGTTGAACGGGTGATTGAAAGGTTCAACATGAAAGATGTCAAGCCAGTCAGCACACCACTGGCCAACCATTTCAAGGTGACAAAGCGTTCATATCCCACGACCAACTCTGAAAGGAAAGAAATTGAGACAATCCCTTATTCTTCCATAGTAAGAAGTTTGATGTATGCAATGGTGTGTACCCAGCCATATATAACTCACGCAGTTGGCATTGTAAGCAGATTCCTCGCCAATCCAAGAAAGGAGCATTGTGAGGCAGTTAAATGGATTCTTCGATACTTGAAGGGAACTTCAAAAAATGTGTCTATGTTTTAGGGAAGCTGACCAATTTTTGAGGGTTTTACAGATGTTGATATGGCAGGTGATCTTGATGGTAGAAAATCTACATCAGGATTTCTATTCACTTTTGCAGGTGAAGCTGTTTTATGGCAGTCCAAACTACAAAAGTGTGTTGCTTTATCTATAACAGAGGTAGAGTACATTGCTGCCTTAGATGCTGGAAAGGAATGTTGTGGTAAAGCGGTTTCTCCAAGAATTGGGTCTATAACAAGAAGAGTACAAGGTACATTGTGATAGTCAGAGTGCAATTGATCTGAGCAAGAAGTCCATGTACTATTCATGTACAAAGCACATTGATGTCCGGTATCATTAGATACGAGAAGTGATGGAAAAGCAATTGATGAAGTTGGTAAAGATTCACATGGACAAGAATCCTTCTGACATGATGACCAAAGTTGTCACCAGAGACAAACTAGAAGTTTGCAAGAATCTAACCGGAATGGACTTCAAGTAAGAAGTTAGTTATGCATATGGGCGTGGAGGGGGAGAATTGTTAGCTCCAACCCATCACATGGAGGAGTTAATGGGTAGGCTCTCCAAGTCAAGAATAAGAGGGAATGGAAGATGGAAGATGGTAGTTGGTAGCTGGCAGCCCAATTACTCTTGTTCCCTGTCTTTTATGTATAAATAAAGGCTGAAAAGAAGAGAATAAAAATACAGACAAAAGAAGAAAACACAGAGTGTATGTATTTATGAGGTGAGAGTGCTATAGAGAGATAGTGAGGTGTGAATGTTGTAAACTCCCTCTGGAAAATTCTATAGAAAAATCTCTCTGTGGACGTAGGCAATTGCCGAACCACGTAAATATCTTGTGTCTTTTTCTCTGTGTGATTGATTTCTGGGTGTGCCTTAATCCTAACAGGTGTCTCATTGAAAGTGTTGCTAACGATTAGTAACGATAGTGGACAGATAGATAGTCGGATACATGAAAAAATTAGTGGACACGTTGATAATTAGATAGATAGGTGAACAAAAAAAGAAATAGGTGGGTTGATAAAGTCTTTCAAATTGTTAGTCCTTTATAGACAAAAAACAAAAAAATTAGAGTTGGGGCCATTGCCTCAAAAGTTTCAAATTTGGATTGTTATCCAAAGTGCCCTTTTTTTTTCCCCTTAATATATTTAATGTATTTTGTGATAAATATTACCTAATCTTTTAGTAGTATTACGAAAGTTTTTTATTCAAAATTTTTAAAAAGATAAAAAATTTCACATTACAATAAAATTTATGGTTATGACAATTTACAATTCAAAATTATTTTAATGAAAAAATGTGTAACACCAAAATTGATAAATCTTACTATGAAAACGAGGCAATCAACAATTACACATCATAATTTTTAAGAAAAATGATTGATCTATTGAATTTGGGCTCGTCCAAATTGCTCGAATTACGTAAGTTGGACGATCGCCAACTGTTCGGATGACCAATGTCACCCTCATCAACTGCGATTGTATCCTTGTCAACCGCAACTGTCACCCTTCTCAACCAGCGTGTCAATCGATATCAGCTTGAATGACTGGCATAATCCCAAATGATTGGTCAGATGACCTCCTGGATGACTGTAGATACCCCATTTTGACCGCCCTTAAGATTTGGGCACCTTGTGTTGAACACTCGATGATGAAATGTTACGTTGTACAATCGTTCAATTTCTTCAGCAAAAAGGCTCCAGTTTTAAGCTTTAAAAACCTAAACCCTGTACCCCCTTTGGACCAAAACCTATTTTTTTTTCTAGCCTAACCACTCAGAGAAGAGCTGGCTAGCAAGTGGCCGGTAGGCCATTTTTCATTGGCCGAATGTTGCCTTTCATGGCCGGCCGGCCATGTTCAACGACAGCAGATATTTTGAGACAACCAGTTGTCTCCATGTGCATGCCTTGTACCAGCTATCTCTCTACAGATATTTCCGACGTGAGATGGTATTTTTCTATAAATACAAAGCCTTCCCTAAGGGTTTGGGGTTAGAAAATTTTGCCAAGAGCCATAACTTGTCAAACACTCTTCCCTCCTCTTTTGCAATATACATACACCACACATACACTTCCAAAGCCTAAACTTAAGGCCTTTTGCTGAGATTCTTGAACACAATTTCAGTTCTTGAGAGTGCTTAACTTGTGGCTTGTTAACTAGGAAGCACTTCCTCTTTTTAAATGAGTAAACTTTCAACTCTTTAACCATCTTTTCTCCCTCTTTACTTGGTGTTTACTTACTATTTTCAAAGTATTTTGAGGCCTGAAATATGTGATTTTAAGTCACAAAAAAGATGAGGGGTTAGCCACCCTTTCTTAGGCTTGTTGGTTGTTGAAACCCTTTGGCTTTAGCCCATTTTTGCTCATTTTTTTCACCTCAAAAACTTGATTTTCAGCACTATTTTTGTGCTGTTTCAGAGCTTTTTTAGTGTGCTAATTTATGCTTTAAATACTATAGATGTGTTGTTGTAAGTCCTCATAGATATTGCTTTCAATTCATTTGAGTTGATAGTCTTTTCTTGCACTTTTTTATAGCTTTCATACATGTTCATACCATTGTAATCACCCACTTTCCATTAGCACTCTACAATCTCCTTCCTTTCTTTTTTTATTTTGATAAAGAGTTGTATTTTACGAAAGATTGTTGTTCAAAGCATAAGAAAAAGACCTTTCATGCTAAATGGTTTAATCTCCTCAGAGGTTCATTACCAGAACATTACATCTCTCTTATGTTAAGCACAATTTCTCGTTTGATACTTCTCTTTATCATTAGTGTATTATTTCTAAGGGACTAACTTTCTAGTTAGACCCTTGGAAATCACAAAGAAAAGTGTCATTATAACTTATTATCAAGTTTGGATTTAGAGTCATTATCGCTTTCTTTGAGCTTGACTAGTCATTATTGCTCATTTTGGATTTGGCTTAGAATTCATTATCGCTTGTAAATGGGTTTGATTCTTCTTTTGTAATTTCCCCGTAGAAAAGGGTTTGACAAGCTCATTTCTCGGGTTAAGTCGTGCTTGCTATCTTTATTGCTTTTGGACTTAGTGGACGTAATCTACACTTTTGGACAAAAAAGAAGAAAAGATAAGAAATGGAGAGGTAATGTAAAAAGGGGCTAATAAAAAAAAGAGAAAAAAGAGGTAAAAAAGGTAATAAAATTGGATTATGTTCAATTGAACGTTATATTGAACCTATTGCGTCTTGAATCATTGCATACTCTTTAGTGATGTTTAATGGTTCATGAAGCAATGGCTACCCCTTCTCTTGAGGTAACTCTATGATAGGAAGGATGTGTTGTTTGTCTTTCATTTCATTTTGTTAAGATTTTGTCTTATCGGTTCTAAGATCATCATGCAACAAATTTGCGACAATTGATGACTTATGAATTGAATCTACTCTCCCCTTGATCAGCTTCATGATAGGGAAAGGCAGAGAGGATAAACATCTCTTGGAAACACTGTTTTTGCTCTATTTCAACTTTGTGGCAGCAGGGCATTTCACAAAGTAGTGGCCAACCGGCCACCATTCTGTATGGCAGATCGCTTTTCAAGGTTGGCAGGCCCCCTATTTTGTACAAGTAGTGGCATTTTTACGGCAGAACAGGACATAATCTGAGGCCAAAACATAATAATTTTCTAACTGCAAACAGGGCAGATTCTGGCAGCAAACAGAGAGGTTTTGAGAGGATGTTCTCGGTTGTACGCATATGGCCCCTCGCCTCCCGTTCAAGTCCATTAAATTAGTGCTTTAATATTGGTATGTGTAATTAATTAGTTGGCTTCATTCGAATTTGTAATAGTTAGTTAATTTAGTTAATTCATTTAGTGTTGTAATAATTAGTTAGTTAAGATATTCATTCGGACCTTCTTGTGCCAGAGCAAATTTGTAACACTTGTAATATTTTGTATGTCTTTCAACCCCTATTTCTTTCTCCCTTTTATTTACATGCTTATCATGATAGCATTATATTTTTTGTTTCATATCATTGCCATGTGTTGTATCCATTTTTGCATGCATTGGGTTCGGTTCATCATTTTAACATTGTTATCATTTCCTACTACTTGAATACGTGCGTTTGCCGCATGTTTTGAGTTGATTCGTATGACATGTTAAATAAACCAGACCTAATAGTTGCATTTTGTATGTGTTGCATTAGTCACTTGCATATTAGAGTATGTATTTTTCTAATTATTTTCTTCTCTTTGGCTAAGTGAGCATTTTTCGCTTTAGCATATCGCATGTGTGTTTGTATTACCATATCAAGCATATTACCATGAGACTAAGTGCTTATTTGAAATACCTCTTTGAATGTATGTGGATGAAAGCTATTTCTCTTAAGTTGAAATGATTTTGATAAATGTACACATGAGCTTGTTTTTTCAAGTAGTACATATTCAATCAAAACTTTCCAAAGTGAATGAAATAGTCTATACTTGTGTGTCTCACCCAATAAGTAAGCATAATAATCAGAACTTGAGTATATAATGTACATAAAAATCACATCATGACTAGTAGAGACCAATCTTTGATCGGGTGAGTGAGGTGGTCAATTAATGACCTTCCCCTCTTATACCTAAGTTCTTGAGCCGAGACACTTTGGTTTTGACGGACGAGTGGCTTTTGGCACGAGTCACGGGTTTCTTAAATTTTTTAAAAATATTTAGGTCGCAACTTTGAAATTTGGCAATGCAATCCATTTTTGACATCTCTGATGATTAATGGATTTTATAAGATTTACCGAATTTGGACTCTCATTTGTTTTATCTATTTCACATCGCTCTTGTAAAACTAGATTCAGAATTACGAAAGTCCAAACTGTAAGGCTATCGTACCTGAGGAGACTAAACCCCTCCGAGGAGCACGAAAAGCCAGCTACAATGACCAATGTGTCAACCGACATACATAAATTTAGACAATTCAGACAAGCCCAAATTCAATAGATGTAACATTTATCTATTTTTAAATAGCCATAACTCTCACCTGTAGTTCTGTTTGATTGTTTTTTGTGTCTTCAGAAAAACGAGTTGTTTAAAATTATGTCATTGTGATAAACTGCAAGAAAATTTCTTATTACAATAGACAAATAATTATCTTTATTTATAAATAAAAACTCGGCAACTCTACTACAAATATGCAAGACATAATTACAAAATTTTATAATAAATGTTAAAATAAGTCAATTTTTTTTTTAATCAAAAAATTTGTAATATTTCTTATTACAAATAATTCTTAACATTTACATGACATTATTTATAGCATAATTTTAATATTCATAAAATAATCACAGTTATATATATAAAAATAATAATTATAAAAGGAATAAAAATAAGAATTCAAATTTTTTTCATGTTGATCCTCTAACCTGAGAGAACAATTTAAACTTGATGAACTCATTTTGGGCCAACTTGAGCAATCAAAATCATCATTTTTTAACATTCATTGAGTAAAATATTTATATAAAAAATTAAAATAATCATATATCAATAATTATATATTTAAATTATATTTATATTACAAAAATTAAATAATTATTTTTAAAATTATATTTATCTTTCAAATAGAATTATTGATATCTAACCATCTTATTTTTTATATGAACCATTCAAATTACCGAGTTCAGAACGGCCCACCAAAACCATAACCGTAGAAATAAAATTAACTTAAACAATGAAAAAAAGCTTCAGCAACCACAAAGCCTATTGCATAGGAAAAAACAGAGCCAGTGCATCAATATGCAGAGAGCTCTCTCAGTTCGTTTATTTCAAGGTCATCTTAGAACTTGTCATGATCGGTAAGTTGGGTTTGAGAGAGCCGAGATTGCCATTTTGATTTGTCAATTGGTTTCTGTGTTGTTCTTTCTTGCAAAGCTGCGATCACATTTTACAGGTTTCATTTCTCTTCATCTTTCTTTTCTTTCTTTCTTTCTTTCTTTTTTCATTTTTTTTCTTCAACTTTCTATTATTAATTTTTGCTGATAAAATTTATGCATGTATAAACTATTGTACTTCATTGATGATGCAGCCATAATTCAACCTATATATAATTGTTTTCATTAGAATGATTAGAAATCCTCTGTAATTTGTTGAATTGCTGTAAGATTATTGTATATGTCAACATATGAACATATTTATCATCTGGGATCTCTTTTGTTTTGGTGTTTAAAAAGAGATCAAGAATACCCCACTGTTTATTGAATAAAATTGATTTGTAAGCTAAATAAAAACGTGTTCGGCTTAGATTGGACAATCACTCACCACCATGCCCAATCTGAGTTGAATTGGAGTAAAAATTTAGTAATGATGTGGTATCACCAACCAATAAAAAACTTACTTATGGTGAGTGAACCCACAGTCAATGAATAACACTTTGATACATATAAATGGTAGGTAAATGGCAAGAAGAGATTGGATGTTGATATCAACTTTTTTTTTTTTTTTTTTTTTTCAGTTTAGGCTTTTTTTTTGCTTAAAAATTACAAATCTTTATTCAATCCTGGCTGATGGGTTTTAATTCTTGAACTCTTCTTGTTGATTCGTAGTAAAAAAAGAAGAAAAATGGCACAAATTGCTATTGCCATAGCAATTGCAGTTCTCAGACAAGCTGTAGGATTATTGGGCAATCTAATTATCCAAGAAGGTTCCCACTTGTTCAAATTGAAAGATGACATGGAATGGATTGAAAATGAGTTGGGTTACATCCAAGCATACCTGGAAGATGGGTTACATCCAAGCAAAGTGGAAGCTGAATTGTTGAAAAATATAAGATTACTCGCTTTCGATGTGGAGGACATTGTGGAGACATACTTTCCTCATATAGCATCATCCCACGAGAGGACCGGGTGCTTAAGAAGTTGGCTTAAGAGTGTCAATTGCATCTTATGCCATGGCTCGGCTTATCATAAATGTGCCACAGAGATTGAAGGGATCAGAAGAAGGGTTGAAAATATTCCTCGTGTCAGAAATGCTTACGAATCTAGAAGTGGTGGCAGCAGCAGTGGAGACATATGGGAGAAAAGAAGGCATAATCTTCATCGTGATGAACCAATTGTTGTTGGTTTTGATGAACATATCAAAACATTGGAGGCCAAATTGCTTGATCCAGATTTGAAGAATCGTGTAGTCTCAATAGTTGGTATGCCAGGACTGGGCAAGACAACTCTTGCTAAGAAAGTTTTTGATTCTGTTACTACTCATGTAAATGAGGAAGAACATCAGTTTCAGTGTTCGGCAAAGGTTTATGTCCCTCGAGGGGTGATGCTATGGTACATTTGGATGTACCATACATTAGTTATGAGATTATGTGGTTTGATATCATAACTAATATCATATAAATCATAACTATTCTCATATTAACTCATAACTTAGTTATATTTAGTTATTTATATATATGATCCACTGGTGACACTGAAGGAACTACCTAAATTTAACATCCTCAAATTGGGTTCTCTCTCCTATACTGGGAAGAAGATGGTTTGCTTAGGAGGACCAGATAAGTTTCCTCAACTTGAAGTGTTGGAAATTGATTTGCATACGTTAGACCAGTTGGTAGTGGAAGAAGATGGAATGCCAAGACTCAAGAAGCTAAGTTACAAGCATTGTAATGCAGAACTAATGATTCCTGAGAGGATCAAAAGCATTATGATTGTCATATGAAGAGGTAAATTTTTAGTTATTTTCATTTTTTATTTCTATTTATTACTAGTCAAAATGAGAGCTTCGTATGGCCTAGATTTTCTGTTATAAAGACCTGGGATGTTAACTAATTTTATGTTACCCTCAAACTATAGCTGAAAAATCAATTCCATCCTTGTCTTTTTAATTATATCAATTTTAGCCCTAAATTCTTGTCAACTGTTGTATATAATTTCATGGATTTTTCTTATTTGGCCCTTGAATTTGTTAGTAAAAATGAAATTTAAATATTTAATTAATAAATTTTCATCTCAAAGAGCAAGAAAAATAAATTTTAAATAAAAAGTTGAGTATTTGTATTATTGAATATTCTCTAGAGAGTTGTTGCTGATTTTAGTATCAAAGTGCCCTCTAGTCAACAATATGACTAAACAGGTAACCTCGATTTTTCCGGTGAAGATCTCATGATATTCATGTTCATTGTTCAGAATTGTTTTTCAAAACTTTGGAGAGGAGGGGTAGACTACCGAGTCATCAAAAAAAACACAAAAAAAAAAAGAAAAAAAAGAAGACAAGCAGGGTAAACTACTCCCAAGGCAAGGCACAGTGAATGTTGACAAATATTTAAGACCGTAAAACATTTCCCTTATATTTACCCCTAATGATATACATCATTTGTATGCTAGTTGTTGACTCGTTTAGAAATCAACCGAGTCTTATGAGTCAATTTAAAAATAATATGCTAAGAGTCTCTAGTATTACTTATACTTTTACATGAAACTACACTGCAGTCCAAATAGCAATTTCTACGAAAAATATTCATTGTAACGCAATTGTTTCAGCTTCTTAAGAGTAGCTTTAGCCCACATACTTTTCAAAGACAGAGTGTCTTTGCTCTCAGCAAGTAGGACCACAATGCACAATAAACCTCACGACTAAACATTGTCCTAAGAATTTTCAAAGAAGAATAATAGATCAAGTACTCCACCAACCCCAAAATCATCAGTCAAAAATTTCAGCGTAAAATATGTTGACACCATAAATAGTAATATTATTATTATCACTATTATTATTATTATTATTATTATTATTATTATTATTGCAATACATGTGACACTTCTTGATTAATCAGGAGTTAAGAGAAGTTACAAATTTAGTAGTCTTACATGGTGGAACATGGAAGATAAGATGGAAGAAGTTAAAGCACATGTGAAGAATATGATAGACAAAGTGACTTATAGTGGAAGATATGGAGGGATATGTGACGTTGTGGGAATGAAGGTGGAAGAGTGGATAGTTTTAGGTGGTTATTAGGTAGTTATTGCTAGAAATTTTTCCTATAAACAACCATTGATGGCTACATTTACAAGATTCAAAACTGGATCATTAACCCAATCTATTTTACCTTACATTTTTCTAATTCTTTACTTTCCAGTTATTATACCTTCCAGTCCTTTACTTTCTCGCACTGAATTTCAATTTTTTAGGAGTAGTTCTATGTTAGTCTGTTCATTGTTGTAATCCCGTTCGGAGTTGTGGAAGTGCGAGGTACAATTGTAAACGTTTGTTTACTTAATGAAATTTATTTTCTGACACTGTTATCTCCCTCCTTCTTTTACTATTGTGATTAGTTCTTTTAAATTTTCTCCTAAAAACAAGCTATCAATAAAAGTCCTCTTCATTGAGGCTAAAAGAACTTCGAAACAATTGTTTGATTAATTGATTGTCATTTATTATTTCTGTAAGAACTTATTGATCTTTGTTGGCACGCTCAAATTACATTTTTAACCTTCGAAAACCAAAAAAGTCAACATATATTTTTGGCACACCCAATGGGACTATCATTATAATGGCTAGATGAAGACAATAAGGAGAAAATGAGCACCTTCAAGAAGGCAGAAGAAGAAATACAAACGAATTGGATTTTGCCATTCAAATTTATTAATATGAAATATATTGGCAAGAAAGAAAAATTTTGAATCTCCAAGAAGAGATCTATTTTCTTGATGAAGAAAATTTTCAAGTTGTTACTTCATTATCATATTATTTGGTAGAAGAAAAAATACACCATTTAATTGGAGTAATTCATCAACTTGATATAGAAATTTGCTCATAAAGATATGAGTTATCAACCCTTCTTGTCAAGTCTTTAATGACTGAATTTTGTGAGGTTTTACCAAATGTTTTCAAGTTTTTTATGATTGAAATTGGTGAAAAAATAACTTCATCAATAGCTCGGAAAGTTCAAGAGCTCATTTTTAAAGAGCCAAATTATGAAATTAACATAACGAAAAAGCATATTCTCAAGTCAAACATGGCTAAGAATGATGTTCTATATATAGCTTTGGGGGGGGGGGGTTCATACATCCATTTGTAGAGAGTCAAGTCATGAAAAACTTGTTAGGAAGCATGTTTTTAAACCAAGTTTGGTTAAAAATGATGAGCAACCCATAGTTAGTGGATTTAAAATTTTCGATGATGTGAAAAATCTCAAAACATTTGAATTTCCAAAACCACTGTATACCACTATCTTCGTTGTTCAAAATCCATTTTGGATTTGTGGTTCACATCAAAATTTAGTTTTGATGAAATAGTTAACAAAATATCAAAGTCTAGAAAATATATTTGTTGAGTTTTTTCTTACATTTTCACAATGGGAGGCATGGAAATGACCAATAATAATGGTCTAGGCTATTTTCATGGTTATATGTGAAATAATCGCCAATACAAATTTATAGTTGGCCAAGGAAGAAGAAGCTCTGTAGAAAATACAGTGAGTTTACATGTTTGTTGTTTTCTACCATGCAATGTGAAAACCATCATTTTTGACCAAAAGCTAGTCTTTGCTATGTATTAGACATGATGTTTTTATACTTCAGATTGTCTTCGAAGTGGATATATAAACAACTATCATTTTGGCTTTATTGTTGGTCAACGTGTATGCTTCGAAAGCCTTTTTTGCCATAATTTTTTAACTTCGAAGCACTCTATCTTGCATCAACAATAGCTTCGATGAAAAAAATAATGGTGGTTCTAATTCGAAGCTTTGTCTAGTATTTCCAAGGATGTAATTACTCCTTTGTCGGCACCTTCAACCTTCGAAGGATGATTTTGGCCCTTTAGTAATACCTTTTAAGGATGGCTTTAATCCTTTGAATTACAACTTTTCAAGAATCCGAGACGTCTCATAAATTTTTGCCATGATATTTTGGCTACTATCAAGTGAGACATTTGCTACTTTTACATGGCTGTAAACTTCGAATCATTTCGGAGTGGCTTCTAAGCATTTTGAATTAGTTTCAAAGTAGCTCCAAGGAGACTTTAATATGTCCTTCTTTATAATGAACCTTCTAATAAGCTTCGAAGGGTGCCAGAGAAGCTTTGAAGGATTCCGAAATAGCTTCGAAGAGGTTTTTTATAATGAACATAGTAGTGTTGCCATGTCATTGAAGTATTAGCCATGATTTTTGGACACCATACACAGTGAGTGCATGCATTCATTGATTACAAATTGGTGTCTCATGTTGAAATTTTGAACTTGTCACCTAAGAAAGTACAAAGCTTCTACTCATGACTCATACCAAACATGATTGGTATGCATTGTGTCCAAATCAAATTGGTGCTTCCTGATTTGAATTGATCACTTTGAAGCACTCATATTGAATTCGAAGCATAAGCCTTTAGTGTAGTGTCCCTTCGAAGCACTTTGTTGGTGCTGTTATGGTATTCAAAGCACTTTATTACTCATATCAGTTCTGTACTTGGTTTGGCTCTTTAAAAATTCAAATAAACATCATTTTTAAAGAGTCGCGGGGGTAATGGTGACACCATAAATAGTAATATTATTATTATCACTATTATTATTATTGTAGGACATGTGGCACTTTCTTGATCAATCAGGATTTAAGAGAAGTTACAAAATTAGTGGTCTCGCATGGTGGAACATGGAAGACAAGGTAGAAGAAGTTAAAACACATGTGAAGAATATGATGGACAAAGTGACTTAGTGGAAGACATGGAGAGATATGTGGCATTGTGGGAATGAAGGTGGAAGAGTGAATAGTTTTAGGTAGTTATTGGATAGTTATTGCTGGAAGTTTTTCCTATAAATAGCCATTGATGGCTACATTTACAGGACTCAGAACTAGATCCAAAAATCAGTCTATTTTACCTTACATTTTTTCAGTTATTTACTTTCCAGTTCTTTATCTTCTAATCCTTTACTTTCCTGCACTGAATTTTAGTTTCTTAGGAGTAGTTCTAAGTTAGTATGTTCATTGCTGTAATCCCCTTTGGAGCTGTGGAAGTGCAAAGGTACAATTGTAAACGTTTGTTTACTTAATGAAATTTATTTTCTGACACTATTTTCTTCCTCCTTCTTGTACTATTGTGATTAGTTCTCTTAAATTTTCTCCTAAAAACAAGCCATCAGTAAAAGTCCTCTTCATTGAGGCTAAAAGAACTTCGAAGCAATTGTCTAATTAATTGGTTGGTATTTATTATTTTTATAAGGACTTATTGATCCTTGTTGACACATTTAAATTACATTTTTAACTTTCGAAAGTCAAAAAAGCCAACAAATCATCAGTCAAAAATTTAAAAACTTGATCAGATAACATTTAGCATGGAGAGATTGAGTACATAAGAAAAGAGAATGGTTTAAGAGAGAGAGAGAGAGAGAAATGTCTTCTCTTTCAAATTCAATCTCATCTTGGCAAAATATGGAAAGGGGTCCTTTGTTGATTGTAGTCCAAGTTTCCTTTTCTTCATTTTCCTTTTTACTTTTATGTTGTATTTGGTTGAGAGATTTGGGTAGGAATTTGAAAAGGAAAAAAGAAAAGATATGTGAAACTAAGTAAAATATATGTATATTTTATTTACATTTCACTTACCTTTCCTTTTTCTTTTTCCAAATCCCTCACCAAATCTACCGATCAAACACAACGTTAGAAAAATGATATACATGTCCACATTTTAGACCCAATTTTTAGATTCGGTAATGTGTTAAGAAAATGATTGATAGAAAGTGAGTCTAACTTTTGAACCTGAATAGCGATGCTCTTATCTTTATTGTGTATTCAAAAATAAGAACAAAGAAATTTCAAAAACACCCATATTTTTATTTTTGTACAAAAATGGTTTTTGTAAGCAATTTGCCAAACAATTTTTGTGTGTTTTGCCTTAAAAAAAGTACATATATAAAAATATGAAGACAACCAAACAAGCCCTTAGTTTTCTAATAATTTTTTTTATCTTCTTTCTTTGGTTAAAAAAAGAGTTTTAACTCCACTTGTTAAGCACGTGATATTATAAGAATATTTATACGGGGTTATATTATATGGGTTATTTTTTAAGTTTTTTCTTCATAATAAAGATAATTTTGATCATATTAATAATAAAAAATTTAAAATTACTGGTTACAAACTCCATATTGAAAAAAGAAAAAAAAGGTAGCCACACCAGAGGGCAATAAAGTAGCGTGCAAATGAAGTGCCTTTGTTTTGTTCTCCTTGGATTTTAATGACGAACTATCATGCAAAAAATAGTGAGTTTTGAAGAATAGACTATGCTTCATGCTACGAATAAACATAATTATCTCATGAAATTAGAGGACAACTACAATTTTTTTTTCTTTTTTCTGACAAGGAACCTCCTTAGAGGTTTATATTGGGCCCAACCCTGCAAAGTAAAATCCTAGATACCCACAAATTATATGTATCAAGAGCAGACGCAATATCAAGAAAAGTCATATTTAAAACATATTTAAAATATATAAGTTTACAATTCGAGAACTATATGTTACATTGGAACCATAAGATTGCAGATGAAATTGTTTGTAATTTGAAATTATCAATAATGTCATATGATTCCCAATCAACAAAGTCAGCTCAGTCAAATCAAATGAGTAAGCAATAATTGACTAGTTGGGAAGTACGGAGACTTTCATGGCATGTGTTCACTGACCCATACTTCTATTGGTCTCATGCATTGAATAGATACATCCCTCTAATTTATAATTTCTACTTTAACTTCTAATGAGATGGAAGAAAGAGAATAAAGAAATAGAGAGAGAGAGAGGAATGATAAGGAGTGAGGAGTAAGAAAGAGAATAAAGAAATAGAGAGAGAGGAAGGATAAGCAGTGAGGAGTGGAGTCCATTCCATATCATTAGAGGTGAATTAGGGATACTCAATTAGAACTTCCAAGCATTTTTCATATGCATTTAAGGGAGAACTGCTACTTTCTTTTTTTCTTTTTTCTTGCACTAGGTAGGATGTTAACATGTTAGGAAATTAAATTAATATAATCAGACGTTTGACACTTTTTCACAATCTCGAACTCCAAGAGAATGTGACCTATAGAATTTTCTAGCCTAAGGAGTCTTGAATTCAAAAGTTGAATGTTGGGCACACTTGGACCCATTGATCTTATTGTTTCTACAGCAAGTTCCTCAAACTTCAACTATAAAAGAAGAAAACAAACCTGTGAGTGATTATCAGCAACTACACATTTATCCTAACATGTCTCCTGCAAGCCTCATCCTTCTAACATTGTCATGCCTCTACATGGCAATATATCCCTATCTTACCTATGCAGCAACAGATTCTATAAGGCCCGGCCAACTGCTCCGGGATTGGGAGCAACTTATTTCTGCTCGAGCTGTCTTCAGGTTAGGCTTCTTTAGCCCCACTCTATCGGGTTCCACCAATACTGGATCATCTGGTTCTTGTTACTTGGCAATATGGTACGACAGGGTATCACATGTCCCGGTGTGGTTGGCCAACCGGCACATTCCAGTGACCGATTCTTCTGGAGTGGTTACGATGGGCAGCAATGGCAAGTTGAAAATCATGTATGCCAAGGGACAGGACATTGTTATAAACTCTGATCAGGCACTGGGAACATCAATGAACAATGTAACTGCCACTCTGTTAGATTCTGGCAACTTGGTCTTGCGAGAGGATATACTAATGGAACCTTTGGGTCAATCTTGTGGCAAAGTTTTGATTATCCGACAAACAATCTACTGCCTGATATGAAACTAGGCATGAATATCAAGACGGGACACAGCTGGACTCTAACTTCATGGGCAAGTCAGGTAGTCCCTCATCCAGGGGCTTTCAAACTAGGAGTAGAGTAGACCCTAGTGGTGCCAACCAACTGGTTGTCTGGCGACGTGACAATTTTTACTGGACTAGTGGGCTCTGGAAAAATGGGAGTTTCGAAAAGGCACCGGAGCTGACAGAAAAGTCCTATGAATTTGAATTCAAGTTTGTCACAAATGGCAGTGAGAGGTACTTCTCTTACTTTGTCAAGAACAGTTCTACTGTTGCAGCAAGGTGGGAATTACAAATCTGGGGCAAAATCATACAGTTTGCATTAGTGGAGAATGGGTCGGCAGTGTGCTTGAAAGAGAAGGAAAGGTTCTGAGTTGTTTGTGCCTACATGAGGTTTCTTTGATGTCCTCGACTATTCCTGGTATACTGAGTATAATATGAGTTTCACCCTCGGTGATTGTCGGATAATCAATTGTTCTTGTGTTGCTTATTCTTCATCTAGTCTTGGCATCAGATGCCAATTTTGAGGCAGGGGATCAAATTTCACTTCTGATGTAAATACTGGAGACATTTACGTTCTCACTCTTAAAAATAGTACTAAAGGTATGCATAGTGTTGTCATGATTGATTTTTCATCGAGCATTGCGTTTTGCAAATTTTCTTTTACAGTTCATGTTTTCTGATGACTTTTACAAATTCATGTTTTTAATAGTGCATCCTCTTCTTGATTTCTTTCTCCTTTAAAAATGTTAGAAATGCATTAAAGAACTACCAAAAGACTTCTCCAATAGGGGCACTAAACGATTTAACGAAGAAAATGTGCAACCATGAGGTGATTAAGAACATGTTCAAGACAACCTAATTAACCTATTCTGATATTATGATTCTGTTTTAGAGCGAATTCCTAGTGAAGAAAGCAGAAAGAAAAATTCATTTAGAAGTAAACAGAAGCATTGGTGGATATGGTCTTCTGTTGGGTTTTTTCTGCTACTTAAGATGGAGGAACCTAAAACGCATGGAGCAGGAAGGTGAGGCTAAGAGTTGCTCTCTTGATGCCTACAAATGAGTTAAATATATGAGTCAATGCAGTTTAGAATTCTTTTACTTGTTTGTAGGAGAGAGGAAAACAAACCAAGACAAGTTTATGTTCCTGCTAAGATCTAAAATTACACCTTTCTCTGAACGTAATAATACAGAGAAGTTTGGATTTCGTAAAAAGAAAGGTCAGCAATTGCAGTTATATAGTCTTCCTCAAATAGCAGCCACCATAAAGAACTTTTCAATTAACAAGAAGCTGGGACAAGGTGGATTCGGGGAAGTCTACAAGGTATAACTATGATACGCAAAATTTGAGTTGAATTGAGAATTGAGAGTTAATGTTGAAAAATCTAGAAACCTCCTAGATATTGATTTGTGATTATGTATCAATTTTAAGCAGAATATAAAAATCCCAATCAAACAATCAAGAGAAAGAGACACAAAGATTTTACGTGGAAAAACCACAATTGGACACCTTCCAATTGTGATAAAAAAAACCACGGGCCACAGCCACCAGAACAATCCACTAAGAAGATATAAAGGAATTACACAGGTATCACTCTCAATTATCTAGCGAATCCACAACGCCTAATTGAACCAACCTCTATGTGCCTCTTCCAACCCCATCTTCACCACGGAATTGTCTTTCTGATGAGCCACTCCGGATTCCACCACCGAAGTTTCAGACCGAATTCTTCAGAATCCACAACTGAAGAACAACTTTGATGAGCCACTCCAGAATTCACAACTGAAGCTTCAGGCTCGAATTCTTCAGAATCCACAACTGAAGAACAACTCTCTCTTTTGTGTAACAAACAAAACCTTTGATGTAGCCTTTTCAGATCATGAGTTGAATACTCAATAAGACATCAAAGAAAAATAAAATATCCCCAGATATAAACCTTTAAGAACCAAAAAGAAGATCTGGAGGACTTCAATCCATTACTTAGTTTTGGGAGAAAACCAAGTATTTATAGAGAACCAAAAGTAATCCAAGATTGGAAAAAACTTCTTGCAGAAAACCAACTTCTTGTAGAAAATCAACTTCTTGTAGAAAATCAACTTCATTCAAAACTCCCAAGTAATCATGTTGTTGGAATCTTGTAGAAAACCAACTTCAATCAAAACTCCCAAGAAATCCTGTTTTTGAAGGAAACCAACTTCTTAAAGAACTCTTGTTACAACCTTGGTTTTGATTCATGGAATTTGACAACAAAAGGTCCTAACAATCTCCCCCTTTGTCAAATCCTGGATAAAACCAATCTAAAACAAATTTCCTAACAAAAACACTAAAACAATTTTCTAATCAAAACAAGAACAATACCACCAACTAGGAACCAGCACTTATAACCAAAACTCTTTACAAACTTATATCTCAAGGTCATAATCTGCAAAACAACTATCAGTGCCACAATCTCCAAAACAAATATTAGTCCCACAAGAGTATATGAAATATAAGACCATCTTGAAACATGAGATAGAAAACATGAATAAAAACGACTTGGAGATTTTAAGAACATGTAGCATGAAAACCTGAACCCGACACATGGCATAAAAACATGAAATCCTAAGACACATGAAAAACAACTTTCTCCCCTTAAACAACAAAAACAAGATCATAAACCACACAAGCATGATATGATGATGTAAATATCAGGACATGCAAGAATGCAAGCAACAAAAGCCAATCTTCCTTATCAAACAAATCAAAGCAATCATGCGAACAAACTTTTGTAACAATAAACCAAACTCCCCCTCACTAAAAACAACCACACACACTAAAAACAGTGAACAAGAAGAAAAACGACAAAAAATAATATGGTGAAGCAAGCAAGGAATTTCAGATTTGTACCTTGAAACACACAAAATTATCCAAGAAGCACAATTACTTGAAAACACAATGTGCACAGCCTCTAGAAAATTCCTCATAAAAGAAAGTGATGCATTATGTGAAAAGCATAGATCCCATGATAAAAGTGTGTGTGTGACTCTTGGAGTTCGACAAACACAAGATTCAAATCCTAGTAGTGATATAAAGGCTGGACCTCCGACAAGAGAATCTGAGCACAACTAAGGAAAGTCAAACCACTAGGAATCAAGGGGTATTTGGTGAGTAAAGGCGGAGGCTCCCCCTCAATCAATGAATCTTTTTTTTTTCACATTTTTTCTTTCTTTTGCACATATATATATTTTTTTTTCTTTCCTCTTTCTTACTTGTGCACATTTTTTTTTTTTTCTTTTCTTTTCTTTTGCACACTCATCGGCGGCTGACACGCTCAAGAGTATGGAAACCGAACCAGAGAAGCATGGATATAATAATGATGGCCTAGTTGGTGACTCTGAGGTAGCATTTTCCTCATGTTTGGACTACAAAGAACAGAGGGGAAAGCCATGGAGATGCAAAAAGATGGAAGATGGTTAAGAGACTCAACATCACCCAAGATATGCTAGTATAGGTCAATTCCTCTAGAAAAGCAAGAGATATCATGCCAGAAGTCCATGGAAAAAATAATCACTAAAGTGAAAGACTCCAATATTTGCTAATCCAAGAGTGTGTACAGAATGAGACATACTAATCAAAGAACACACACTCCAAAATGAGTAATTACCACAGAAAGCACACACATATTAACATGTAAGGATATTCTCATCAATTCCAATATGCACCAAGGACATCTCAAAAATTTCAAGCTTGCAAAACCATACTAAGAAAATCTTTTTGGATATTTTTTATTTTTCTTAAACAAAGCAAGACAAAAAAAAAACAAACATGCACACATTTTTTTTATTAAAAAAAAACACACAAAGACCCAAAAAAAAACTAAAAAGAGTAAACACGTTAACACAAATCAAGTTTTCTTATCCAAATCTTTTTGGTCTTAACAAAATCAGGTCTAGCGGTCTTGGTAAAAGTCATGGTGTTGTGAACACCCTCATGAATCTTGGTATTCCGCCTAGACAAGTAAGGTTGTCTCCTAACCCAAAAAGTATTCGAATTTCTACCCTTTTGAGACATTCTCCCATGCAATTTATAACAAAAAGGGCGAATATGACCATGCATACCACAATGATGACAAATAAAAACAGGGTGTACCTTCTTTTCTTTTACCTTACCAACTCTAGGGAGTTTGAGAAGTTTTTCCTCTTGTTGAATCTTTTGTCCTCCCTTTCCTTGAGTTTGTGTATCACGAGATGTGGAAGCACTCTGTTGTTGCTCTTTCTTACCTCCAAAGCCAATGTCACTCTTGTCAGAACAGATTTGTTGAGACCCCCTAATGATATCCTCCAAAGTCTTTGATCCTTTGTTCCAAAGACTAATGGTAACCATAGCACACTTTAGCTCTTCCTCTTTCTTGATCATTAGTTCTTCCAAGACAACTTGTGATATCTCGAGAGATTCAATCTTTTCTTCATACATGGTATGAGTTTCCTGTAGCTCATTCCTCTCTATCTCACAAGTCAACAGTTTAGCACAAAGAACTTGTTGATCATCAGCTATCTTGATAGCATTGATCCTAGCCTTGGAAATCTCCTCCTTAAGTTTGACATTCTCACATTCACATGCTTTGAGTTTCTTTGTGAGTTTGTCATTCAATTTGAATAACTTAAGAGACTCCTTATACAACTTTTCATAAGCTTGTTCAAGCTCTTCATTATCACTCTCAGAGGATTCATTATTAGTGGTATTCTCAACCGACCTCTTTAAATCCATTATCACAAATCAAACAAGATCTCGTTCTAAAAATAAATATTTTTTTTTAAAAAAATAGAGCGATCTAAAAGAAGTTTTTTAACAAAAAAAATAGAACGACCCGCTCTGATACCAATTGAAAAATCTAGAAACCTCCTAGATATTGATTTGTGATTATGTATCAATTTTAAGCAGAATATAAAAATCCCAATCAAACAATCAAGAGAAAGAGACACAAAGATTTTACGTGGAAAAACCACAATTGGACACCTTCCAATTGTGATAAAAAAAACCACGGGCCACAGCCACCAGAACAATCCACTAAGAAGATATAAAGGAATTACACAGGTATCACTCTCAATTATCTAGCGAATCCACAACGCCTAATTGAACCAACCTCTATGTGCCTCTTCCAACCCCATCTTCACCACGGAATTGTCTTTCTGATGAGCCACTCCGGATTCCACCACCGAAGTTTCAGACCGAATTCTTCAGAATCCACAACTGAAGAACAACTTTGATGAGCCACTCCAGAATTCACAACTGAAGCTTCAGGCTCGAATTCTTCAGAATCCACAACTGAAGAACAACTCTCTCTTTTGTGTAACAAACAAAACCTTTGATGTAGCCTTTTCAGATCATGAGTTGAATACTCAATAAGACATCAAAGAAAAATAAAATATCCCCAGATATAAACCTTTAAGAACCAAAAAGAAGATCTGGAGGACTTCAATCCATTACTTAGTTTTGGGAGAAAACCAAGTATTTATAGAGAACCAAAAGTAATCCAAGATTGGAAAAAACTTCTTGCAGAAAACCAACTTCTTGTAGAAAATCAACTTCTTGTAGAAAATCAACTTCATTCAAAACTCCCAAGTAATCATGTTGTTGGAATCTTGTAGAAAACCAACTTCAATCAAAACTCCCAAGAAATCCTGTTTTTGAAGGAAACCAACTTCTTAAAGAACTCTTGTTACAACCTTGGTTTTGATTCATGGAATTTGACAACAAAAGGTCCTAACAAATGTCTAACGAAGGAAAACATGTGTAGGGTATACTACCAGATGGGTCAAGTGTTGCGGTGGAGACTAGCAAGAAGTTCAGGCCAAGGAGTACAGGAATTCAAGAATGAGATTACCCTAATTGCTGAACTTCAACACATGAATCTTGTCAAACTATTAGGTTGTTGCATTCAAAAAGAAGAAAAGATGCTAATTTATGAATATACGCCTAATAAAAGCTTGGATTTCTTCTTCTTTGATTAGTAAACTGTCCATTTAACCCTTTTCTTTTCTATTTTTATAGATGGAAACTCCCCATTTAACTTGTGGTTTATCAATTAGTATTCTTCAAACTTTGGTCACTTCAATTTTTGATTTCAATTTGCAACGGATCCAACTAAAAGCAAACTACTGGGTTGGAATAGACGGTTCAGCATTATTGAAGGGGTAGCACAAGGACTGCTTTATATTCATAAGTATTCTCGAATGAGAGTAATACATAGAGACTTGAAAGCGAGCAACATCTTACTTGACGACCAAATGAACCCTAAAATATCAGATTTTGGATTAGCCAGGATTTTTGGACAAAATGAATCCAAAGTAAATACAAATAGGACAGTGGGAACATAGTAAGTAGCAACATCTTGGGGAAAACTTGGAATCCTTTTTCATATAGTTGTCTTCTAAATGGATTTCCAATATTCATCTTTGTTTTTGTTTCACGATTTGATGCAGTGATTATATGTCTCCTGAGTATGCAATGAACGGAATCTTCTCAGTGAAGTTTGACGTCTTCAGTTTTGGTGTCCTATTAGAGATTGTGAGTGGCAAGAAAAATGCTATTTTTTCACATTTATCAGGCCCTCTCAGCCTTATAGAACATGTAAGTCACTAGATAAGTCTAACCTTTATCTATGCTTCAACTTTTCCTATCTACTTTGTCCTTCAGAAATTGACATTTTGTCTAAGTCGAACATTATTGCAGACATGGGATTTGTGGAAGAAAGGTATTAGTCTAGAGCTAACAGATCCCGTGTTGAACTCCCAATGTCCTGAGAATGAGCTTCTACAATGCATTCATGTCGGTCTCCTCTGCGTACAAGAGTGTGCAATTGACAGACACACCATGTCGGATATTATTTGCATGCTTACAAATGTAACTACAATACTGCCTGATCCCAAAAGACCTGCATTTTATACTGGGAGAAGTGGAATCCAGGCTTAATTGTCATCTACAGGAAAAACAGATGAATGTTCACTAAATTGTGTATCTATATTGAAAAAAAAATCATTGAAAAAAAAAAAAAAATCATGGATAAAACGATAAGTTACAACTTTTTTATTTGTTTGTAGCCACAAAAAAAAATTATTTGCACATATGATCATTAAAATTATAAATAAAAATTTACTTTCACATATTAAGATAGGAAACAATCATTACAAATACTTAAAAAAAATAAAAATCTAGTCTTGTTACTTTTTTTTGGGCCTCATGTTCAATTGGGTCTATAGTATTTGGACTTTTTTTTATATCTAAAATACAAAATTATATTTAGGGGCCCCTATTTTTAGCCCAAATTTAGGGGCCCAAGGCGCATGCCTTTCTTGCTTGCCCTGAGGGCCGGCCCTGCCTACAAAATATAAATCATGTGAAGCTATGCACAATGACAAGGCTTACCATTCTGATAAATTTACAAAGGTGTGGGGACATGACATCCAAGAGACAGTAGCCAAAAGAATGGTTGTGAGGATTGTGAATTTCTTTCACTAGTCTTGTGGTTTTTCATCACAGAAAAATGGCAGTCTGGAAGTGACACCAATCTTCTCCCTTTTTTCTTCAATAGCTAATATGGGAAGGCTTTAGGGGAAGATGAGCTAGCCATGTTCAAGGAAAAAGGCTTCATGTTATTTTGGGCAGACTTTAGGGGAAGATGAGCTAGTCATGTTTAAGGAAAGAAGTCTCAGGTTATTTTCCAGAAAATATATCTAATATAGGCAGCTCAAGTTAAAGTGGCAAAGAGTTGTTAAGGAAAACAGTATTAATGGCTTGCTAATGTCATACGGAAAACCAACAAAATACTTAGTGAACCATCTTTGGTGAAGAATGTACTCACTTGTATTGGTTGAGGAAAGATATCGGGTGGATCCAGACAGAGCTGAGGTGACTTCAGCTGTTTATATATATATATATATTGATTTCAAGGTATGGCTATGCTATTGCGGAATGATAGTCCATATAGTGCAAGGCAATCACTAGAAATCCCTGAGCTTGAAGCATCTAGTTCTGACAAGCAGAGTCTTCCTACTTCAGAAGTCCACCCCTAAACTTCTGTGGCTATCAAAATCTTTGCAACCTTTATCTAGGGTAACCGCTTATGACGCTAGCTGAATTCACAGAACCAGCCTTACCAAGCTGACTTTGGTAAGAAGTGCACTTCACCAAGGCCCATTGCCCATTGGAGGATCTAGGAAAGCTGCCTAGCTTAAAGAAGCTCCATTTGCATCGGAGTTCTTACATGGGATGTAATATGGTTATCTCAGATGTAAAGGCAAGAAGGGTTCAGTCCATCTCATGTTGAAGATTACATAAGGTGGTTTCCAGTCCTTGACATAGAGCAAGCTTACCCGTTGCTTGCTTGGGGAAAAGCTTATTAGAGGTTTGGAACTTCTAGTTAACACAGCTAATTGGCTGTAACAAAGGACACTAGTTTAAGGTGGTTAATTGCCTCTCATGGCATCTGGCAATACAGAACTCTGGTCCGCTGGTTGAAGGTCCCTTATGTAGTGCTCCTTATGTTACGAACTGACTTAAACGAATGAATGTGTAAACTTAATTTGGTATATTTTCAAAATTTTTAAAAGTCTCACTTTATGTGAGGCTTGTCTTTCAAAATGTTTTCATATAATGACCCTTAAAATTCAATCTGAGAATATAGTTTATTTGATTGGTTTGAAATTATATTTAAAAAACAAAATCTTTAAATTTTACTAAAGAAAAAAATATGGTTTCTTAAATTTCTTACAATAGATACTTATGAATTTTTACTGGGATCAAGATGGCATGGTTGGTGACTTGTTATAGGGAGAAGTTCCAGGGTGCTCTTGGATTAAGGTCGGTTGGTGCTTCAATAATCTTATGACTGACGGATATTCTGACGAATTGAAAATAATTCGTGTCGCGGTTCAACCAACCAGGGCCTAACCAATTGGAATGATGTAGATTCACCAAGTGGCACTACCATCAAACGAAACAAAAAAAATTTCCCCTTATTTGATATATTAAAAAAAAAAAAGGGAAAAAAAAATCTATGGGCTTTTGGAATGAAAACACCTGGAAAAAAAAAATTAAAATTGAATTAATTTAACTAAATTTTACTGATTTTATTAATTTTTAAAAAATTAAATTGAATTAATTTAATAAAAAAACTGATTTTATTGCAAAAGGTCAAGAAAATCGATTTCTTTATTTTCTTTTCCTTTTATCTTGTCTTTAGTGAATTTTAAAATGTTAATTTTATTTATTTATTTATTTAAATTTGAAACTTCTATGGTAGACACAGAGAGAACTGTGTAGGGGTTAGGAGGGGTCCTGAACCCTTTCAATTTTTTACAATTTATTATTAATTTTATATTTATGTATTAATAAAATATATAATGGGATGATTTTAAGGGGCCTTTGGAGAAGCACTTACCGTTGGTTGAGTTCGCCTATAACAATAGTTATCAAGCTAGTATTGGGATGGCACCATTTGAGGCCTTGTATTGCTGACCTTGTAGATCACCGGTTTGTTGGGCTGAAGTGGGTGACGCACCGTTACTGAGTCCGGAAATTGTTAGAGAGACAACCGAGAAAGTGGTTCTCATTCGGAAGAGGTTAGCTACGGCCCAAAATTGACAAAAAGAGTTATGCCGATAAGAGGAGACATCCTTTATCTTTTGAAGTTGGTGACCATGTGTTTCTAAAAATCTCACCAAGACGGGGTTTGATGAGATTTGGTAAGAGTGGTAAATTATCTCCAAGGTTCATTGGGCCTTTTGAGATCTTCAGAGCGAATTAGGGAAGTGGTATACCGGTTAGCTTTACCACCGTAACTTTCGGACGTTCACAACGTATTTCATGTAGCTATGCTTAGGAAGTATGAATCCGACCCTTCTCATGTGCTTGATTGGGTTGACTTGGAGGTAGATGATGATGGCCTCTTACGAAGAACGAACAGTTCAAATATTAGATACCCAGGAGCAAGTGTTACGGGAAAAAACTATACCGTTGGTAAAGGTGTTGTGGAAACACCATGGGGTTGAAGAAGCGACGTGGGAAAGGCAGGCAGAAGTCCGCTCTAAGTATCTGGATTTGTTTGAAAATGCTTAAATTGTTTTCCTTGTAAAATTCCCTAGTATTTGAGGGAAATGTGTTAAAATTGTTGACCACATGTTGTTCTGTATATTGTTATGTTAAGCATGAAGTAGTTATGGATTGTCATTTCTTTGCTTCATGTTTAGGTTGATGTGGACGGTTGTTGTTGATGAGATAACCATGGTGGAAATGGCAAAAAAAAAAAAAAAAAATGGGTTGAGAGTTAATATTGTGATTTAAAAATAAAATAGCATGGTTTGGATCACTAGAAATCCCTTTGTTTGGGTAGTTTGATTTGAAATTTCGGGAATGAAATTCTTTAAGGGGGGAGGTTGTAGCAATTGCCGAAAGCAAAAATGCAAAATGCATTCGAAATTGCTTACGGGAAAGTGTATTTCACGCTCGAGTGACCTTGTTATATCAGTCCGTAGATTAGGATTTCAAATCAGTTTTTGCAGCTCTCTGTCTCTCTCTCTCTCTCTCTCTCTCTCTCTCTCTCTCTCTAAAACTCTCTAGATTTTCAGGTCTAGAGCTTCTCTCTCTAGAAGTTATCTTCTGTCTTTGATTTCTCCAAATCCATTGGGATTTAGGCCTAAGTTCTTCACCAAAGTTTGTTATCACCTCGAGGGTTTCATTGAGTGCAGTGGAGATCGAGTTTCGACATCATAGATTTTGGGGTTTCATCTCAAATTCTCTTCAAAACTTGAGGTAGGGATTTTCGACACTCTAATATGATTTTTAGCTTAGTTATTTGCTATTGTGCGTAGATGATGAGATTTGGTTGTGGTTTGGACAAATCTAGGATTTGAGTGTGAAATGAAAAGAAGGGTTTTGATAATTATGAGGAAAACGAGTATGAGGCTTGAATAGAAGATCATGTTGTGCCAAAATAGTTGATTTTGGTGTTAGGGTTGATATTTGGTGAAAGGGGAATTCTGCCCTAATTTTGATTAAATTATTATTTTGCATAAATAATTGGGATTAACATTGAAAACGTGAAATTGGAAGGTTGTGATTATAAATAGTGATATTGGATATGTATTATCTCACCTATGGAAGTTTTGAATAAACTATTTATTTTGATATTGAACATCTCTTTAGAAATAATTGCATTGAGCTATCGATGGAGGATAGTTATGATTGTTGTAGAAATTACATGAAGATTAGGCGATTTAATGCTAATCCATTGTTGGTGTCATTGAATATGACCACATTATAGATACATTGTATATGTATGTTTATTAGGAGGAGAAAGGGGATGTACTCCATATGTGATTATATTTATAAATACATTGCATATGTATATTTGTTTGGGAGGAGAAAGGGGATGGACTCTATTTAAAACAAGTTGGTCGGAGTGTCCTGGGTGAAAGACCCGAAATTTTATATATACATGGGTACAATTCCTTCGGACGAAATATCCGTAAAATTGTAGATTTGAAGTATTTATGTGAGTTTTGCATAATTGGAAAAATCATTGAGTTGCAGTCTCATTTTGATTCTTGAAAGATAACGAATTTAACTCATGAATTGAGTAGCATATATGAACTGAAAATGAAATTAAAGGAAAATGGAATAAGGTTGGTCTTGGTGACATATAGATATGCAAGTCTTGTGGATGTTTTAGGATCGGTATTGTTTATGTACGTGGTATTTATACCTTTGCTAAACCTCATAAATTGTGTTAGATTATTTCTACTGGACTGTTGGCTCATCCTATATGGGAATACCATTTTCAAGTACAGGTGAGATGCTTCCTCCAAGGCAATAGCGTGGATGGAGTTTTGGAAGCAAGAGCTTCTTAATTATGCCTTATGTGTGTATGTTTGTTATTTGTAAAACCAAGGGCTTAAGATGTAATGATCGAGACTCCATTTTGTGTAACCAAGAATGTTCTTGGATAAATTTGTAAGCCTGTAGGGTACTTATTATCTGTTTGGCTTCCATTTCATACTTTTTGTAAAATTCATGTTTGGGATTAGAACTGGGGCTTTGAGATGTGAACAACATGTATTTGGCATTTGGGATTTAATGGAACTGGGTGTATGGATTAGTTTGCTATATATATGTGGTTGTCTATCAGGTGGGTTTTGTTGCATAAATAGATATATCATGCCTAATTTTTAAGGCGTTACAAAAGAAATCTGGGCCAAACATGTGTATTTTTTAATGGAACAGATTTCTCTCCAATTGGAGAGAACTTCGATTCTGTGTAATTGGGTCTATGACCTTGTACAGTTCCAATTTGATAATGAATGGAGCCCCGTGGCCAAACTAAACTATTTGAGAGCAAAGAACTATAAGGACAACAAACAGTAAGAGCTATCCTGCTGAAGTTTGGCTAAAAAATCCTTTTGATGCTAAAGTCACGGACTTAGAGAAGGAAGAGAGAAAGAAAGTAGAGGGAGAGAGTATTTAATAAAAAAGATAAATTTAATAAAATCATTTAGTTATGATTATTTGTTGAATTATTGGCTCAATGTCTATTCCTAATATAATTTGAATTTGGTATTCTATTTTTTAATTGGAATAGGATGTAGGCTTATGTAAATTTTGGTATCCTGTGATCGTTTCTTTTTAATTTCCATTGTTCTTCTGTTCCATATTCAAAGCAACCAACTATTTTGGTGTGATTGAGTTTTCTAAGGGCTCTCCGCACAACATTATTAAATCAATTTATTATATATAGTTTTTTTAGAAATGCTATATGCACTAACATTATTATTAAAAGTATATATGTACAAATATTATTAGATGTTTAAGTATCATTATTTTTGAACAACCAATTTTTAGAAATTATTTTTAGATAGATTTTCGTTTGGAAGCATTGAAACCGGTCCCAAAATGGCCTTACTAGACCCAACGTTTTCTCAAATTGACATGACTAACTTGAAAAAAAGTCAAATTCCAATTAAAAGTATTAGTTTACAGGAAAAACATAGTCAAAAAAAAAAAAAAAAAAAAAAGGAAAGACAAAGTCAACATACCATGACAAGTCTCCGAGCCCAATAACAACCTCACCATGTTTTCTCTTGGCCTATTAATTTTAAACATATAAAGCTCATAATATTGTGGAATAAATATTTATTGCTTGTCTTACACAGAGAAAATAGAAAGAACATAAGAGTACTGTAAAGAGACATAATAGGGAGACATTTTAATCCAAGATGTCTTGAAACCAGAGTTTTAATATCTTGTTAGGTTGTAAATTGTCCTAAACACATCTATTAAGAAATAGATTCAATAATGTATATTAAACTAACAAAGATTAGGTTAATTCTTGTGACAATATGAATGCATGAAATGTAAAACTAAAACACATCGCAAGTAATTTAGGATCTCCAAATTGATTATCATAGCTTGTGTCTAAGGGACATAATTAAACTCTACGAAGCCAGCTCTAAAGTTTGTTCACTCTCCTCTGCTTTTTTTTTAAAAAAAATTTTGTTTTGTGGGCCAATAAGAAGCCATCGACCTTCCTTTTTTATTAGTAAGTAAATTGTAAGCCCAGTGTAAGGTGTCGTTTGGGAAGAGCTCATTTGGGCTCTTTTGGCTCTTTGAGCCACAAAAGACAGAATAGGCTATTTGAGCCACAACAGACAAAATATCACATGAGAAAAAATCTCACCAGTAATGACAACGCCTTGTCGTTGACTAGTTTTGATAACCAGGCATTGACTTGTTACACCAATAATAAGTGTACATATTAACGTTGACTTCTTGTTAATATTATAATAACTGGTTTTGGCATAAGGAGATAATGTTCTTTTGGAACTTCTCTTCTCTAAGCATAGATGGCAGAAATTGCAATTGCCGGAGATACTGTTGTCCTCAGATTCAGATTGCATTGGGATTACCTGTAGATTAATAGTGAATTCGTGTTATATTTGTGTTGGTATAAAACATTAATCAATCTTAACTCACTAATTATATGTACGGGTTAAGTCATATTAATAGGTCATATGTTTAATTCTCACCTCTATTTTTTAGTTCACACATGTATAACAATCTTAACAACTTAAAATTCATGGTATACAAATATGGATGTGGCTAAAAAAAATAAAAAAATAAAAACAAATAAAAATTGGAAACTTTTCACTAATTTCAAAATAATTTATAAATTTCAAAACTATATTTTAACTTTTTCACCATCTCAATTTTTTAATACACAATTTTCAAAGTATTTGCTTTAAAATATATTTTGATCAAGAGTGCGTGTTATGGTGGGAGGTAATATAGTAGGTGGAAGGTAATTTCGTGGCATTTTTCCCTTCAAGTTTGAAATTTCTCTGTCGTATATTACGTGTAATTTTACACAAAATTACATAAATTTTTATAAATTTACATAAGTAATCTCAAAAAAATGCATAAATTAAATACAAATTCACAGAATCACATATGTTTTTATGGGTTTACACAAATTTATATTCAACTTACATAATTTTATATAAAATTCTATACAATATGCAATGCACACAGAAGCATTTTGTTCTATGAAGTAATAGGAATACGAATCTATAAATATTGCATAAAATGGCCCATTTTGATTCTGCAAAGAAATGGGCATTTTAGCTATAAAATGATGGGAAAAAACAGAAATTTCTAAAAGCTCGGAATTCCTTGGCTCAAAATTGCCCCGAATCATAGGTGGAAGGCCGGATCAACACATCAAAACCAACTCAGAGCCATATCACCAATAAAGTTTCATTAAATTATAAATTGACCCCAAAAATCTTACAAAATTATAAAAATATAAATAGTTATTAAAAATTCATCAGTAAGTATATGCATTTAATTACAACCCTTGGAGCTGAAATAAAACATAATTTAAATTATATTTCTGAATTAGAAAGTGAGTTAAATAGATTAAACTCTCTTTTGGCTATTGCTTCAAGACAATCTATAATAAATTATAGCCAAAGAATTGCTAGTCTTAAAAATAGAATATCATTAGAAAAGGCAAGTGTAGATTATCAATAAAAATTATTACAGGAATTAATATTAAATTAGATCTATCGCATTGTAAATTAGATTCATCGCATTGTCGAATCGTAAATTGGTATCAGAGCCCAGTTTTTCGGCCTTGCCAATAACTCTTGTATGAGTATTAAATATAGTAAAGAAGTAGAATCTGATAATTTAAATAACAATACTTCTTTATAAATAATAATAGAACCAAATAATACCGTAATTAGGTTATTAAAAGAAATTAATGAAAAACTTAGAACTAATCAATTAGAAATAATAAACGAAATTAGACATTTTGTACAAGATTCAGAAAAAACAAGTAGCCTTGTTTGAAGAAAACAAAAAGAATTAGACTTATATCCCCATCCATATAAAGGAAACAATCTTGAAGAGCCCTTTGAATTAATCTGACCTGCAAAACAAAAAGATAATGAAGTTAAATAACTATAGCTTAAAACAGTTAGAAGAAATGGTTGAAAAAGAAAATGATAATGAAATAAAATACAAAATAATATTACAAATAGCAGAACTATTAGATATGTTAGATGAAGAAATAAATAATGAAATAATAGAATTAGAAGAAGATATCTATAATCAATTAGGATTAATTAGCTTGGGAGAAAGGGAACACATTCCCCTCGAAGGATTAGAACAAGTAATGGGAAATAATGACGCAGAAAAAGAAAAAGAAAATAATGTACCAAAAAATTTCAAAGACATAGAAAAAGATAATGCCTTAGAAGAAGAAACTAATAACATTAATGATATGGATATGGCAGTAATAAAACAAGAAAGAAGTAGCTCGTCTGCCCCACCTAATCCAAATTATCTAGATTTTAGAAATTTTACCAGACAACAGTTAGAAAATGATACCAGAAATTATGAATATAGAAGAAGAAGAGGACATTATAGTTATCTAAATAGAGGGTCTTTTGCTAGAGGAACATCAAATTATGCTGATTTTACCTCTAGGAAGGAAGTATTCTTATGGAGGTACCATTAAAGCCAACAAGTAATACAAGGTATTTATTAGATATTGACTGTGCTACAAACACAAGTGAGGTAATAAAACAATGGAAGAGAGGCATGCACCATGTCTTAAATATCCATAGTAGTAGTTGGAGTGTGCAAAATTTTGTAAATTATATTGAATATAGCCTTACAGGTATAGTAGCAAACTGGTATGACAATCTAAGAGAAAGTGACAAAGAAAAATTAACAACAACAACTACCCCGAAAGGTATGTTAAACATATTTATAAAATATATTGAAGAAGAATTCGTAGGAAAAGAGTGGAATGAAGATAAAAGAAAAAGAGAATGAGTCAGGAAATTAAGTAACATAGAAATATGTAATATGGAATATATAGAAAATTATATATGTGAATACTCTTATTATTATTATTATTATTATCAAATAGGTAGAAATAAAATTCATTTAACTATGTTTTTTTTTCATAAATTACCATATCCTATAAATGTTAATATAGAAGAAAATATATGAAAAATGGTTGAAAGAATTAGGAGATGCCACAAGTGACACCTTGGGTCATAGAATTAAATATCTAAGAGAATAGGTAAAGCAGGAATGCATGAAAATGAAGCAAAGAAGAAAAATGAAAAAACAATATTTACATTGCTGGCAAACATCTAATTCATGGGGATATGAGCCTTCAAGAAGAAATAATAAGAAAAAGAAAACATTTTATAAAAGAAATGGTTTTAATAAGCAAAGAGGATAAAAATATAAAAAAAAAAATATTATAAAAAAAAACCCTATAATTTCAACAAAAGAAGAAGGTTTTTTAAACATCCTAAAAATCTGAGGCATATGTGTTAAACATCCTAAAAATCTTTCTAATTGTTTTCTATCAATGATTTTATCAGGAAATTTATTAATTTTTTCGAGAACATCACTCTGCATTTTTATTGTTCCTCCTTTGATTTCAAATCCTAAAAATTCTATTTCATTTTGTGCATATATTTCTTTTGATTTAATATTATTCCATGTTTTTCACATTTTTCTGTTATTATTTTAATATCTATTCTATGTTGTTCTATGGATCTGGAAAAAATTAAAATATCATCTATATATACAAGACAAATATTATTCAATTCTTTAAAGATGTTATCCACTCTTCTTTAAAATATTTGAGGTGCATTTTTTAACCTGAATGGCATTACAAGCCATCTTATGGTACACTAAAGGTTGTTAGTGGGATGTTGTCCTTATCCATTTTTATTTGTCAGTATCCACTTTTACAGTCCATTTTAGAGAACCAAGAGGTGCCCTGTATTTTGTTGAGAAGGAGTTGCTTATTCGAAATAAAATAGCCATCTCTTTTAGTATTATCATTTAATTTTTTTGTAATTTATTACCATTCTAGCCTTTCCTCTTTTAACCTCAACATTATTTCTGACCATAAAACCTTAGTAAAATTCTTAAAAGAAAAATGTAAAGATTTACTTACCCTAACTCTTCCTAATGAAAATGATGAGCTATTACTAGAAACTGATGCAAGTAACAATCACTGGAGCGTAATTTTAAAAATAAAAGAAAATAATCAATTATGTAGATATTGTAGTGGAAGTTTTAATCAAGTTGAATGTAATTATTCTACAATGGAAAGAAATTATTAGCCATAGTAAAAGGAATAGAAAATTTTTAAATATTTTTGGCACCAAAACCTTTTTTTAATAAGAACTGATATCAAAGGCCTACTAGGTTTCATAAATAAGAATTTATCTAACATGCAGGCGCAAAACGATGGCAATTTTGGTTAAAACAATTTACTTTTAATATAGAACATATTAATGGTAATAAACATAGTTTAGCAGATACTGTAACTCGAGAATTTGTAGATGACATCCGTATTCACAAGACTTACACTGCCAGAGAAGGAAACACTCTTGGAAAAAACTCAAGAAGTGCTGGACTTGGTGACACAAGGCAATGCTGAAATTATCAAAAAAATACAGGCTGCAGGAAAGAGCCGTTCTGTGAATGAGCTTATTAGAATGACCCATTTAGTAGCAAAAACCTTTTTAAGATTAGAAGTATTATATTTGTTTCTTCAACTCCCCGCTGACCTCCAAGATAAAATAAAAAAATGTACATTTCTTAAATTATTTCTAAAATGGTACGCAGAATGTGTCACCTATCTGGGAACTCAGTGGTGCTACTTCAACGGACGAATCGCATTGTACAATTATAGAATATTAAAAGTTTCATTCAATACAGACAATGTCATCAGTCCAAAAGATCCTTTGGTTCAAATGTGGAAATTGGGAATAATTAATACATTCGACGTTCCACCTCACCTACAGAGTACTACGTTCACTCAACTCACCAAATTCCAACAATTCATGTTCAGAAGAATTTATAAAGTCTTCGAAGAATATCCAAGCATGGCACTCATCACATTTACAACTGCCCAAATAGAGGTAAAGGATGAAAGTCTAAATGCAGTTCATTATCTGATCAAAGTCAAAGACAAGAAAGACGTAATCCGCTACAAATGTGATTGGTTCCAAGATTGGAATGAACCTTTTATATTAGATCCAACAGAAGCAATGGCGAGAGGATTTTTCCTAATATCTCACGAAATTACAGAATTAGCAAGGGCTGGATTCAAATTAGTTTATTATGGAAGAACTACGTTTGTCATAACACCATCCTTGGCATAAAAATAATTGTTTTAGGATTGCCTTATGAATCAGTATATGATTATTTGGAACGAGTAGAATTGGGGACATATTTATCTGAAAGAGGATGTAAAATTCTGGAGAAATATCTTATGAAACAAGATCTAGAAGGATGGGATGAGATATTTGAAGAGTATGATGAGAACTATGATCTTAGTAATATCATGGGTGATGAAGGAGTGTGGAATCTAGACAATGCAATGGGTTGACAAAACCATGGGCAGTTTGGCAAACCATGGACTGAAGATTACACTTCCATGTGACTACCCCACCAGGTGTCTCTTGTTAATAAATAAATCAGCATGTAGTCATGCCACTTGTTTGTTTGTCTCTTATTTGTCTTCTAGTAATAATAAAATATAGGGTTTGGTTATGGTGTGCAACTTACACCTTACACCTTATACCTTACACTTACACCTTACACTTACACCTTTTGTGAAAAATTAAACCTTACACTTACACCTTTTTTGAGGTTGCACACCATATGCAACCCACTTACACCTTACACCTTACACTTACACCTTACACTTACACCTTATACTTATACTTATACCTTACACTTACACTTTTTGTGTAAGTGGCACATGGTGTGCAATTGCACACTTAAGAAAAGTCCTAAAATATAATATAGAATAGGTCGAAATCTGAACTTAGAAGTCCACAAGGTGCGTATATAAAGACCCTATAATAAAAACATTTAAAACTTTTTCCTTTTTATGAGTTTTTATCACCATTTTTATATCCAAAACATGTTGCTAGATCGTAATCAAGTAATAATATTAATAGCAAATTGTCACCAACGTCGTAAATTTTTACAAAATCAACTAAATACTGGTACTGCTAAAGATATAGAAATTACTAGAAAAAGAGTTGATAAAATATTTCAAGAAATCGTATATTATTAAGAACAACTAGGTTTAGTATCTTAAATAATAAATAAATAAAATAAAATAAAATAATAATAATAATTTTCCACATCATCACCACATCATCAAGCCACATCATTTGAGCCAAGTTGAGTCGCAAAAATTAGGGCTACCTAGCATCACCGGGAGGGGGGGGGGGGAATACAGGTACTTCTTTAGTAGAATTTTAAAATTTTGATCCATATGTTTTTTAATATTTTTTGGAAGTCAATTATAATTTTAAAAATAAATCACAAGTACAAATATAATTTGATTAAGTGGCTGTCGATATCCGATTAACATAATTTTTAATAAGAATAATATACTCAATAAACTCTATATATTAAACGGTTTGATTTATTGTGACAAACTCAGAATCATGCCCACATAACTTAACAATGCTGTCTAATTCAATTTTAGACTGGAGAAAAATTGTTACCTTAAAATAAACAATGCGAATTTGACACATCACATTAAATTACCGAAGGGGAAAATTAGTTCGGTGGGTGAAATGAGGAAAAGGGGATACTATTGTGTCTAAGACACAATAATAATTGCAGTCGTTCTGAATGTTTTTCGATAATCTGAACCGTTTACATTTTAGGGTTCGTCGAGAATATTATTCATTTAAAAAATCAAGTTAATCGAATATTTATAACTCCATAATTAGGTCCTAATTGTTTTTAAAAATTTATGAAAGTTATGTTATTCGTTAATTTTTATAAAAACAATGTGCTTTGGTTATAGGGTTACAAATATTCAATCAATTTGATTTTTTGTATGAATGACCTACTTAATAAGCCTTACAATATGAACAATTCAAATTATTAAAAAACACCCAGGACCACCTCCCACATTGGATAACAGTTACTGCTTGCCTTAGGCAGAAGAACATATCCCCGTTTCCGTGAAGGGGAGTCATGTTCCTTAATTGTTGTTGATAGGCCACGTGATTTATTTTTGTCCAAAAACATTAACGTGCATCAATTATTTGGACTTGTTTAACCCAACGCATCAAATTAAGGTTCAAAATCAAATCAATTAAAACTTTTTATATCTTAAGTGACATAATAAGTTTCAAAATATTTTATTGAAATAAATTTAATGTTAAATAGCATTCAGTGTATTTGGTTTGAGTTTTCTGGATTAAATTTTTAAAAAATTATGTTTTTTAGTTTTCGTATTCTTTTGTTTTTAGTGAATATTTTTTAAATTTTAAACATTTTTTTTTTACTTTTTTAGATGCACCTTAGTTAGATGTATCTAAAAAGTAAAAAATTTGTGAAAAAATATTTTAAAAAATTAATAAATACATAAAAATACAAAAAATATATTGAATTCTTGCATTTTTTATTTGTATTTTTGGTATTTAGTGAATTTTTAAAAGATTTTTTTTACAATTTTTTTTACTTTTTAAGTGTATTTATGTTAGGTGTGTCTAAAAAGTAAAAAAATTGCTTAAAATATTAAAAAAATTCAGTAAAAATAAAAAAATACGGAAAATAAGAAAGTATAATTTTCTGAAAAGTGTTTTCTGAAAAATGAAAACAAGCAAGCTGATTTCTCTTACGCATATTTTTTCACAAGGCCTCCCAAGATAAATAGAAATTAAATAAATTACAAATATATATTTTGAGACTTATTTAAAATACAGATTACTCTTTATAATTTGAAAATTTACAAGTACCCTTTTGTTATAATTTTTTATTTAACAGAATTAACTGAAAAAATAAAATTCCTAAATGTTCTCCTATACAATAATAAAATTATCTGAATTATTACATAAAATAAATTTCTGATATCATTAAAAACTATTAATTGACTTGATAATTTATTAATTAAAAACCTATTTTTTATGAAATTGTAAACCTCAAGGGTGGGATGTAATTTTTAAAATCACAGGAAACAATTTATATTTTTAATAAATCTCAAGAAGTGTATTTATAATTTATTCATAAAAAAATATTTATTATCAAATTTGTTTCATTACTTTATTTTATTTTCTATTTGTATTCATAAAAATAAAAGTCATATATACATATGGGGTCATGCTACTATACACACCTCATTTAGGATATATACATATGGGGGTCATGCTACTCTCTGTACACATATTACAATTATTTGTTTAAATTTATACACATGCCACCTGTTTATACAATTATCTATTCAAATATCCAATTATTTATTTAAATATTCACTATGTAAATATCTATTCACCTACCTATTCAATATCATTTCCATCCCATTGGCACCAACTACCATTACCAGCCAATATCATTCTCACAAAATAAGATTAATCCTTAAAATTAATTCTTAACGCCCTTCAATTTGAATTTACACACAATTTTTCCTTTTGAAAAATATAAAATATAAAAATTTCAAACTTAAAAAAGGGGTAAATTATAAATACACTCCTGAGATTTGTTTAAAATACAAATTACCCTTGTGGTTTAGAAAACTACAAATATCTAATTGTTAGAATTTTTTATTTAACAAAATTAATTGAAAAAGTAAAAATTCTAACTATTTACTTATACAATAATAAAATTATATGAATTATTAATTGAAATAAAATTTTAATATTATTAAAAACTGTTAATTAATTTAATTTATTAATAAAATGACTTATTTGTTATGAAATTAGAAACCTTAAGAGATATAATGTAATTTTTAAAATTACAAGAAATAATTTTTAATTTAAATAAACTTAAAGGGATAGATTTGTAATTTATCCTTGAAAAAAAGAAGAAAAAAAAAAACCTCGCACTAGGGATTGGCCGACCCTGGGTAACTCTGGGTCGCCTTCCCAACCGCCACCTGCTCTAGTTTGGTTGTATGGTGTTTTGGAAAATGATATATAAGTTTACCATTTAAATTATTTTTTAGATTTAATAATATTTTAAGAATATGATTGGTTAATATGGTTAATATTTAAATATTTTTTAATTATCAACTATTAATCTTCTTGACATATAAATTTAAATAAAAAGTATAATTTTTAAGTCTGAATAACAATATGGGTGTTTGGGAAGTAGGTTTTTTTTGTAGGTTTTTTTAGTTGTAAGATATTATTAGAGAAAATTTTTCAGTGTTTGAAAAGATAGTTGGGTTTTTTTGTGATTGAATATATAATGTTTGTAAGAGAAAAAGTAAAATAATTATAGGGTTTGATGTGATATTTTGTTTGGATGTGTTTTTTTTTTATTTTGTAAAACATTTGTCTTGTAGTGAAAAAAAACAAAAAACAAAAAAAAAACCCAAAAACTAAGGTTGCGTTTGGTTGAGTTTTGTAAATATAATTTGAGAGTATGAGTTGTATTTTGAGTTTGTGAGTTGTGAAATTATGATTTGAGTGTAGAAAATTTGTTTGGTTATGGTTTTTAAATAGAGTGTTGAATTGAGTTTTGAATTGAGTGTAGAATTGAGTTTTGAAAGTTTAATTTGACAAGTGAAGTAAGAAAATTTGTTTGGTTATGAGTTTTGGAAAGAGTTTTCAAAACTTAATTCAAATTGTTATAACTCATAACAAAACACGTTACTTTCACACTATTGAAAATTCTGATCAACACTCATAACCAAACTCTTTTTAAAATTCAATTAAAAAAATATATTATTAACAGAAAATAACATTAATCAATTTTTTAATTGAAAATACTACAAAGGAAATAATTTTTTTCAAAATAAATATTCAAAAAATTTAAATCCTAAATATTTAAATAATTTAAATAATCTAAAAAATTTAATAAGTAAAAAATTAAAATAAATGTTCAAAAAATTTAAATCGTAAAAATTTAAAGTGGCGTTTGGTAACACTTATATGTTTTCAGTTTTCAGTTTAAATTTACAAAAATTTTAAAAACTGTCATAAAAACTTGTTTGGTAAATTTTTTGGTTTATAAACCAGTGGTTTCAGTTTATAAATTTGGCCAAAAATTGTAAACTCAAAAAATGAGTTTACGTTTTCAGTTTTTTTTTTTTTTTTACCACCTACCACTCGCCACCCCCCCCACCATTTTTGTAACGCCCTCAAAATAAACCCATAATATATAACAGTAGCATGCATTGATAAAAGAAAACCAATCATTATCTCATTCATCAGAGTATCATTATTGAAGGATATCACATGTAACATCAAAATAAATGCCCTATGGGCTTACATCTTTCCAAGCTTAACACTTGGGCACAAAAATGTGAGTACTAACTCAACTACAAATTCAGCCCTTGGCTTGAGTTTACATGTAATATCAAATAAACTGAAATAACAACTAATCTAAACAGAGTCTTCAACTCTAAATCCTTCCAAGCTAATTCCTTGGAGGTAGCACATCACCTGGGCCTGAAAATGATGTTCTCGTATAGGGTGAGCCACAGCCCAGTAGAAATATACTAAGCCAAATATAAACATTGAATAAAGGAATAGCATTCGATAGATGGTTAACCAAGATAATCAATTACATCATTATACGGTCTCATGACACTAATGTCTATGACACGTTTCACTTTCCATTATTATCAATATGGCTCAGAACCTGGCCAAACTATAACAGTGAGACTACATCTCACATTAACAACATTTCCAATTCAATGGGAATATCAAAACATGTTAAACATTCCTTATATCATAATGGATACACATGTTGGTGTTGTATTAACCTTGAAAATCCTTTGTGATTCATGATTAGATAAAGATTAAAAAATTTCAAATCCCAAAAATCCCAAAACACTCAATCTAAAATCATCAAGCACTTACGAGAGTGATTTTAGTTTGTTTGTTTTTAGGAATAAAGAATAAATCAACACAAACGATTTTTTACGTGGAAAAACCACAATTGAAGAACCTTCAATTGTAATAAAAAACCACGGGCGAACCGCCACTAATCAATCCACTACAGAAGGACTACAAGATTACAAAGAAACCATACAAATTACTCAACCCAGTCAATTTGTCTCTGAATCTTCTGTAACTCTTTCACCACGCCTTCGCCACGGAACTGATTCTGAAGTTGATTCCACACCACAACTTCACTTGTCGAATTAACGACTACGTAAAGAATCAAACGCCTTTTGAAACTTTACGTGTTGATCTTCGGATTCCACCGAAGAGAACACTCTTGAATATGTAGTATCAAACTCTTTGATGTATGAATCTTAACTCATGAGTTTTAGAACTCTCTCAAGAACATCAAAGAAAACTTATCAAACTCTCAGAAGAAAACTTCAAACAAATACTCTAGAATTCTTGAATCAGATCTAGAAAAAGTTCACCCTTAGTTTTAGGAGAAAACTACATATTCATAGAAAACCAAAAAGAGTCACAGATCTGAAAGAAATCAATCTCTTGAAGCCAATAGAATTCTGAAACTCGCGATCTCCGCTCGAGCGCTCCACTCTCCGCTCGAGCGCTCCACTCTCCGCTCGAGCGGCCTGAACAAAAGATACGCGTGATTAAACTGAGATGCGCTCGAGCGCTGATCATTCCGCTCGAGCGCGAATTCACACCCTTCAGTACTTCTGCAGTCCTGTCAACATACTGAAATCCTCCAATCTCCGCTCGAGCTCACATGGCCCCGCTCGAGCGGGCAGTACAAAAATACAAAAACTACATTTTGATCAGGCACAAAGTTTTGTCACCGGTTTTGACAATAAAGGGACCTAACAATCTCCCCCTTTGTCAATTCCCGAACAAAACCTATCTAAACATTGTTCCTTAAAACAAACGCACTAGACAGTATAAAAACAAGGAAACAATATACAATAACTTCTCAAAATATAACCTCTCAAAATTCTATCAAGCACACAACTAGATCAAGCACACAACCATGGAACTTCAACATCCAATTCAAAGAACACAATCCTTTAACTTTGCACCTGTGAAATAGCATTCAACATACAAAACAAAACTGTGGAAGAAGATAAATGTGAAATATATAAAACATAATATCCACAACATCCAAAATAAAGAAATGTACCATCAATGAAACCAACAAATATCCAAGGTCGAATCATCTGTCCAAAAGCTATCTGTGCAATGTGACCAAAAACTATCTGTGCAATATGTGCAAAAAACTCCAACTGTGCAAAAACTATCCAAAACTGTCCATACACCAAATATCTTCCAAAAAACCAAAAGAAACTGTCCACAAAGAAGATCTGTACAAAAACTTCCAAGAACTTCCAAGACTTCCAAGAACTTCCAAGACTTCCAAGATCACCCCACACCAAAAACTGTCCAAGATCACCAAAATTCTCCCCCTTTTTGTCTGGGAAGCATAAATCAAGCATCAGGCGGAGGGGGCTGCATAAATCCAAACGTCGGGTCACAGTCTCCGCGAACCGCTGAAACTCAATAGAAAAATCACCGTCATCCGGAGGAGGAACAAGAGCCTCACCACCATCACCATCACCGGTATCAGCGGCATCATACTCAGCCTCCTTTGCAAGACCAGCAGCAATCCCTGCAGATGGACCAACCCTGGATGACTCCCCCTTAATATGGGCTCGACTTTGAGACACGGTTTTCTTGGTAAAAGGGCGAGAAGGGGAAGCAAATTCATTATCCTCTAAAACAGAAACGCCAAGGTCTGACAAAAGACGGTTGATCAAGCAACCGTAAGGAAGGCCTAGCTTCTTATGCCCAGAGACACCAATCATCTTTTTGATGATAAGAGAAGCAAGATCAATGGATCGATGTCGGGCAATGCAAGACAAAATAAAACCTTGGTCTTGTTTGACCTCGGAGGAATGGGTAGTCACAAGTATGTTGGCACAAACTATCAGATTAAGCAGCCTGAACTCTGGAAGAAGTTCAAACTGTTTAATCAAACCGCCTTTAGGCCAGTGGCGAGCAATGCCACACAACTCTCTGGCCACATCATCAAAGTTACAAGTAGGGCGGTCAGGAACGGGAAAAGGGTAGTATTCTGGAAAGCCCTGCTCAATGTGAAGAAGTGAACGGATCAAGGCAGGGGTGACAGAAATGGCTTTAGACCGAACCCAAGTGGTAAAAGATGGCTCATACTCATGAATTCCCTCCATATTGCAATAAAACTCGCGAACCCAATCAAGGTTCTGACGCCCGGAAAAGGATAAAACAAGATCACCCCCCAGAGGATCAAACAAAGGACGTATATGAATGGACTCAAACGTATCAGCCTGGACATTACGCTCTAGATGAACTGTACGAGATTGAAATGACTTATAAAAAGACTTGGATTGTTTAACAGATTGAAACCGAACAGAATCAAAGGTGGGTCGAGACACAGCAGCCTTACGGCGTTTAGGGGCAGATGTAGACATGACTGACAGAAACACTAGAACAACCAAACCCCAAAACACAACCAAAAACACAAATCATTAGTATCAAGATCAACATAATGACAAAAAGGAAAATAAACAGAAGAATTAAGGCTAAACATGAAGGTAATGATGACAACCAGTGTGAAACATAAAATCCACAAACACAATGTATAAAAATGATGACATGAAACAGGGCAATCAGAAATAATGAATGACATGAAACAGGGCAATCATAAATAATGAATGACATGTTGTTTGAGGAAATGCAACCCAGTGCTAAACAAGATAAGAATGAACATATAATGAAGACAGACTCAAACAGACAAACCCTAAGACTAATGACACACACAACACAAAAACCATGTAGATGATCAAGAGATCAGAGTGAGAGACCCAAAATACGAACACAAACACCCAAAAACCAACACCCACTGGCCGAAATTACAGCAAAGAATGAAAATACGAGAGGTATACACTTACCAAAGAGCAAATCGGCAAGAAGGATGAAGGAAGAGAAGGAAATCGACCACAGTGCAAGCCACACGAACAACCCTAGATCGAGAGAAGGCAAAGAGGGGGAAAAAAATGACTTGAAGAGTCGAGAAAGGGAGCATATATGAAATAGGTCCGCTCGAGCGTGATGATTCCAGCTCGAGCTCACATCAATGAAAACTGACTCCCGCTCGAGCGTTAAAAAGAACGCTCGAGCTCAAAAACCCATTGCTCAGAACTGCCAAAACTGCTGCAAGAGTGAAAACTACGCTCGAGCGTAGAACAGTCTGCTCGAGCGAAAAACAATTTTTTTTTTTTTTTTTTTAAATAAAAACATCTAGGAAGTCCTGTAACAGGTAAGATGACCAGATGACATACTATTCCACAAGGGCAAGAGTATCCATCAATTTTGAGTCCTGAAAATTTGAGAAAAGAGATGAAACAACAGCTCATGAATAAAACAGATAGTATTAAATCAAAGCCACACGCATCATGAGAATGCATAACTCAAAAACACACATGAGAGCTCATAAAAAGAATGTGTGTGTGTGCTATCCTTGAGAGCCACAAAGCTAGAGTTAATCCTCGTAGTGATCTGATGGCTGGACCTTCGACAAGAGTAACTGACCATCACAAAGAAAAGTCAAACCACTTGGAATCACGGGGTATTTGTTGAGTAAATGCGGAAGCTCCCCCTCAGACAATGATCCCCTTTTTTTTTTTATTTTATTTTAAACTTTTCTTTCTTGTGGGCACTCACTGGTGGCATACACGCTCAAGAGTATGGAGACCAACCAGAGAAGAATGAAATCAAAATGATGGCCTGGTTGGTGCCTCTGAGGTAGCCTTTTCCTAATGCCCGGAAATCATGTACTGAGGGAAAAACCATGGAAGTGAAATAGGATGGTAGATGGTTAAGAGACTTAACATCACCCATGATATACCAGTATAGGTCAATTCCTCTGAAAGAGTACAAGAAACACTGTCAGTGGTCCATAGAGAACTTTGATCACTTGTGCGGAAACCCCTGCAACAATTTATCTCAAGGATGTGTACAGAATGAGATCATGAAGTAAATGAGTATGGGCATTCAGAATGAGCTATGAACAAAGATGAAAAAGATCTTGTATGCAACATGAGCTGTGTTCATATAAAATTTGATGCAAAGATATCAGAACTCATTCATAGATTATCACATCCAAGAACAGTAAGTCAACCACTCACACTCACCTCACAGGAAACAACCTAGTTACTAAGACATTACACCCAAGGTCTTTCTAAGAAATTCAAATCGAAGAAGATCAAGGGGTTTTGTAAAAATATCAGCTTTTTGATGCTCAGTAGAAACATGTTCCAAAACAACAAGGCCTTCATCCACTAACTCTCGAATAAAATGATGACGGATGTCAATGTGTTTGGTGCGAGAGTGTTGGACAGGATTTTTTGAAATGTTTATGGCACTTGTGTTATGACAAAAAAGAGTGAGAGTGTTCTGATCTATCCCATAATCATGAAGCATTTGCTTCATCCACAACATTTGGGCACAACAACTTCCTGCAGCAATGTATTCAGCCTCAGCAGTAGACAGAGAGATAGCATTTTGCTTTTTACTATGCCAAGAAACCAGATTATTCCCAAGGTAAAAACACCCCCCGGATGTACTTTTCCTATCATCAGCACACCCTGCCCAGTCGGCATCAGAAAAACCAGTAATTTCGGCTGTAGTATCAGTGGAAAACCAAACCCCATACCCCAAGGTCCCATTAACATACTTGATGATGCGTTTTACCACAAGAAGGTGAGACTCTTTAGGACTGGCTTGGTAACGAGCACAAACACCGACACTGAAGGAAATATCAGGACGACTGGCTGTGAGATACAAAAGACTCCTTATCATACTCCTATAAAGGGTAGGATCGACATCAATACCAGAGGAATCTTTGGAAAGGTGAAGACTGGTGCTCATGGGAGTGCGTGCATGTTTGGCAGACTCAAGACCAAACTTTGACACAAGATTTTTAGCATACTTAGACTGAGAAACAAATATACCCGAAGGAGACTGTTTAATTTGGAGACCCAAAAAATAAGACAACTCTCCCATCATGCTCATCTCAAACTCATGTGTCATGCAATCTGAAAAATATTTCACAAGATGATCAATAGTGGAACCAAACACAATATCATCAACATATATCTGAGCAACAAGAATATGAGACTTAGTATGTTTCACAAATAATGTCTTATCCACACTACCCCTTTGAAAATCATTATCAAGAAGAAAGGTAGTGAGCCTGTCATACCAAGCCCGAGGGGCTTGTTTCAACCCATACAAAGCCTTGTCTAACTTGTAGACATGATTAGGACATTTAGGGTCCTCAAACCCTTTTGGTTGCTCAACATATGCCTCTTCTTTTAAGTACCCATTCAGAAAAGCACTTTTCACATCCATTTGAAACAATTTAAAGCCAAAGAAACATGCAACACCAAGTAAAATGCGAATGGATTCGAGACATACAACTGGGGCAGACGTCTCATCATAGTCAATACCCTCTACTTGTGTGTAGCCTTGAGCAACCAACCTAGCTTTATTCCTCACAACAGTACCATTCTCATCAGATTTATTTTTAAAGATCCACTTGGTACCTATCACATTCATGTCTCTAGGTCTGGGAACAAGAGTCCAAACTTTGTTACGTTCAAATTGACCTAATTCTTCATGCATAGCATTGACCCAACTATCATCTAGCAAGGCCTCTTTAAAATTCTTAGGTTCAATTAATGAAACATAACACATATGTGATACCTCATCCCGAATCTGTCTTCGGGTTTTCATTCGATCTGAAACACTTCCAATTACCTGTTGAGCTGGATGATTCAGTTTCACCCTTGCTGATGGTTTAAGTTCAGGACTTGGGATGACAGGAGGAACAGGAGTGCTGTCCTTTTGAGCACTCTTTGGACTTGAACTTACCTGTGAGGATGGTGTTGTAACAATTTCTTGTGATTGAGCCGCAGCATCTCCTTGATTTTGTGGTTCAGTATCCAAGATTGGAAACTCACCATTGTCATCCTCATTTGTTGCTGAAGTAGGTGAACCTGTGTCATCTATAACCACATTGATAGATTCCATTAATGATGAAGTTCGTAGGTTATAGACTCGAAAAGCCCTACTGTTGGTTGAATACCCTAGGAAAATACCTTCATCACTTCGGGAGTCAAATTTGCCCAAGGGCTCTCTATCTTTGAAGATGTAACACTTACTCCCAAATGTTTTGAAGTATTTTACATTAGGTTTCAAACCCTTCCACAATTCATAAGGAGTTTGTAAAGTGCCGGGCCTTAAATACACACGATTTATGACATAAACAGCAGTATTTAAGGCTTCGGCCCAGAACTTTGGAGGAAGACTCTTACTAAGGAGCATGACCCTAGCCATTTCTTGAACAACTCTGTTCTTCCTCTCAACCACTCCATTTTGTTGTGGAGTAATAGGTGCAGAAAACTCATGCTTAATTCCATGCATATCACAAAAATCCGAAAACGAACTATTTTCAAATTCACGACCATGATCAGTTCGGATTCTTATGATACGCCCAATGGAAACACCTTGTTCATTTTGGATTTTAAGGACTAAAGCCTGGAAAGCATCAAACGTATCAGATTTTTCCCTTAAAAAATTTACCCATGAGAAACGAGTAAAATCATCAACAGTTAAAAAAATGTATCTTTTACCTCCAATGCTTTCAGTGCGAGTAGGACCCATTAAATCCATGTGAACTAATTCAAGAGGACGTTTGGTTGTAAAGCTGTTCACCTTTTTATGCGGAGCACGGGTTTGCTTACCAAGCTGACATGGTCCACACACATGGCTTAAATTCTTACCTAGTTTAGGTACTCCTCTCACAAGTTCTTTGTTGGCTATCTTAGTTAGGTCTTTGAAATTCATGTGACCTAATCTTTGATGCCACAGATCAATGTTACTTATGATGGCAGAATGACAAGTGAGATCATTAGTAGTAAGAATCCCATAGCAGTTATCAGATGTGCGAACCCCATGTAAAACAGTATTTCCCTTTTTATCCAAAATTTCACATTTATCTTTTGAAAACAATACTTCATGATGGGAATCACACATTTGACTAATGCTCAAAAGATTAGCTTTAAGGCCATCAACAAGTAAGGCATTATCTAGCTTGGGAAGACCAGCAACACTTATAGAGCCCTTACCAATGACTCTAGAAGTGCCGCCATCTCCAAAGGTAACAATTCCTCATTCATATTTTTCAAGGGAGGTGAAATAGGATTTGTTACCGGACATATGACGAGAGCACCCACTATCAAGATACCACATGTGTGAGTCACGTGCTTTTAGAGCAGTGTGAGCAACAAAACAAGTCAAATCATCTTTTCTAACCCAAATCTTTTTAGTCTTGGTGTTCCGCCTAGGCATGTAAGGTTGTCTCCTAACCCAAAAAGTATTAGAATTTCTGCCCTTTTGAGACACCTTACCAAACAGTTCAAAACAATAAGGACGAATGTGGCCATACCTACCACAGTGATGACAAATAAAAACAGGTTTTACCTCCCTTTTGTTGGTCTTGCCTGCTTTTGCTTGATGAAGAAAAGAGTCATCTTGATCTACCTTCAATTTTTCCTTTGCTTGAGTCTTCAAGTTATGTGAGGTAAAGGCTTGTCCTTTGTGAGCTGTCGCACCATAGCCTAGCCCTCTTTTGTCAGAACCCATTTGTTGAGACCCGAGTATGTCTTCTAGAGATCTGGAGCCTTTGTTCCACATGGCAATTGTTGCTCTAGCAATACGGAGTTCTTCATCTTTCTGTCTGACTTTCTCTTCCAATGCAGCTTGTGACAGCTCAAGTCTTTCAAGCTTTTCTTCATATGTGGAATACACCTTTAGAAGTTCATTCCTTTCAGTTTCACAGGATAGAAGTTTTCCACATAAGTCTTTCCTGTCACTTGAGATTTTGATCACATTCTGTTTTGCTGTCAAGAGTTCTCCTTTGAGCCGGACATTCTCACTCTCACATGTTTTGAGCTTGAGAGAGAGTTTGTCGTTGGTTTTAGACAAATTCAGAGATTCCTCATACAGCTTCTCGTAAGCTTGTTGTAGTTCATCGCCATTGATCTCATCAATGTCTTCAGATGTTTCATCGTCCTCTCTTTGCTTCTCATTCTCCTTAACCTCATCCAATCTAGCAACCAAGGCAGACAAGTTGTTGGATGGAGGTGGAGGTGAATCTCCTCTTTCATGGAATTGGCTCAGAATTTCTCATGCATCTTTAGCCTTTGTGCAGTGAACGACCCGTTGCTGTTCTTCATTAGAAATTGCTCCACGAATAATGATTAGGGCTCTCTGATTGCCCGGATTATCTGCATTCTGTATCTTCTTCAATAGTTTGCCAACCTTCTGGTTCAAAGGCTCTCAGAAAAGCCCTCATTCTGATTTTCCAATACAGGTAGTTGGTCCCATCAAAGGTGGGAGCATGATGCAAGTTCTGACCATGGGCTGATTCCGAAGGTTTTGAAAGAGGTTGAGAAACCGTGGCCCAAAAAGCCATGAAAGCACTATCCCTATCTTCACCAGATTCAGGTTCTTCGGGTTCTTGCTCCGACCCGCTTTCATCATCCCAAGTTACGGTGTAGACTTTCTTCCGATTCTTTTTCGTAGGGCATTCAAGGGACATATGGCCAAACCCTTGACATTCATATCACTTGACCCCTGGCCCTCTAACAACCTTCTTTTCAGTAGTTTGAGCAAATTTTGGTGGAAAAGTTTTTGGTTTGTCATTACTCTTATCTTTTGAAATAGGGGCTCTGAAATTAGGCTTCTTTTTCAAAAAATTTTTAAACTGTTTTGTAAGCATAGCCGTCATCTCAGACTCTAAATCAAATTCAGTCTCCGGAGGTTTTGCAGTCTCATGAGTACTTGTGAAAGCCATACTTTCTTTTTGCTTTTTCTTGGAAATTTGGTGTGCTTCATAAGTTTGCAAATTTCCAACCAATTGATCGAGCTTGAGGGTATCAACATTCTGAGCCTCCTCAATGGCTGTCACCTTTGATTGGAACCTCTCGGGAAGGGACCTCAAAATTTTTCCCACAACTTTTGCTTCCGGGATTTTTTCACCGAGAGTGAAACAGGAATTCACGATATCACTGAGTTTTGCATAGAAATCATCAAACGTCTCATCATCGCGCATAAAAAGGGTTTCAAAGGCGGATGTGAGACGTTGAAGTTTTGACCTTTTGACAGAGGTGGTTCCTTCGTGAATTGTTTCAAGAATATCCCACGCCTCTTTTGCTATTTCACACGTGCAAATTCGACGGAATTCTTCAGGTGTGACAGAGTAGAAGAGGGAGTTGAGAGCCTTGCTGTTCCAACTCGAGTTCTGGTAATCAGTTGTGTCCCATTTATCAAGGGGTTTAGAAATATCAATGTCATCTATAGTGACAGTAGGTTCACTCCACCCAAAGACAACGCAGTGCCAAACTTTCTCATCGATGGATTTTAAAAATGCTCTCATACGAGCTTTCCAATAAGAATAGTTTGTACCGTCAAGTAAAGGGGGTCTATGAGTCGAGTTACCTTCATGAATAGAATCCATAATACTAGTCACACAAAATCACACTCCTATAGTTTTGATAAAAACAAAAGTTTTTTGATAAAACAAAGAGTGACCTGCTCTGATACCAATTGAAAATCCTATGTGATTCGTGATTAGATAAAGATTAAAAAATTCCAAATCCCAAAAATCCCAAAACACTCAATCTAAAATCATCAAGCACTTACGAGAGTGATTTTAGTTTGTTTGTTTTTAGGAATAAATAATAAATCAACACAAACGATTTTTTATGTGGAAAAACCACAATTGAAGAACCTTCAATTGTAATAAAAAACCACGGGCGAACCGCCACTAATCAATCCACTACAGAAGGACTACAAGATTACAAAGAAACCATACAAATTACTCAACCCAGTCAATTTGTCTCTGAATCTTCTGTAACTCTTTCACCACGCCTTCGCCACGGAACTGATTCTGAAGTTGATTCCACACCACAACTTCACTTGTCGAATTAACGACTACGTAAAGAATCAAACGCCTTTTGAAACTTTACGTGTTGATCTTCGGATTCCACCGAAGAGAACACTCTTGAATATGTAGTATCAAACTCTTTGATGTATGAATCTTAACTCATGAGTTTTAGAACTCTCTCAAGAACATCAAAGAAAACTTATCAAACTCTCAGAAGAAAACTTCAAACAAATACTCTAGAATTCTTGAATCAGATCTAGAAAAAGTTCACCCTTAGTTTTAGGAGAAAACTACCTATTCATAGAAAACCAAAAAGAGTCCCAGATCTGAAAGAAATCAATCTCTTGAAGCCAATAGAATTCTGAAACTCGCGATCTCCGCTCGAGCGGCCTGAACAAAAGATACGCGTGATTAAACTGAGATGCGCTCGAGCGCTGATCATTCCGCTCGAGCGCGAATTCACACCCTTCAGTACTTCTGCAGTCCTGTCAACATACTGAAATCCTCCAATCTCCGCTCGAGCTCACATGGCCCCGCTCAAGCGGGCAGTACAAAAATACAAAAACTACATTTTGATCAGGCACAAAGTTTTGTCACCGGTTTTGACAATAAAGGGACCTAACAATCCTCAATCAAAATTCACTTCCATACTTCCCAATTGATACACATTTTAGTGATGTATCAATAACATGTAAAAACACTTCCATAAATCAATAAACACACATATTAGTGGTGCTAATGGAGTCCATCCCCTATCTCCTCCCAAACAATATCCGGTTTAGGAGTCCATCCCCTATCTCCTCCCAAACCGTGGAGTACATCCTCTATCTCCTCCCAACAATATGCATATACAATGTATTAAACACTTGCCATATACCATACTCAATCAATACACGTATTTTCTGTATTAATTCAACAGTCAAAATCGATGACTTAACCAATGTGATTAGTTTCAGTTTTCCCTAATCCACATGCAATGTCTACAACAATCACGACTATCCTCCACCGATAGCCCAAAACAATTATCTCTAAACCGGAAATAAATGTTATAACAAATATAAACTCAACAATTTCATGGGTGTGTTATTAAACTAACCAACTACACCATTTAAGCTTATAATTTCCCAGTTCCCTGAATTCAACTAAATTCCCCAATTTTCCTTAAATTAATTATACAAATCAATTTATTACAATAACTAGGGTTTATCCCAAAATTACCAAACAACCCCAACATATCAAAATACCAAAACTTAGAACAACACCTATAATATGGAGTAGGAAATCCCTACCTCGAAGTGAAGAACACGAATGGAGAAGATGATCAAAATGCAAAGTGCTCCAAACCGTCAAACGTTTAGATTAAAACGAAGCCCTCAACCTCCTCTATCTTTTTAATAAAGAGCCTAGGGTAGAAACACCCTAAAAATAGATGAAACCTAAAAGAGAAGGTGAGTGGAGGGAGAGAAAATACGGACCTAGGGTTCTGAGATAAAAAAGAGGCTGAAAAGTGTTTTAAAAACCGCTGTTGCCTATTTAAATAAAACAGGCTCGCTCGCTCGAAGACACAAAGAATACTCGCTAGAGCGAAGGAAAGCTCGCTCGAGCCAACAATACGATGCCTCAGGTCTGCAACCCAGAAGTACGCTCGAGCGACAGAATGCTCGCTCGAGCGAAGAACTTGAAACTCGCTCGAGCGAAGGAAAGCTCGCTCGAGCTAAGAAACCCTGCTCTCAGGTCTATACTAGACGCAATCGCTCGCTCGATCTAAGAAATCCTGGCTCGAGCAAAGGACCAAAAACAAATAGCTCGCTCGAGTGACAAACTACTCGCTCGAGCGAATGACCAAAATTCTGGGCAGCAACCCTTTACTCCTAAACACTCCCAACCTGTAACAAACCTGCCCAAAACATCCTATAACTCAAAAATAAGAAATTAAAGGACGACAACAACAATTTTATAACAACAGGATCCACGGAACCTAAGTCCGGATACAACAACCAAATGGGAAAAGACCGGGGTCGCTATAATTTTCCACCACCGTCTTCCGCCGCCGCCACCACCACCACCTTCCGCCACTGTCTTCTGCCGCCACCACTTACCACCCGCCACCACCGTCTTCCGCCGCCACTACTTTCCACCACCATCTTCTGCCACCACCACCTGCCACCTGCCACCTACCACCACTTTCCACCACCATCTTCCGCTGCCACCACTCGCCACCTGCCACCACTTTCCACCACCGTCTTTCGCCGCCACCACTCGCCACCACCTACCACCACCCTCCACAACTGTCTTCTGTCGCCACCACCCGCCGCCACCGTCTTCCGCCGCCGCCGCCACTTTCCACCACTACCATCTTTCGCAGCCACCACTCGCTACCACCCGCCACCACTTTCCACCACCATCTTCCGCCACCACCATCCGCCACCCGCCACCACTTTCCACCACCGTCTTTCGCCAACACCACCCACCACCTGCCACCTGCTACCACTTTCCACCACCATCTTTCGCCGCCACCACCCACCAGCTGCCGCTATCACCCATCACCCGCCACCCGTCATCATTATCTTCTGTCACCACCACTCGCCACCACCCACCACTACTGCCTTCCGTCGCCACCCACCCGCCACCACCGTCTTCCGCCGCTACTACCTGCCACCACTCATCACCACCCATTACCCGCCGCCACGCCACCACTCGTCACTTCTCACTCTTTTAGTTTATATTTTTTAAAATTTTCAAACATTTTGTTCAAACCAAACGCGTTTGTAGTTTATGTTTTTCTAAAAATAAACAAAAATTAGTTTATAAATTTTTTGTAAATATAAACTGAAAACGTAAATGTTACTAATTTAAAATGTTAATATTTTAAATTCAAAAACAACTCTATACTCAGATCGTAACCAAACACATAAAACAAAACTCAATTAAGAAATTATTTTTAAAACTCATAACCAAACACATATATTCGAAACTCCATACTACTTTCACAACTCTACACTCAAATCATAACCAAATACGTAACAACAAAATTAAAATATTTAAAAATATTTTTATAAAATAGAGTTTGAATTTTTTTACAAAATATTTTAAATTTTAAAAAATTAAAATCGTAATATTTTGAAATTAAAATATTTAAAAATATTCAAAAAATTAAAAAATTAAAAAAATCGTAACATATTTAAATATTAAAATATTTAAAATCTTAACAAAATTAAAATATTTTTAAAATATTTAAAAAATTAAAATATTTAAAAAATTAAAATATTGATTTGAATTGAGTTGAATTTTGAATTATGTGTTTAGTTATGAGTTTTGAAAAGTAATGATTATGTTTTGATTTGAGTTTTGAGAAATAGATGTAGAATTATGATTTAAAAGCTCAAAACAAACAACATATTTAAATCAATGGGTAAAACTATAATCCGAAACGCTTACCAAATGGAGCCTAAGTTTCCAAACACCCCCAATACTTTAAATTTTTTTTCCGTGTTTGCTCTTTTCTCTCAATTTCTATGTGAAAAAAAAAAAAAAAAACTGTCATAAAAATAATAAAATGGATGAATGTTTCACCTAATACACGCTTGTTTATGGTAGAAAAGAGTGACTCAACAATGAAAAGTCTTCACAAGCACTTAGCCCGTTTGTTTTCAGAGATAGAATGGAAAGAATTCATAGTGAGGAGATTGATAGTGAGGGAATTAATAGTGAGGAGGGGATTAATAGTGAGGAATTATTAAATTATTTTTATATAAAATAATAAAACAAATAAAAAATATAAAAAATTAAACATTATATTTAAAAAAATTCTCAATATATAAAAAATAAAAAAATAAAAAAAAATTCTAATCCCCTCACTATTTTTTTAATACCATCTCTACCTCCTCCTTACCAATCTCCCTTCCAAGGGGACTATTAATACCAAGGGATTAATAGTCTCCTCCCCATCTCTCAAAACAAACACCCCATTAGTAATACCAAGGATTAGTAATCCCAATCCCCTCCCTGTAACCCTAAACAAACGGAAAGAAAGTTTTCAAGGGCATCTTTGCGGTTTGATTTTCCAACTGATTTCTGTCTTACTCTTTCTTGTGGAAAGTGGCATCAGATTACAGGTTCAATTTTTTGTTTTTGCTATTTCTTTCTTTTGATAATTTTCTGTTGTGTTGGAATTTTTACAAATCGTTGATAGTGGGTTCCCTCTTGTTGCAATTCTTGTGTGTTTTTCATATAAGTGGTTGTTTTCAATGCTTTTGCTACACTCCAATCCTAACTTTCTCCTCTCTTTTTTTTCATCAAATCTTCTTGAAAATCCATTTTTTATTTAATGAAAGAAAATCATCTCTAAATACTTTTAAATTTCATCAAATTTAAGTAAAGCATGACTGCTGAAAATTTGTTGAAAGATTTGGTTCAACCTTGATTTTCTGAAAAATTTGCCTCTTTTTTGATTTGATACAAGTTTAATAAAATGATTGGAGCTCACTTTTACTTTTTATTCATCATATTTGAATTTGATAAAAGAATTGGGGAAAGATTGGAAATGTTGTTATGAGAATTTGGTTCATTGGAATGAGATAGAATAATGGCCATTCCCTTAGACCATCTCCAATCTTTCACCAATTTTTTTCATCTAATTTGATTCCAAATTGGAGAAAAAACTTTAATTTCATATAAACTACTACAATCCTTTCATCGGATTTTCATCAAAATATTTTTAAAAATTCCCTTATTGTCCCAAATTTCACTTTTCATCAAATTTGATGGGAAAAAAGTCATCTCCAATGTTTCATCTTTTAATTTTTTTTTTTTTTATCAAATTTAAATTTGATGAGTTCTCAATTTAAAGAAAAAAAAATGAATCTCCCTTGATTTGATGAAATTGGAGATGATTTTTGAGCACTTTTTCATCAAATTAAAGAAAGGCTAAGGATTGGAGATGCTCATGGTGAATGATCATTTTTTTGGGTCAACCAAACATAGGAATTGAAATGGATATTTTGATAGAATGATTATTCTGTTTGACACTATTCCAGTGAACCAGAGAATTCCTGAGTTTATTTATTTATTTTGGCTGTTTCTGTTAGAACTTCTCATCAGTAATTTGTAGCTACCAAAGCTGAGATGCAGAAATTGCTCTTGCTGGAGCTACTACAGTTCTCAGACAAACTGTGGGTGTACTCGGCAATCAATGTGTTAACTTTCTTTATGTTGGTTGTGTTGAAATTTATACAAATATGTGATTGTGGGTTCCCTCTTGTTCCATTTCTTCTGTGTGGTTTTTCTTTACAGTTTTTGTTTTTTGTTTTTTTTTTGGTTGATCTGGTATGCAGAACCCCAATCCTTACTCTCTTTTTTCATCAAATCTTTTTTTAAAATTTCAACTTTATCCTGAAAACATCCTTTAACCATTTTTCTAAGAAAGAAAATCATCTCCAATGATTACTCTTTTTGAAATTTCGTCAAATTTGAGTAAAATATGACTGTAAGAAATTTGGTTAACGATTTGGTTCCACCTTAATTTGGTAAAAAATTTGGCTCTTAATTGATTTGATACAAATTTGATTGGAGTTCACTTTAACATTTTATTCATCAAATTCAAATTTGATAAAAGAATTTATGAAGGATTGGAGATACAGTGAGAGAGTTTATTTATTTATTTATTTTTTGGCTGTTCTGTAAAAACTTCTCATCTGTAATTTGTAGCCACCAAAGCAAAGATGGCAGAGATTGCTCTCGCCGGTGCTGCCGCAGTCCAAGACTGAAGGAACTTAGCATCTTCCGGTGCAATCCAATAGCAACGATTCCATATAGAATAAAAAACATATTGAAGAGAAATATCCGTTGAAAAGGTATGATATTAATCTTTGTTTCATCCACATGATACAATTTTATATATGTGGTTGTTTGTTCTATATTTCATATCTGTAAGTTTATTTTGATATTTCTCATTTTGTTTTGTCTAAATGCTTATTATAGGTTAAGGGAAAGGAGTTTCAACCCCCATGACTTCATTTTGGAAGGTTAGGTCCTCAACATCTATTTTTCAACTTTTCTAGTTATATTATTAAGATTGTGTTTGGATCATAAATTTTGGGTAGAGATATAGAAAGAGAAAGGGAAAAGGTTAGTGAAATATAAGTATATTGTATTCACATTTAATCTACTTTTTCCTTCCCAAATTTCTACTCAAAACCATAATCTAAACACAACCTAAAAATTAGAAATTTTCATGAAAATTTTTCCTGTATTTTTTAAACAAACATTGTTGATACTTTTTAAAATTTTTATTACATATTTTGTGTATTATGTAGCAAATATGACTTGACTTTTTTTTTTTAGCATAACCACACCGAATTGGAACATTATTAGGTAATTTGAAAATATCATGTAATTTATACACAATATTATCAACAAATTAAAAATTGCAAAAGAGAATAGGTGGGTCATATAGGACTACCGAATAATGAACCCAGTAAACCATACAAAGTAATTAGCATGTGCTTACACCAACACACAATAGTTCTTGTGCATGAGGAGAGGTTGTTTTCGTGGTTTGAACCTATGAAGCCCAGACTGCAATGGAGCAAATATGAAGAATTTGTTTATGTGGTTTGAATCCAAAACGCCCAGTTTGTAGTGGAATAACCTTACCGCTGCACCAACACACTTGCCCTCAACTAACAAGCCCTAATATATGAACTCCCCTTTTAGAATTTTTTAGCAATGAATTAAAACAATTTGTTTATTTATCTATTTTATATAATTGATGGTGCTTAACATTGATTGGATTTGTCTTTGTCTCATAGGTGGGATCTGTATTAGTATTGCTGATGAAACAAACTATTAATTCTTACCTTGAACCTGCTGATTCGGCAAAGCTCTTCTTCTCTTCCATTTGCCATCGATCTTGGCTCGCTTGGACAGCCATCCTCCTTTGGCGAGGCCTTGTCTAGATTTGCTGGGAGAAAGTGATTGACATATCAAATTGTTGTGGTTTCTCTATTAGAATCATGATGTTTTTGAAGTGAACATTTCGGAAGATAATTGTATATGAGCTTGGTGGTCTTTGGATTCTAATTGGTTTTGATGATATAGTAGTTGGTGCTGCCATTTTCGGGTCTTGTGGGTCTACTGGTAGTGTTTCTGGTAATCATCTCTCATCTATGTGTAGCCTTTCTTTGGGCTTGGTTTTTGCTTAGCGTGTCTTGGTTTGTGGTATCCTTGTTGGATATCCCAAGTATTTCTTGTTGATGTATTTTGTTGTACTTCCTACTTGTGCTAATTTATTTGTAAATAAATTTTTTATTTTTGCTGATTAAAAAAAGAGATGCCTCTTCTTCTTGACATTTGGTTGTTTTGAGTAATGGTTGTCTTTGTAGTTTGGTATTTGTGATTTGCAGTGTCTTTTTATTTACATGTGTCATGTGTGTGGTTTGAACTTGCTATTGGTGCCCAATAAACTAATGCATGAACTCTATATGGTTTTATTGATGTTCAATTTTAGATGTTTGTGTGTTTAAGAATTGACTAATAATGGACGATGGTGGTACATGTATCAATTAGTTTACTAACTAGTATACCAATATATGTTATGACTTTATTATTGACCTTACTCATTATACAAATTACAAATACTACAACAAAAACATACTTTAGTGGCACTATACTAGTGGCATATTTTTAGAAAATGCCACAAAAAATAATATTTAGTGGCACGTTTTTTAAAAATGCCACAAAACGACAAACATAAAAGGCTCTAGTGACATTTCAATGAACAAGTGTCACAAAAGTACAACAAAAACATACTTTAGTGGCACTACACTAGTGGCATATTTTTAGAAAATGCCACAAAAATGATATTTAGTGGCACGTTTTTGAAAAATGCCACAAAACGACAAACATAAAAGGCTCTAGTGACATTTCAATGAACAAGTGTCACAACACTACAACAAAAACATATTTTAGTGACACCATACTAGTGGCATGTTCTTAAAAAATGTCACAAAAAGAATATTTGGTGGCATTTTTTAGAAAAATGTCATAGAGCCACAAACATACAAGGCTCTAGTGGCATTTCAATTAAAAAAAGTGTCACTTCACTACAACAAAAATGTCACTACAACAAATTTACACTTAGTGACACTACACCTGTAGCATATTTTTAGAAAATGTCACAAAAATAAAAATTCAGCGACCAAAACAGCATTAGTTGCCAAAAGTAAAGCTTTTTGGCGACTAAACAATTTTAGTAGCCAAAAGTCTACAATTGGCGACTAAAACTAAGTTTGGTCGTTGATTATATGGGTTTTAGTGACTAAAAAATTTTTTGTAGCCCAAAGTAAAGCTTTTTGGCGACTAAAAAAATTTAGTAGCCAAAAGTCTACAATTGGTGACTAAAAATAAGTTTGGTCACTGATTATATGGGTTTTACCGACTAAAAAAATTTTAGTAGCCAAAAGTCTACAATTGGCGACTAAAAAATAAGTTTAGTCGCCAAAAGTGGTCATTTTTAGCGCGAGAGAACTAAAATCCTAAGGCGGGAATAAAATTTTTTGGTGACCAAAATTTTGGTAGTTGAAAGTGTATCTTCGGTGACCAAATCCGATTTTGGTCGACAAAAGTTAAGTTTTTTAGCAACTAAAAAACAATTAGTAGCCAAAAGTATAGAATTGGTGACTAAAAAATATTTTTAGTCGCCAAAAGTGGTCTTTTTTTTTTTATTTTGGTAGTAAATAGTTTATTTTACATAAATTATGTTCAATAAAATAATTATGTTTATACATATACTTTTATATTAATATGGATGTATGTACTATATAAATAATATATGTTGCATATATAATCATGTGGTGCTATAGAGGTGTAGTGGGAAGAGTGTGGTGTATAAGGTTTATGGTGCGGAAGGTTGGCAGTTCGAGTCTCCGCAAGAGTGGATCAAATTATTCTACAACAAATTATCATCATGAATGACACTTGATAGCGTCACGAATAGTGCCTACCATGACATTAAATTGTCACTGAAAAGTTTTAGTCTTGATGGTGTAATGACACTTACAAGTGTCACTAACTCTTTTTTTAATGGCGCTTGATAGTGTCACAAATAATATCTACCATGACATTAAAATGTCATTGAAAGTTTTCAGGCATGATGGTGCAGTGGCACTTGCAAGTATCTACCATGGCACTCATATCTACCGTGGCACCGATAGAAGTGGCACTTGTTCAAAATGCCACAAGACCAAAAAATGTCATTAGAAGAATAGTTTTGTAGCACTTTCAAATGTCACTAAACTAAGAAAATGTTGTAGTGAAATATCAAATTTTTTTTTAAAATTATGTCACATCATCAATTGTGCACTAGTTAGTACACTAATTGGTGCATATAGCATTATTCAATAATAAATAAATGAATGTATAAACAACATTAAAACTAATTAATGTGCAATATTCTTTTTAGAAAAATATATTTCATAGAGTACCAAAAACGAAGTGTATTGATTTAAGTCTGTTGTGAAGTGGGTTACATTTAGAATAAATTTGACGAATACATTTCATTTGAAAATAGTTTTTATTTTTTCTTTCTAGTGCGTAGTAATTTTTTTTTTTTTTTTTTTGTTGAGAAAATATCATTTGTCCCCCAAATTATTACTTAAAAATCAGTTCAATCCCTGTTCTTTTAATAATATTAATTTTACACTTAAATTATTTGATTTTGAATCAATTTTACCTCTACCATTAGCTGTCATTTATAATCAAAAAAAAAGTTGCTGACGTAATACCGAAATTTTGTTTGAAATTTATTTTACCCCCCAAACTATCTCTAAGTCCTAACTTCACTTTATTTAGGAGTCTAATTAATATTTTGGGAATAGTTTTGGGAGTAAAATAAAATTTCACATGAAGTTTGGGTACCGCATCAACAACTTTCGTTTGATCATAGACGGCAATTGGCAATGGAGGCAAAATTAATATGAATTCGAATAATTTAAGTATGAGGTTGATATTATTATTATTATTTTATCATCAAAAGAGCACTTTATTGATGAAGAAATAAAGTATAAATAAAACAAAATACATTAACCAAAAGCAATAACGAGGATACATCTGCATCATATCTCAAAACACATATCTCAATTTACTTGACATATGATCTATAACGCCCTCAAAATAAACCCATAAAGTATACAATATTGAAATGCTTAGACAAGAGAATAAAGCAAAAATACATTTCATTAGAGTAATTCTTGCAAGTGTATCACATGTTAACAACAAAAGCAAATGCCCTACGGGCTTACAGTTTTCCAAGTCAACACTTGGTTACAAAAGAAAGAGTACTAACTCTATACAAAAGAAGCCCTTGGCTTGATATACATGTAATACAAAAATGTAATCAAAAAGATGACCCAGCCACTAAGCCTCTCAAGCTACGTCCTTGGAGGGGGCATGCTACCTGTACCTGAAAATGGTGTCCCATATAGGGTGAGCCAACGCCCAGTAGAAATATGCTAAACATGATATAAGCAATAACTAAAACATTGGCCAATGATAAATGTTTAACTCATATGAATCATTTCATAACTATGGCTCAGAATCTGTCCAAACAATTTAAATAAGATCACATCTCATATCAGTAGCATTTCTATTTCAGATGAGATAATAACTCATATTTAACATTTCACACTTCATAACAGATACACATTTTAGTGCTGTAGCAATCTCAGACAAAATCCGATTTAGAGGTTCATCCCCCATCTTCTCCTAAACCATGGTACTTCCATACTTCACAAATGATACACATTTTGGTGCTGTATCAATATCAAACAAAATCCGGTTTAGAGGTCCATCCCCTATCTTCCCCTAAACCGTAGAGTACATCCCCTATCTCCTCCCACACAACACAATATATATAAACACATATCATATACATAATCAAATCAATACATAAAATTCATGTATTATATCAACCGCCATATTCGATGGCATACTCATTTGATTAGTTTTAGTTTGCCTAATCATCATGCATTGTCTACAACAATGAAGACTATCCTCCACCGATAGCCCAAAGCAATTATTTCTAAATGGATAATAAATGCATCAACAGGTAATTTATCAACATTTTCAAAAGTGAGCCAATTTCATTATTTATCAACAGCACTATTCCATCTCATATTGAGCCAATTTCATTATTTTCAACTCAATTTCATATTCTCATCATAAATGTCATTAATTACATAAATGACCCAAATATACCCAAACATGGCATTTTTTCCCTTTTTCTCAATATTGACCCCAATGGCCCAAATATTTTCAACAACATCAATATACTCATTTTGGAACCCAAATACACATTTTGGTTCAAAAGAAACAAACCCCTTTTTTCTAAAAATTACTCATTTAAAACCCTAACTTCCAAAATCCAAAACCATTTTATACAAAAGCTCAATATTCATGTCAAAGCTCAGAAAGATGAGTAAAAATCCCTACCTCAAGAGATGAAACCAATGGGGATGATGGAGAAATCTCGAAATGCTCCAAACCAAGAAATTTTCAGATGGATAGGTGGCTCTCAACAAGCTCTACACTTTTTACAAAGACACTAAGAGGGTGGATCACTCTAACTAGATCAAACCCTCGAGAGAGAGGAGCTCTCAAAAGAGGTTTTAGAAAGTAAGAGAGAGAGAGTGAAAGTGAAAAAGTGATCAAAAAGACCCAACTGATATCTGATATACGTATGACCTGCTCGAGCGGAGAATAGGACGCTCGAGCGTCAAGCAAAAAAACTGGACCCGCTCGAGCGTGAAGGGTACCCACTCGAGTGCCAAGACACAACTGTAAAACACACCTGCTCGAGCGCAAAGGGAAAGCCGCTCGAGCGTAGATTTCTCCCTTCCAGTACTATTACAGAAAATGAACAACCCGTTCGAACGCCAAGATACCCGCTCGAGCGTAAGAAGATCTGCTCAAGCGTGAAAAACACACTTGCAGAAGTTTTGCAGAGGCACGAAATGATGAGAGTGTGTAAACCCCGCTCGAGCGCAAGAAGACCCGCTCGAGCGTACAACCAAAAAAATCAAACTCCGCTCGAGCGCAAAGGGACCCGCTCGAGCATACCACCAAAATTCTGGGCAACAAGGAATGGAACTAAAGCTCAACCAACCTGTTCGAAACATGCCCAATACATCCTAAAACTCAAACACCCGGAATTAAAGGATAACAACATAATATATAACCATCCATTCCACGGAACCTAAGTCCGGAATACAATAATCAAAGGAAGAGAAACCAGGATCGCTATAACTGATCACTGAGAAAAATCACAAGTAAAGCTCAAAGCATATACCAAATCAAGTTGGCGAGATGCCAACACAATGAAACACTATCTCAACATGCCCGCAAGAACTCACAATTCAACCTCCTAACTTCTATAATAAGAAATACCAAATCAATGATACTAAATTCAGTTTATTAATTAGATGGAAATAACTTAAATAAATTAAGAAAATTTAATTATCTAGAAGTCATAGAAGGAGTGTTTTTAGATTTAACTATCTGATTATCAACTTTTATTTTATAATAAACTATACCAAGTAAGGCTATTGTTTAACAGTGATCATATACAATAAAAATTTATACAAAAAATCCATACAAAATGACATGATATATTTGTGTCCATTCATTTCAAACTAAAAAGCTCATCAAAGTGATTTACAGTTTTCAAAATATCATATTACCACCTCGTTCTTGTGAAATTTTTTGAATGATTTTTTTTGTTTACAGATCACTTTTCTTGTTTAAAATATTGTCTTTTTATTGCATGCATTGCAATATTTTTACCATTCAGGATGGTTTTGAAAAATAATTACATATTGGTAAAAAAAATATGATTTTAATTATTAATATTTATAATGTTTATTTATATTTTTGTAAATTTTTCCACTAAAACCACTGATAACTAATTTCTCCATATATATATATTTTTAAAATACGCTGAGAATTCATCTTCATAATATAAACTATTTATTTTATAAGGCTCGTTTGTAAATCATTTATATTAAAAATTAAATTAACCAAATATCATTACCACACAATCAAATCACATTTTCTTCTCAAAAGATAATAGTAAGTTGTAGAAATGATACATGCCATTTATTTGTTTTTAAGGATAAATTATGAATTGATTGTGTGGGTACTAATGTCTAAATAACTTTCTTATGGTTAATCAACATGGTAAGTTATACAAGATAAACGATTCGAATTATTAATATAAGCTTGAACTAAATCCACAGTAAACTAACTGCATGGTGTAGTCTACCAAAGTGGACTTCAGGCAAGTTGAATAAATAATTAAATAATAATTATATATATATATTTAAATTATAATTTTGTAATGCATAGGGGTTAGATTATTTTTCAACATTATAACATACATTTTATAACAATTATATATATACATAAATTCACATAAATAATTTAATTAAATTTAATAAAATAATATATTTTTAAAAAAATTCTTTTATTTTGCGCTGCAAAGATCAACGTTTCTCCGTTCTCCGTTTGTTTTCAGGAATGATGGTAGGATTGAATTAGTGGGGAAGTGAGAGTTACAAAAATCATCTTTTTTTAAAAAAATTACAAATGCATTAATGCTCCGTTTGTTTGGCTAAAAAAAATTTGTCAAAAAAAAAGGGTAAAAGATAATCTTTAGTTTCTAAAATATGCACTCTTGGTCATTTTAGTTCCTTAAGTTTTAATTTTATCATTTCGGCTCTTAAAGTTGTTAATTTAAGTCAATTGATCCTAAGTTTAACGTTCGTTGACATAAATATGAATAAAACACAGTTTTGGTCCCTAAAGTATGCATTTATTATCATTTTAGTCTCTCAAGTTTAAAATTTTGTCATTTTGAGTCTCAAAATTGACAACTTTGAATATCAAAATGACAAAATTTAAAACTTGAGGGACTAAAATGACAAGAAATGCATATTTTAAGGACCAAAATTGTCCTTTTAGTTATATTTCTATTATAGATGTTAAACCTAGGATCAAATTAACTTAAATTGACAATTTTAAGGACCAAAATAACAAAATTGAAACTTAAGGAATTAAAATGACAAAGACTGCATGCTTTAAGGACTAAAATTATCTTTTATCCTTATGAAAAATAATTTTTGTATTTTCTAGTGTTTAGTATAATGAAAAACAAAAGTAACGAAATATTTTCAATGGTTAAACGAAAAACAAGCTTATTTGGACAAAATATTTTCTATTTTTAAAAGGCGGAAAACGTTTTCTAGTCTTACCAATGTCACCACATTACTACTGTAGCAATCCCAGTTTTGCCACTTCGCTAAGTGTGTCGGGGATCGAGCTGCCCGGTCAGCTCGCGGGGGTCTAGGGGCAGCGCTCCTTGGCAGGTCCAAGGGCAGCGCCTTGGTGGGGATCGAGTTGCCCGCTCAGCTCGCGGGGGTCCAGGGGGCAACGCCCCTTGACGGGTCCTGGGGCAGCACCCTGGCGAGTTGAGGGGCAGCGCCCCCAAAGTAAAAATGCAAAATACATTAGAAGCTGCTTGTTCGCTCGAGCGGCCGTTTATGCGCTCGAGCGGAGAATGTTTGGTTCCAAAAGTTTGACATGTCTGCAAAAGTACTGGAAAGTGTATTTGACGCTCGAGCGGGGCTTTCCACGCTCAAACGGACCATGTTATATCAGTTCGTGAATTTGATATTTCAGATCACTTTTGTATTTCTCTCTCTCTCTCTAAAAACCCTTTCCTCTCCCGTCTCTCTACATTTTCCTACGCCAAATTGGATTAAAACCTTGATTTCTCAAGATCCATTAGAGTTTTGCCATAGGTTCTTCATCAAAGTTGGTTAACTTCTCGAGGGCTTCGTTGTGTGCGGTGAAGATTAAGTTTCGACACCGTTGATTTTGGGGTTTCATCTCATTTCTTCTTCAAAACTTGAGGTAAGGATTTTCTTGGGGTTATATATATATTTTTACAAGATCTAGATGATTTTCGAAATCATTTTTCGATAGCTTTGAAAAATTGATTGTTGATTCGAGAAGTTGAGCAATTTTGAAAGTGGGTTTGTCTCTTGTTCTTTTAAAATGATCTTATGAGTTTTGATCTTCGTTGATTAAAGAAAAGATGATTTTGGAAAGTTTTCTTTCAAAAGATTTGAGTTGTATAATTTTGGTGAGAAAACCTAGAATTTGGAGATTTTTTTAAAAGAGACTGAAAATCCATAAATAATATTGTTATATTTATTTTGTGTGTCAAAATAAGTTGATATTTAGAAAATTTCTTATTTATATTTATATAAATGATGAATTTCAGGGAATATGAGAATTGTTGTTCATTTTAGAAATTATTATTCAAAACATTAAAATAGTCTTGAAATAATTAATTGTTGAGGATACTTGAGAAGAGGGAATTGTGTTATTCCTTGGATGATGAATTGGAATAAAAGTATTTATATTCATCTTGTAAAATTAGCATATCAATTCATTTGATTACATTAAACTGTGAAAGTTGATTTGAAAACTTGCATTGAGAAAAGAATGTTGAGAAACAAATTTTCATAGAATGGTTTTGGGATAAATAAGTTGGTAAGTCTTGATAAGTGGTGTCGATGATATTGAATAAGTTGGCCTAAGAGCCCGGGGTGAAAGACCGAAAACCCGCGCAGATAGGAGTCGAGCTTTCCGGTTAATACCGGTAAAAATGACAATTTGGTAGTACTTGTATAGTCTACTTGCAGACACCGACCTAGGGATTACCAGAGTCGTATTTATCGCCCTTGAAATCAATTATTAAGTTTTGAACAATTGACATTGCATGATATCATTGAGCATGATGGTTTTCAAAAGATGAAAATGTGATTTATCTTCAAAAAGGGCATAACATAGTATGTGCATTTCATCTCTTGAGACTTGTATAAAATGTATATACTTTGTTAAGAATTTCCTACTGGGCTTTATACTCACCCTACGGGATTTTTGTGTAGGAAAGGATGTGATGATCCCACCCAAATAGGGGCGTGGAAGTATGTGTGTTGGGAGTACAATGCTCTCATTTTGCTGTGACTCTGTGTGTAAGCTAAGGGCTGTGTTTGTGTGGGTTTGAATAATAGTTTTGTGTAACCAGGCTCAAGCCTTGGAAACTTGTAAATCCTTGGGGGTATTTATTTGTTTATTTACTTGTTGTTGGATTAATGTGCATGAAGAACTATTGTATCATATAATGTAAGTTTGGAGTTTATATTCGGTTTTTCTTGAAAGGGCCATGATTGTTGTATTATCATTTTGGTTAAAAATTTGGGGCGTTACAACTACCGTTACACTCACCTCCACCACCATACCACAAACACCATGTCTATTGCCACCATCAAAGTTGCTATTGTTGCTGCTGCCCCACGACCATGCCACTACATTCACCTTCACCTTTGTTCCACTACATCCACCACCGAACATAGAAAATTATTCACTCTAATGTGGCCGAGCAGGTGGGACAAGCAGGTCAAACCACAATGGGGGCCCTAACTAGAGAAATGGCAGGGGGCTTTAAGAAAGTCTATTAACTTGTTGAGGGTGAAGAATCAAGCCCGAGAGAACACCGCAGAGTCAAGGGCGAGTTTCCTTACTAGAGAGTTCTTACCGGCCAAATCGGATGAGTTCCATGGTGGCCCTGAGCCCAAGAAAGCGGATGAGTGGCTCGAACAAACTATGAAGACATTTGAGATGCTTCACATTGAAGATAGTGAACTAAAAGTGACTCTAGCGAGTTACTACCTTAAGGGAGACGCGAGTCAATGGTGGAAATATGCCAAGGGTAGAGTAGAGCCGACATGGGAAGCCTTTTCAGTTGCTTTCCAAGATAAGTACATATATCCCACTACTAGGGAGAGATTGAGGCAAGAGTTTAAAGACCTCAAACAACTCAACATGCCCGTGGTCGAGTTTGAGGCGGTCTTCTCTAGTTTGTCCAGATTTGCACCAGAGTTGGTGGCAACGGAAGAGTGCTGTTGCATTGAATTTGAAAACAAATTGAAAACAAAAATTATGTTCAAGCTTGTCAAAAATATGATTCGGGAATATGACGGTCTTGTGGAGACGGCGACACACGTAGAAATTTCCATACAAGCTGAGGAGAAGAGGCTTCGGAGTTCGAGGTCTAGGGGCCAAGAGTTTCAAGGAGACTATAGGTAGAACAAGAAGAGCAGGAACACCTATTCATCCCAGTCCCAACCACAACAGTCTAGATCCACTTTTCCTTTGCCTAGTATAGGTTCGGAAAAAAGTGCATCAAGTAGCTTCTCGTGTTTCAAGTGTGGCCAACCGGGTCACAAAGCCTTCTCATGCCCACAGAAGGGAGGAGGGCAGTTAATGTTACTACCACCTAACCGATCTCAAAGTCAGTCTCAGTCTCAGAATAAAGGTCAAGGGTTTAATTGTTATCAATGTAGTCAACGGAGGCATATGAAGAGAACTTGCCCACAGTTAGGAGGCGCATCTAGCGCATCAGGGTCGAGGCAGACTCAGAGCCACTAGCAGGTTCAATTAGTCCAAGCTTCACGAGTTAATCAGGGAGCCACTTCGGCTCAGTCAGTACAGCAGGCCTATACTTCGAGAGGGGAGCAAGTTAATTAGGGGCCACAGGGGCGCGTGTTTGTTGTTACCGTGCTAGAGCAGTTGCCAGAATCCTCAGTTGTGAGAGGTATTTTTGTTGTGTGTAATTCTTTGGCTAATGTATTAATAGACACAGGTGCGTTTCATTCATTTATATCTACTGCATTTGCTTCTGCATTGGGGTTAGAAGTAGCATGGTTAGTACCTTCACTCAGAGTAGAGTCACCTGTTGGGGTTACAGGTGATTTAGACTAGGGTTGTCGTGATTGTGAACTAGAAGTTGCCGGGCGTCGACTTCCGTTTGCTTTTGTATTGCTAGATATGTCGAGTTTTGATGTCATTCTAGGCATGGATTGGTTGTGTTCTTATCAAGCTGTGATTGATTGTTACCGTCAGAGAGTTACGGTGTGCACTTCGGGTGGTGATCGTTTCTATTTTCTGGGAAACCGAGTTGATAGAGCCTTGTTGCCAGTTGTTGACCCTCGTAGTAGGAGCGAGCTTAGTGGCCTTCTTGCAACTCTCTTGGATAGTGAGAGTGACGAGGCTCATGCTGAGTTACCAAGGGTAGTTTGTGAATACCCGGATATCTTTCCAGAAGGTCTTACTATTTTACCACCTCACTGTGTAACGAGTTGAATCAAATTGAATTTATACTTTAATCTCAATTGAGTATTTATTTTAAATTATTAAAATAAATTCATTTTGGACCAAATATTGTTGTGGTTTTATTATTATTATTTGATTACCATAAAAGAGTTGTGAATATTTATGGTGTGTACCATTAAACGAAATATATTTTGTAGTGAGAAAATATTATATTTACTTTTATTATTAAAGATGTTGAAATGTATTTTTAAATTGATATATATATATATATATATGGTTAGATATTTGTATAGTTATATATTTGTTTAGTCAAAGAAAAGAAAATATCTATAAATAGAACTTAATAGATATTTTTTTATACTTTGGGTGTTCTTTCCTAGTTCTTGCTGTGGAGAAAAGAAAGAAAAAGAATTCTAAGTTGGTTTTTCATGGGTTTGCTTTAGTGTAAGTCATTTTTGACCCCTAGTGCTTTGGATTAAAACGTAAAGGGCGGAAAATACGTCGTTTGGCTTCAAAAAAATTTAATTCCTGTTGCTGAAAAATTTGAAAGCTTCTTAGCTTGAGGTAGGGATTTTTTCTACACTTCTTTATGCACTTTTACTTGATTATATGGAGTTTAGACTTGTATATAATTTAATTAGAATTTTTGAAAAATTTGTGATGTATTTGCTTAAAAGATAAATTTTGAGAAATAAAGAGTTGATGCCCAAATTGCGAAAGTTTAAACTTGGAATATGTTTGTAAGGTTATGAAAGAGCTATTTTTTAAATTTGAACAAAAACGGACTTCGATTCGATTGGTTTTGAAATTTTTACCGGTTTGCGACAAAAAGAGCATTTTTAAAGAAAATAAAGAAATTATGTTTAACTTTTGGGGCTTTTAATCAAAATAGGATGTCATAGTTGAATAATGCTTGGAGAACAAGTTTGAAAAGAAAATGATGTTTTCTTGGGCATTAACTGTATTAATTTACTTAATGTATATGTTGGAATAAAATCGACACGGTTAGAAATGGACCTTGAGAGGTTACCGAACGTGATTGTGATATGAAAACTAGTGTAGTTGTTCATATTTGATGAGATGTGGAATAGATTGTATTTATCGAAATTTTTTAGAATTTAATTGTTTAAATATCTGTTTAAAAATATCTGTTTTAGGCTATTGGTGGAGGATAGTCATGATTGTTGTAGAAATGCATAAGACTTAGGTAAATTGAACCACATTTCTCATTTGTTGCATTGGACATTGCATTACATTTATTTCATTGGAAATGTATCTGTTTTTTAGAAATGTTTAGAAATGTATCTATTTGCGAAAAGATGAATATTTGGTGAATCTGGGTAGGGGGTGTGGAACCGCGCGGTTAGGTGTCGAGCCTTCTAGTTTACTGGTAAAAATGACAGTGGTAGTGCATTAGGGCCTACTTGCAGACACTCACCTAGAGATTCATAGAGCCTGTATTCATGTAACAGATATGGTTTAAAATGGAAATGGCTTTATATCTGTTGTTGCATCTCAGCATTGCATGCTTTATAAAAAAAGAGATAAACTGTTTTATCATGAGCATGGCATGAGCATACTCCTCTTTAATCTTGTCATGGTTTATATGTTGTGTAGTGTATCTCTACTAGGCTGTGGCTCACCCTATAAGGGAAACCATTTTAGGTACAAGTGTTATGCCTCCGCCAAGGTATTGACTTGGGAGGACTCGGAGCTAAGGTTTCATTTTTGGTTTTATTGTTATTTATTGAATGTAAGCCCAGGGCTGTATTTGCATTGAGTTGAAACTCCATTTTGTGTAACCAAGAATGTTCTTGGATAAATTTGTAAGCCTGTAGGGCACTTATTATCTGTTTGGCTTCCATTTCATACTTGTTGTAAAATGCATGCTTGGGATTGGAACTGGGGCATTGAGATGTGAACAACATGTATTTGGTATTTGGGATTTAATGGAAATGGATGTATGGAATAGTTAGTTATATATATGTGTTTGTCTATCAGGTGGGTTTTGTTGCATAAATAGATATACTCTGCCCAATTTTTGGGGCGTTACAACTTGGTATTAGAGCTACCGGGTTTGAATACTTGGGGCTCACGGGAAGTGGTTTTTACCACAGTGGGTTTATTTTGCTAGTGAGAAATGTTGCATATCTTATGTGTTATGTGATAACATGTTTATGTGACTATGTGGATATAGGGTTAAACTTCTAAGATGTGATTTGCATCCATGAAATTCTTTGAGGTCCTTTTTGAAAAGCACCTGATCAGTGTTATTTCTATTTGGAAGTCTTTGAATGTTTGTGGAACGAGTCAATATCTTGGAGAGGTAACTCGTATGTGCTCTATGTGATTATGTGCTTATTTGGTTTTCCCTATGTGATGTAGATACGTGTGTAGGTTTATGTTTAATCCGTATGCAGCGTGTTAGAACTAGTATGGAGTACTTGCTTCTGAGCTAAATTTTGTCTCTTATATAAGATGTCATAAAGCGAGAAAGGTCGTAATAGAGGCACTTGGGGTGCCTGGGATGTTCTCATGTAGGAGGATACCTTTTCCCCCAGGAAGAAGGTGTAAGCTAGAGTAATATGGTCGGGATGATTGGTCAAGATGTTGTGAAATTAGTATTAAAGCGTAGGTTAACCAATTTGTATGATTGTGGATGTAAATTAGGGATGGCAATTTGAACCCGACTCAATTGGGACCTGACTCCCCGTCCCCGATTAGAATGGTTTTTCCTTGAAAAATACTCCCCACGAGCCGGGGACGGAGATAGCTCTCACAGCCTCGGACCCGACCCGTCCTCGCTCAATTTACCCTGAAGTAAAATTACTTTTATACCCCTCATCATTTCATATATATATATATACCTACATACCCCCTCTCAGTTTTGGATCACTCTCAGATTTAGAGAACTCTTAGATTTGGATTACTCTCTCTTTCTCTCAGACCTCTGTTACTCTCTCCTTCTCTCTCACATTCAAAACCCTAACCTCTCAAACCCACTTCGATCGAAGCAAATAATCAATCGCAGAGACGATGCAGACGAGAGTCGAACGTAGAGAGTCGATCGAAGAGACGATCACAGAGATGACGCAGAGAGTCGATCATCGCAGCTTCTCTCCCCCTCCCTCCCACACCCGCTGCTCCACCACCGCCTCTACTATTCCACCATCGCAGCTCCTCTTCCCTCATTCTCTTTCTTGCCATTTCTATTCTACTTTCTCTCTTTATTTTTTTTAATCTGTTTTGTTGTTGTTGTTGTTGAATGTACTTGAATCTGTCAGATCTGTTGTCACTATTTTTTTTTTTTTGGTTATTAAATCTATTGGTGTTGTTATTGAATCTGTTGGTGGTGTTGTTAAGCAAATCTGTTGTTGCTGAATTTATTTATTTTTTTCATCGGGGAATTTTCGGGGTTGGGGAAACTGATCCCCGTTAGGGGATGGGGGCGGGGGAGCGATAGGTTCCCTATCAGGGATGGGAGATGGGGAGGGTGATCCCTGGCCCCGCCCCCCCCGCCCCGCCCCGTTGCCATTCCTAGTGTAAATGTGACCTTAAAATAGTAGAGTTTGTGTTGTGTAGCGACTGGTTTGTTGTTATGAGGAGTTAATTATTTTTCAATTTTATATCAAGTTTGTAGAAGTGGACTAGATGGGGAAAAAAAAATCTAAGAAATAGTAGTACCATCATTGAGGAGTTATTGTTGTGTTTACAGCTCTATGATTAAAGTAATCTAAGATAATATGCTTTGGATTGTTGACATTAGAACACGTAAAACTAGTTCTAAATTTTCTTGGGATAGACGAAGTTAATTATAGTTGGATTGTTTCACTTGCTTGATGGACTATTTGTGAGGTTAGTGATGGGCCCTAGGCCAATTATTTTGTGTGTGTTTGGGAATAAACGTAGTCTTAGCATGATAGAAATTATATTGTGTAGTAAGAGATGTGTTTCTTAGAGAGTTTGTTTTATTCATAATTTTGCTGCAAATCCTAAGAGGGCAAATGAGATAAATAATTTTGAAATCGATTGGAATGAGATTAAATTTAATTTAGGTTACGCCATTTGATGGGATTATTAGTAGTAATAACATTGACTCGTGAGTCGATATTTTAGAACATGTAGGCAAGTTTCGAGTGCCTTCGAGATTGGTGGAGTCCATTGTCTTAGAGTTAGTTATTGATATTCTTGAGTGTAATAAATGAGTGCTGAGGGACATGATGTGATGGATGTTGTGGAGTTGTGTTAACAACCAATGTTTTTAGAGAAAATTTTTAAGATTACTCTGTGAGGATATTATAATTCTAAATTAGGTGCTTTAGGATAATTAGTATGGTGGTAATTTGAGTATTTCCATAGGAATTTATGCTTGACCCATCGAGAGTGATTGATATTAACTTTTACAGTTACTTTTATGTATGAGTTAGAAATTGTGAAGATGGAAAGTATATGAGAGTGTTTTGAGTTAAATTTGGTGTGTGTCGTGATGGTGTGATTCATGTAATGGAAATGGAGATTATTTGGTATCCTTTGTCCTTTAGCTGCAAGATTGTTTTGTATCCTTGGAGTAAGAGTTGTGAATACCTTATATTGAACCTTCGTTTTGCTATAAGTCTGGTAAGAATTTGTGTTGTTGGTATGTTGGTCTAACATTACCATTAAGTTCATTTGATGAGTGTATTTGACTTTAAGTGGTAAGTGTTTTCTTAATTAAAATGTATTTAGTTTTGCCTAATAGATGATGATTCATTATTTTAATTTTGTTTCATCGTGTTTTGTGGTAATATTACCTTAGAAGAAGTTATTTGGCAGACCTCTCATCGGGGAATAAATTGGTATGAAGTACTTTCGCTGTTTTGTTAGTCTTGAAAATTGTTATGGAATGAATATTTTTGACAAAGAATTTTTTTTTTTTTTTTTTAAAGTGAATGAGTGGCATCATAGCTTGTGATTATATCTTTTAGAATTTGGGTAGAAGCGAGTTGACCAGAGACTTCAAAGGAGATTTCAAAGTCACTACAACTATGAGTATTTGTTGGGAGTACCTTAGTATTGTTAGAATGTGTATCTAGTCTTGATGAATTTTATGTGGACTCGAAATGCATTGTGTGAGCGTTTGGATAAATTCTATGTTGGAGTGAGATTGTGTGGGTGGATGTAGACAAGTTTGCGTAAACTGTTAGTCAGTTCGTCGAGTGAAAGAAATAGAGTGGATAGGTAAAAATAATACAAAAATTGTTTGGTTGGGCAACTAAAGTTGTGGTTGAGAATTTTTGAGTAGTGTGTTTGGCATAATTGCATTATGTTTCGTAAGGGTTGGTGTTTCTTCTTGTTCAAGTAAAGTAGTTGAGGCTAAAGTGATCTGTGAATTTTGTTTTTGGAATAATTCATGGAAGAATATGATTGTACCAGGGGACGAATGGAGGTTCTTATGGGATGAAATATTTAGAGTCATTGTTTGTGTTAATTTTATTCAATTGGGCAGCTGAATATGAATTCATTTTAATATTGAGATGAGTTGTCGTGTGACGGTTGCAATTACAAAATATATCATTGAATTGTGTCTTTAAATGGAGGGTGTTCTCATTGGTTAAGAGTCTTGAGATAATCACTTTGGATGGATATTAACTAAATTATTGCACTAGATTATGAAGAAAAAAAAAAAAAAAATGAAACTTATTTTATTGAAGTCAAGAGATGACATCCCCGATTGCACTGACATCAAAAAAAAAAAAAGAAAAAAAAGAAAAAAAAGAAGAGGGATCTTGTTTTTGGTAACGGCTACACGCCGACTTCATTTACTCGACTCTTCCGCCGAGCTCTTCCTTTTTTTGTCGTCTTGGGTGACCCTTGAAGGCCCTGCCTCAGTGCGTATAGGACCGCCAAGAGAGTTGACTCCCTGCTGGCTATCAAAGGTGAAGTACGAAGGTGCTCCGAATCGAGCCATGACGGTGGTCTTCCGTTTCAGTTCTTTATTCTCCGCCTTCAGTGCACAAATCTCTGCTCGCGCATCTTTGTACATGCGCTGGAGCAGAGAAAGTTGGGCATTTAACTGATGTACCTCACTGATCCTATTCTGCAGCCGGTGAGACAATTTGGTAACCGTAGTCACTGTCTCCATGCAGGATCTCAGTGTGAAGTGGTTGGCTTCAATATCAGATTGAGCGGCCATGATTTGCTCAACTGACATCATGGGAAAGTTAAGAAGAGTAGGTGCAGGGGCACTCTGGTCAAGAAGGTTAAGGAGAGTATGAGCAGGGGCACTTTGTCCAGGAAGAGTAGGAACAGGGGCACTCGGTCCAAGAGAGCTTGGATCATTGAGGTCTGGAAAGAGAGTGATGGGACGAGATGAGGTCACGTGTGGTGAGAGGTGTAAAAAGAAAAGAATGAGAGTCAAAGAAATAACAGAGAATAGGTTGAGTTTTGGGGCAGCTTTTCTCCTCCGCTCAGTCTCGATGTTCTGTCTCTCTCAAGGGGAATGATGAAGAAAAAAGAGAAGAGAGTGATCAAGTAGACGAAAGAAAGTGATGAAAAAGAAGAAGACGGAAGAGAAGAAGACAAAGAGGGAGAGAGAGGCGAGGCGAGCTTACAAATCAAGGAGGTCTGCTTTTGTTGGCCAGCTGATGCAAAAGCAAGGCCGCGTGTCAAACACAGTTTTCCAAGGAAGAAAGAGAAGTGGGAAAGTTGTATACATATATGTATATATATTGTATATTTATGTATTATATACATTTATTCGACTATTTTTGTCACAAGAGTGACTTGGTTAAGTGGTTTGGTTTGGCGTCTAAGGATGGAGAAGCTAAGCCCAAGGTCGGGGGTTCGAAACCCCGTATCCCTGCATTCGTGTTTTATTTCCTTTTTGCGTGTTTTGCTTACGCGCGATGACGTCAACTAACGGAATATTCAGTCGTAGTAACGGCATATGCTTGCTGACGTCCATAGACAGAATATTCCTTGTCAGTAACGGCATATTCTTCAAATGTGTCTGTGTTTATGTACGTATCTGTGTATTTTCTTCGTATTTGTCCGTATGTGTCTTTGTATCTTTTGTTGATGTTTGTCCCTTGGTGAAAATGTTGTGGAGGCACCACGGGGTTGAGGAGGCGACTTAGGAACGTGAGGCTAAAGTCCGCAGGAAGTATTCGGACCTTTTTATCGATGTTTAAGAGTTGTAATAGAAATGTTATTTTGATATTAGGATGTACATTGTATATGTTACGAAATAGGGTGAATTTCTTATGTTTAATTGGGAGGTTGTGTTATCATGTCGTGATTGCGTTTCTGCGGTTGTAATTGATTTTGATTCAGGGAGATTATCTAGTTTAAATTTCGAGGACGAAATTCCTTAAGGGGGGAAGATTGTAACGAGTTGAATCAAATTGAATTTATACTTTAATCTCAGTTAAGGATTTATTTTAAATTATTAAAATAAATTCATTTTGAACCCAATTGATTGAATCATGACCCGTTAGTAACCATGAAATATTGTTGTAGTTTTTTTTATTATTATTTGATTACCATAAAAGAGTTGTGAATATTTATGGTGTATACCATTAAACGAAATATATTTTGTGGTGAGAAAATATTATATTTACTTTTATTATTAAAGATGTTGAAATGTATTTTTAAATTGATATATATATAGGTTTATAAATATATGGTTAGATATTTGTATAGTTATATATTTGTTTAGTCAAAGAAAAGGAAATATCTATAAATAGAACTTAATAGATATTTTTTTATACTTTGGGTGTTCTTTCCTAGTTCTTGCCGTGGAGAAAAGAAAAAAAAAAGAATTCTAAGTTGGTTTTTCATGAGTTTGATCTAGTGTAAGTCATTCTTGACCCCTAGTGCTTTGGATCAAAACGTAGAGGGCGGAAAAGGCATCGTTTGGCTCCAAGAAAATTTAATTCCTATTGCCGAAAAATTTGAAAGCTTCTTGGGTTGAGGTAGGGATTTTTCCTACACTTCTTTATGCACTTTTACTTGATTATATGGAGTTTAGAGTTGTATATAATTTAATTAGAATTTTTGAAAAATTTGTGATTTATTTGCTTAAAAGAGAAATTTTGAGAAAAATAAAGAGTTGATGTCCAAATTGAGAAAGTTTAAACTTGGAATATGTTTGTAAGGTTATGAAAGAGTTATGTTTTAAATTTGAACAAAAACAAACTTCGATTCGATCGGTTTTGAAATTTTTACCGGTTTACGACAAAAAGAGCATTTTTAAAGAAAACAAAGGAATTATGTTTAACTTTTGGGGCTTTTAATCAAAATAGGATGTCATAGTTGAATAATGCTTGCAGAACAAGTTTGGAAAGAAAATGATGTTTTCTTGGGCATTAACGGTATTATTTTGCTTAATGTATTTGTTGGAATAAAACCGAGACAGTTAGATATGGACCTTGAGAGGTTACCGGACGTGATTGTGATATGAAAACTAGTGTAGTTGTTCATGTTTGATGAGATGTGGAATAGATTGTATTTATCGAAATTTTTTGAAATTTAATTGTTTAAATATCTGTTTAGAAATATCTGTTTTGGGCTATCGGTGGAGGATAGCCATGATTGTTGTAGAAATGCATGAGACTTAGGTAAATTGAACCACATTCCTCATTTGTTGCATTGGACATTGCATTACATTCATTTCATTGGAAATGTATTTGTTTTTTAGAAATGTTTGAAAATGTATCTATTTGTGAAAAGATGAATACTTGGTGAATCTGGGTAGGGGGTGTGGAACCACGCGGTTAAATGTCGAGCCTTCCAGTTTACTAGTAAAAATGATAGTGGTAGTGCATTAGGGCCTACTTGCAGACACTCACCTAGAGATTCATAGAACCTGTATTCATATAACAGATATGGTTTAAAATGGAAATGACTTTATATTTATTGTTGCATCTCAGCATTGCATGCTTTATAAAAAGAGAGATAAACTATTTTATCATGAGCATGGCATGAGCATACTCTTCTTTAGTCTTGTCATGGTTCATATGTTATGCAGTATATCTTTACTAGGCTGTGGCTCATCCTATAAGGAAAACCATTCCAGGTACAAGTGTTATGTCTCTGCCAAGGCATTGACTTGGGAGGACTCGGAGCTGAGGCTTCATTTTTGGTTTTATTGTTATTTGTTGAATGTAAGCCCAGGGCTGTATTTGCGTTGAGCTGAAACTCCATTTTGTGTAACCAAGAATGGTCTTGGATAAATTTGTGAGCTTGTAGAGCACTTATTATCTGTTTGGCTTCTATTTCATACTTGTTGTAAAATGCATGCTTGGGATTGGAACTGGGGCATTGAGATGTGAACAGCATGTATTTGGCATTTGGGATTTAATGGAAATGGATGTATGGAATAGTTAGCTATATATATGTGTTTGTCTATTAGGTGGGTTTTGTTGCATAAATAGATATATTCTGCCCAATTTTCGAGGGGTTATACACCGAGAGATTGAGTTCTCCATTGAATTAGTGCTTGGCACGGCACCGATTTCCATGTCACCGTATAGATTTGCACCCGCCGAATTATATGAGTTGAAGACTCAACTTTAAGAACTTTTAGACAAGGGCTTCATTCGCCCTAGTACATCGCCTTGGGGAGCGCCAACTCTCTTTGCAAAAAAGAAGGATGGGTCATTGCGGTTGTGTATTGATTACCACAAGTTGAATAGAGTTACAGTTAAGAACAAGTATCCTCTACCCATAATAGATGATTTGTTTGACCAACTTAGAGGGTCTCGTTGCTTCTCAAAAATAGATTTCAGGTCGAGGTACCATCAGTTGAGAGTCCAGGAGGAGGACATTCAGAAGATGGCCTTTCGTACTCATTATGGCCACTATGAATTCCTTGTAATGCCTTTTGGGTTGACCAATGCGCCAGCTTCCTTTATGGATTTGATGAACAGAATTTTTTGAGAATACTTGAACCGTTTTGTGGTCATTTTTGTGGACGACATCTTGATTTATTCAACCTCTGAAGAGTAACACGAGACTCACTTGCGGGTAGTGTTGGGTTTACTTAGTGAGCACCAATTGTATGCCAAATTTGAGAAATGTGAGTTTTGGTTAACTGAGGTGAAGTTTTTGGGGCATGTAGTGTCTAGAGAGAGAGTGACTGTGGACTTCTCAAAGATAGATGCTGTACAGGATTGGGAACAACCCAAGAATGTTTTTGAGATCCGGAGTTTCTTGGGATTAGCGGGGTATTATCGACGTTTTGTAAGGGACTTTTCTAGACTAGCTGCACCTTTGACTAGGTTGACTAGAAAGGGTATCAAATTCGTGTGAAGTGAGGCTTATGAAAAGTCATTCCAAGAGCTTAAGACTAGATTGACTGCCACACCGGTTTTGATAATTTTGGAAAGGGGTTTGAATTACACTGTCTATTGTGATGCGTCCGGGGATGGACTTGGTTGTGTCTTGATGCAAAAGGGAAAAGTTGTGGCCTACGGTTCATGACAATTGAAAACTCATGAGAAAAATTACCCCACCCATGATCTAGAATTAGCAGCGGTGATTTTTGCTTTGAAAATTTAGAGGCATTACTTGTACGGTGAGAAGTTTGAAGTCTTCTCCGATCATAAGAGTCTAAAGTATTTGTTTTCTCAAAAAGACTTAAATTTACGACAACGGAGGTGGATGGAATTTATGGAGGATTATGACTTTGAGTTATACTATCATCCAGGGAAGGCCAATGTGGTGGCCGATGCTTTGAGACAAAAATTTGTGAGTAGTTTGGCAAGTGTGGCCATTCAGGAAATGGGATATGCTAGATGTTATTGGCAAGTTTGATTTGCACTTAGGTGAGTCCGGAGAGAGTGCTACCTTGTTTACTTTGAATGCTGAACCTACCTTAGTTAGTAAAGTCATAGAGGCACAACGAGGAGACCGTGATGTGGAATCAATCCATGTTAAGATTTCCAATGGAAAGGAAGAGAAAGGTTTCAATGTTCACTCGGATTTGAGTGTACGTTACCTAGACTGTTTGTTTGTACCAGAATCTTGTAAAGAGGAAGTACTTCAGGAATTCCATCACTCACGCCTTACGGTATACCCAGGAGGCACTGAAATGTATCATGATCTTAGTTGTCAGTTTTGGTAAAGGGGTATGAAACGGAATGTCGCTTTATTTGTATCGAAGTGCCTTACTTGTCAATAAGTGAAGGCCAAACACCAAAGACCAGCGGATTTGTTACAACCCTTACCAATAGCCGAGTGGAAATGGGAGCGTGTTACCATGGATTTTGTAGTTGGGCTTCCTAGAACACAACGAGGCAATAAAGCCGTTTGGGTGATTGTTGATAGGTTGACTAAGTCTACCAATTTCATTCCGATGTGCACCAGCGACTCAGTTGAACGCTTGGCAGAGTTGTACATTAGAGAGATAGTTCGACTTCATGGAGTCCTTGTGACTATTGTATCCGATAGGAATCCTCGTTTTACTGTCCGGTTATAGCAAAGCCTTCAAGAAGCGTTGGAAACTAAGTTGACTCTTAGCACTGTTTATCATCCTCAAACCGATGGACAGTCAGAACGAACCATTTAGATTTTGGAGGACATGCTTAGATCTTGTGTCCTTGATTTTAAGGGGCCTTGGGAAAGGCACTTACCATTGATTGAGTTTGCTTACAACAATAATTACCAAGTTAGTATTGGGATGGCACCATTTGAGGCCTTGTACGGTCGACCTTGTAGATTACCGGTTTGTTGGGCCAAAGTGGGTGATGCACCGTTACTGGGTCTAGAAATTGTTAGAGAGACAACCGAGAAAGTTGTTCTCATTCGGAAGAGGTTAGCTACGGTCCAAAGCCGACAAAAGAGTTATGCCGATAAGAAGAGATGACCTTTATCTTTTGAAGTTGGTGACCATGTGTTTCTAAAAATCTCACCAAGGCGGAGTTTGATAAGATTTGATAAGAGTGGTAAATTATCTCCAAGGTTCATTAGGCCTTTGGAGATCTTAGAGCGAATTGGGAAAATGGCATACCGGTTAGCTTTACCGTCACAACTTTCGGGAGTTCACAACATATTTCATGTAGCTATGCTTAGGAAGTATGAACCCGACCCTTCTCATGTGCTTGATTGGGTTGACTTGGAGGTAGATGAGGATGCCTCTTACGAAGAACGACCAGTTCAAATATTAGATACCCGGGATCAAGTGCTACGGGGCAAAACTATACTGTTGGTAAAAGTGTTATGGAGACACCATAGGGTTGAAGAAGCAACGTGGGAACGGGAGGCGGAAGTTAGTTCCAAATATCCAGATTTCTTTGAAAATGCTTAAGTCGTTTTTCTTTGTAATATTCCCTAGTGTTGAGAAAAACGTATTTAAAGTTGTTAACCACATGTTGATATGTGCGTTGTTGTTTTAAGCATAAGATTGTTGAGAGTTGCCATTACTTTTTGGGAAATTTCATGTTTATGCGTATTTGGGAGATTGTTGTTAATGAGATAACCATAGTGGAAATGGTGGAATTTGGTTGAGAGTTAGTATTGTGATTTGAAAATGAAATAACGTGGTTTTGATCGCTAGAAACCCTTTGTTTGGGTAGTTTGATTTGAAATTTCGGGGATGAAATTCATTAAGGGGGGAAGGTTGTAGCGATCCCAGTTTTGCTACTTTGCTAAGTGTGTCAGGGATCGAGCTGCCCGGTCACCTCGTGAGGGTCCAGGGAGCAACGCCCCTTGGCGGGTCCAAGGGTAGTGCCTTAGCGGGGATCGAGCTACCCAATCAGCGAACGGTGGTCCAGGGGGCAACGCCCCTTGGCAGGTACTAGGGCAGCACCTTGGCGGGGTTGAGGGGCAGCACCCCCAAAGCAAGAATACAAAATGCATTAGAAGTTGCTTGTCCGCTCAGGCGGCCGTTTATACGCTCGAGTGGAGAATGTTTGGTTCCAAAAGTTTGACCTGCCTGCAAAAGTATTGGGAAAATGTATTTGACGCTCGAGCGGGGCTTTCCACGCTCAAGCGGACCATGTTATATCAGTTCGTGAATCTGATATTTCAGATCAGTTTTGTATTTCTCTCTCTCTCTCTCTCTTTCTAAAAACCCTTTCCTCTCCATTCTCTCTACATTTCCGTACGCCAAATTGGATCAAAACCTTGATTTCTCAAGATCCATTAGAGTTCTGCTATAGGTTCTTCATCAAAGTTGGTTAACTTCTCGAGGGCTTCGTTGTGTGCGGTGAAGATCGAGTTTCGACACCATTGATTTTGGGGTTTCATCTCATTTCTTCTTCAAAACTTGAGGTATGGATTTTCTTGGAGTTATATATATATTTTTGCAAGATCTAGATGATTTTCGAAATCATCATTCGATAGCTTTGAAAATTGATTGTTGATTCGAGAAGTTGAGCGATTTTGAAAGTGGGTTTGTCTCTTGCTCTTTTAAAATGATCTTATGGATTTTGATATTCGTTGATTGAAGAAAAGATGATTTTGCAAATTTTATTTCAAAAGATTTGAGTTGTATAGTTTTGGTGAGAAAACCTAGAATTTGGAAATTTTTTTTAAAAGAGACTGAAAATCCATGAATGATATTGTTATATTTATTTTGTGTGTCAAAATAAATTGATGTTTGGAAAATTTCTTATTTATATTTATATAAATGATGAATTTCAGGGAATATGAGAATTGTTGTTAATTTTGAAAATTATTATTCAAAACGTTGAAATAGTCTTGAAATAACTAATTGTTGAGGATACTTGAGAAGAGGGAATTGTGTTATTCCTTGGATGATGAATTGGAATAAAAGTATTTATATTCATCTTGTGAAATTGGCATATCAATTCATTTGATTACATTAAACTGTAAAAGTTGATTTGAAAACTTGTATTGAGAAAAGAATGTCGAGAAACAAGTTTTCATGGAATGGTTTTGGGGTAAATACGTTGGTAAGTCTTGATAGGTGGTGTAGATGATATTGAATAAGTTGGTTGAGAGTCCGGGGTGAAAGACCAAAAACTCGCGCGGATAGGTGTCGAGCCTTCTGGTTAATACCGGTAAAAATGACAATTTGGTAGTACTTGTATAGTCTACTTGCAGACACCGGCCTAGGGATTACCAGAGTCGTATTTTCCGCCATTGAAATAAGTTATTAAGTTTTGAACAATTGAAATTTCATGATATCATTGAGCATGATGGTTTTCAAAAGATGAAAATGTGATTTATCTTCAAAAAGGGCATAACATGGCATGTGCATTTTATCTCTTGAGAGTTGTATAAAATGTATATACTTTGTTAAGAATTTCTTACTGGGCTTTATGCTCACCCTACCGGATTTTGTGCAGGAAAGGATGTGGTGATCCACCCAACTAGGGGCGTGGAAGTATGTGCGTTGGGAGTACAATGCTCTTATTTTGCTGTGATTCTGTGTGTAAGCCAAGAGTTGTGTTTGTATGGGTTTGAATAATAGTTTTGTCTAACCAGACTCAAGCCTTGGAAGCTTGTAAACCCTTGAGGTATTTATTTATTTATTTACTTGTTGTTGGATTAATGTATTGTTGCATGAAGAACTATTGTATCATGTAATGTAAGTTTGGAGATTTATATTCGATTTTCCTTGAAAGGACCATGATTGTTCTATTATCATTTGGGTTAGAAATTTGGGGCGTTACAACTACCGCCACATTCACCTCCACCACCATACCACCAACACCATGTCTATTGCCACTATCAAAGTTGCTATTGTTGCTGCTGCCCCACGACCATGCCACTACTTTCATTTTCACATTTGTTCCACCACGTCCACCACCAAACATAGAAAATTATTCACTCTATTTGTTTTTAGTTTTCAGAATTCACTTTTCAAAAAATTCTACTTTTTTGTTTTTTGTATTTTTTTTTTATTTTCATTGATTTTTTATAATATTTTAAGCAATTTTAAAAAAAAAAAAAATTGTAGACACTCCTAACATAAATACACTTAGAAAGTATAATATTTGTGAATTTTTTTTAAAAAAAATTCACTAAATATCAAAAATATTAAAATTTAGTACATTTTTCATATTTTTGTGTATTTATTTATTTTTTAAAATATTTTCCACAAATAATTTACAATTAGATACATATAAAAAAATTGCTTTCAATTCAGAAAATTAAAACATTTATTTCTAAAAAACATTTTGTTTTTAAAAAAAAAACATAAAAAATATTTTTCAAAATGTTTCCGTCCAAACGAAACGTAAATGTCCTATGAAAGTATGAAACCCAACTGAAAGAGGGAACTAGCAGTCCCATAAGGAAAATCTAATCTCTGGTGATTAGAAGCAAAAAAAACTTTTTTGCCTATCACTTTACATTAACAATGAAGTCACCTTCTATATATCGTGGAGTTTTACATAATTTTATACAAGGTAAATTACCTTTTACCTCGTTCATATTTAGTCACTTTCTCACTTTAATCTTTAAAATTTATTTATTTTCACTTTGATACTTTATATTTAATTTTTTTTTTCAATTTACTCCTTAAATTAACTTTTGTTAAAAATTAGATAAAAAATAATACATTAACAATCACGTGATATAAACATATTTTATTATATATAACCCACACATCTGACACAAATTCAAACCCTAGTCTAATGATACATTTTTTTTTTATTATGTGATAGCTAAAATGACATTTTCTATCTAATTTTGTACAAAAATTAGTTTTTAAGAGTAAATAAAAAAAAATGAAACATAAAATTTTTAAGAGACAAAATAAAAAATGATCAAACATAAATCCAACCAATTGATATTACTACACTAGCTCATAAGTAACCACAATTATATTACCTCTCTAATTTAATATTATCACATCTCTACTTTTCAATCTCACTCTACTCATAATCCCCTCACCTTAGCATAATAGTTTCCTTGCAGAGTTCTCTCTCAGTTCTTTCAAGGGGGCTTCTTACAACTCGTCATGATCGGTAATTCATTGGGGGGAGGTTGAGACAGCCGAGATTGCGCTTTTATTTCTCCATCTGATTTCTGTCTTCTTTCTTGCGGGATTGCCATCAGATTACAGGTTCGTTTTTGCTATTTCTTTCTTCTTCTTTCTTTTTAATCTTCTGTGCCAAATCAAATATGTTTATTTTGAGTTAATCTCAAGAGTATAATCTTTTGATTGTTCCACTTTGATCCCAAAATATGCAATCTATTACACTTTAGTCCGTGACGTTGTCGTTGTCAAAATCTGTTATGGGGGGTTTGGTAGTTTTGGAATTTTACATGAAATTTCAATTAAAATCAAAATGATCAAATACATATAAGTGTCAACAGTGTACATTTTTGTAGCATTTTTTTAGGTTTAAATAAATAAGATAAATGAAAAGTCCCTTTTCAATTCGATTGGAGCTAATATTATGGACTAAAGAGAGATCAGCGGGATTGTTGTTTATTAAGAGAGAGATCAGAAAATGCATGAAGGGGATACTCGAGGGCATGGGGTCAAGATGAAGATTAATGCTCAGAAATCTTTGGACTGAGTTACAAAGACTTGCCTACAAATTTGAAACCATGTTTTCTATACTTTAGACTTTTTCCGGAGGACCATGAAATTTCTGCATTTAATTCTCGGTTAATTTATGGGCAGCCGAGGGATTTATACGAGGTACGTGGAGTGAGAGAGGTTGAGGATGTGGGGGATGATTATTTGAATCACTTGATTGCGAGGAACTTGATTCAAGTTGTTCAAAGGAGGTTTGATGGAAAGGTTAGGAGTTGTCGCATTCATGATATTTTGCACGATCTTTGCATTCGAGAGGCCAAGGAAATTAATTTCTTTAACACTCAAAATGATGTAATCACCTGTAATCATGGAACGGGTGTGTACGTAGAGGTCACTACTCATGGTAGTAATTTCAATGACTACATTTCTTTGAATTATCCAACTCCAAAGCTTCGTGCTATGCTATGTTTTAGTGGAAATCCAAGTTCCGTATGGAGGAAAATGGTTAAGAATTTTCTTAGAGACTTTGAATTTCTTCGAGTTCTAAGTGTTAAGTGTGATTATCTTCCGAGGGCTCTTCCAAATGAAGTTGGCAATTTGAAGAACTTGCATTACCTTGTGTGGGTGATATATTTTCTGAGTACCAACACGTGGCAATGGTGACGCCGACGTGGTCAGCCGAGGTGCCACGTGTCCTATTCGTGACGCCGAGGTGATCTCGGCAAGGCCGAGGTTATCTCCGAAGATATCGGAATCCGAGATAAGTGGATAAGGGACAAGAGTCCTAGAATGAAAAAGGGAACTCAACCTGGATGAGAGACAAGAGCCCTAGAATAAGAGAAGACTTCAGTTTGTATTAAGATAAGACTCTTAGAGAGTTTATCCTAATCTTACTAAGAGTCCAAGATTAGCAGTAATCCTGAGTCCATAGAAGTTAGGCTTCTATTGGGACTAGGTTTATGTTGGCCATAAAAGAGAGGCACTCCCATGGGTCTAAGGTATGCTTTTTATGCTCAAGGTAGTGAGTTTAGCACTATTGATTATCTTTGAGAGATATTGAGTACTGACTTGATCATCAGAGTACCCCCGGAGTCTTCTCTTTCTGTTGCAGGTTAGCTAAAAGCCATCTATTCTGCCGGGGCTCTCCAGTTGATTACTAAGCGGGCAGTTGATGATCAGAAAATCACTCACACAATTTGGCTCCGTCTGTGGGAAAGAAAGAAAAAATAGATGGCCAATGAAAGAAAGAAGAATAGATGGTTAAGGACGGACAGAAGGATCAGACCGGAGGACAACGCTCCTGCTGGGAATGGGAGACCTATTAACCTCGACGTTGAAGGGGACAACCACAACACAGAAACTCGTGACCAGAGTCACGGAGTGAAAGATGCTGGCCAGGAAGGTGACACACCAAAGACAACAGATCGAAGCGGATACTACAACGAAGATGACCTCCAGGTATGGAAGGATAGATACCTGCGGAGGAATGAAGACCCTTCCAGAAGGGATGCAAAGACAGGGGGCATGAGCGCTCCCAAGGAGATAACATTCAAGTATAGAAGAACTCATCCTGAGTGAGCAGATCCCGGATTCCAGATCCTGAATCTCGGATCCGAGAAGACATGATCTCAGCCTAGGACAAGTAGGCCCGAGAAGACAAGAGCTCAGCCTAAGTGAGCAGATCCCGGATTCCAGATCTCGGATCCTAGAAGACATGATCTCGGCCTAGATGAGTAGGTTCGAGAAGAGAAGAGCTTAACCTAAGTGAGCAGATCCAAGATTCTAGCAGACAAGATCTCGACACTTAAGTCCGAAAAAAGAAGAGCTCAGTGAGCAAATCTCAGATCCCAGAAGATAAAAAAGAAAACACACAAAGTTGGACTGCAGTTAACCAGGTTGAAGACCTTTTATAAAGTTCGCAAAGGAGTATGTGAAAGCCATGCAGGGGGCAGAGAGAAGAAGAATATGTTTACCACTTGTTGAAATTTGTAGCAATTTACAAGTTGGTTAAACCGATATGATGTTTACCACTTGTTGAAAATTTGTAGCAATTTACAAGTTGGTTAAACCAAGATAATGTTTACCACTTGTTGAAATTTGCAGCAATTTACAAGTTGGTTAAACCGAGATGATATTTAACACTTGTTGAAATTCTGTGTGAATTTACAAGTTGGTTAAATCGAGATAATGTTTAAACACTTGTTGAAATTCTGTGTGAATTTACAAGTTGAAGTTAAACCGATGTGATATTTAACACTTGTTGAAATTCTGTGTGAATTTACAAGTTGAAGTTAAACCGATGTGATATTTAACACTTGTTGAAATTCTATGTGAATTTACAAGTTGGTTAAACCGAGATGATGTTTAACACTTGTTGAAATTCTGTGTGAATTTACAAGTTGAAGTTAAACCGATTGTGATATTTAACACTTGTTGAAATTCTGTGTGAATTTACAAGTTAAAGTTAAACCGAGATCATGTTTAACACTTGTTGAAATTCTGTGTGAATTTACAAGTTGAAGTTAAACCGATGCGATATTTAACACTTGTTGAAATTATGTGTGAATTTACAAGTTGAAGTTAAACCGAGGGTCATGTTCTAACACTTGTTGAAATTCTGTGTGAATTTACAAATTGAAGTTAAACCGATGTGATATTTAACACTTGTTGAAATTCTGCGTGAATTTACAAGTTGAAGTTAAACCGTGCGTCGTATCGGAAGAAGATTGGTTTAAACACTTGTTGAAATTCTGTGTGAATTTACAAGTTATAGATATAAAACCGAGGTTATGATAAAGGAAGATGGTTTAACACTTGTTGAAATTTTTGAGAAAAATTTACAAGCTGAAGTTAAGCCGAGGTTTATGATAAAGGAAAATGGTTTAACACTTGTTGAAATTTTGAGAAAAATTTACAAGCTGAAGTTAAGCCGAGGTTATGATAAAGGAAGATGGTTTAACACTTGTTGAAATTTTGAGAAAAATTTACAAGCTGAAGTTAAGCCAGAGGTTAAAGGATGATGGTTAAACACTTACTGAAATTTTTGAGAAAAATTTACAAGTTAAAGTCAAGCTCAAGCAATATCTGCGTACTTGCCGAGACTACCAGGTTGTCAAAACTTGAAATATGGAAAACTGAAGTCTTGATAGAAGACATTGAGAAAGTGACAAGTCCCTAAGCAACACTTGTGAAAATATTTGTTACAATATTTTCAAGTGTTAGTACAGAGGCGAGAGATGAGCAAGATTAGAAGTTGTGACAGAGGTATTTTACCCAAAGAGATTGCACAGTCAAGGTGTACTTTGAAGACATGCAAATTATTTTAAGTATAGAATCATACAAGAGCAGAAAAAAGAAGACATACATTCAAAGAGGAAATCAGAGAAATGCATTTAAGAGAAGAAAGAAGGCACTTCGGCCTGAATATTGAAAAATAAATTATTCAGACTACAAAAATGGCACGTCGGCCGGATTAAAAGCATACAAAGACGGACAAAGTACAAGGTACAAGAGGTACAAGGTACAAGGTACAAGGAGTCAAAGAAGGAAACAAAACTACTCGGCATCAATGGCAGGATATAGAAGACAGTTGGGGAAGACTTCTCAGCAGCCTTCTCGGCCTCGAGCTCAGCATCGATCTCCCGAAGAGTTTGATCAAGGCTTTTCTCGGCGATTGGCACCTCGGAGTTTGAAGGCAAGGATTGAAAGTAAGAATCTGGAAAAAGACACAGAAAACAGAAACAAGAATGTAATTCGTAATCAAGAATGGTGATGAAGCTATCAGGAAATCAAGACAAAAAGATTGCATAGGTGTGTCAAGCGAAGAACAGTGGCAGAAATCAACAGATGTGTGAACAGTGTGTATTCAAGAAGATGATTTGGAAACAACGGGAAAAAACAACAATGGTGAATTAACATGAAGCAGAGCTTCTTGGAAAGCAACAAGAAATCAAACCAGGAGGAACAATGGCTTACCAAAAGAGAGGGAAGCCGGAATGAGAATTGTCGAAGTCTGACGACAATGACAGAATGACGTAAGCTTCACCAGAGGAGAGGAACGAAGACAGATGCAGAAGCTTGAAAGCTTGGAACAATGACGGATTTTAAGCAAAAGAGCTAAAAGAGAGAAAAAATCAGAGGATTGAATGAAAAAAGAGAAAAATAGTCAAAAAGACGACAAAGTTCAAGAATAAAGCCAAGTGCACAGGCACTAAGTAAGTATGTGAAGAACAAGAAAGTAATGACCCAGACACGATGCTAGCAACAGAAAGCAGATATGACAAGAACAGTGCCAGACATTCAAACAATTCAAAACTTAAAGACAGACGAAAATAGAAGGCAACAGATAGCAAGTAAACAGATTCAGAAGAGTTATGAAAGATTGAGCTTAATAGCAAGTAAAGAGTTTATGAACCTACCAAGTGAAATGAACGCCGATATGAAAATCGTCGGAGTCAAATAGATGACTGAGAAATCGGGAACTCACCAGAGAATGTGAGTGGAGCAGTTGCAAAGCTCTTGGAGTTTACGAATTAATGGAACCAGAACCTCGGCTAAGAGGTGCGATTTTCAAGCAGCTTGGAAAGCATGAAACTTGATTCTTGACACCAGTGGACAGTAAAGTCCAGGGAACTTTTGAGGTCGGCGAGTTTGATCTCGGACAGAGGGGCACAGATGAACGAACAGTGTAGGTTCCATCACGTCAGAATGCCGAGGTAATAGAACCTAAGGGGCAGTTGTGGGGATATATTTTTTGAGTACCAACACGTGGCAAGGTGACGCCGACGTGTCAGCCGAGGTGCCACGTGTCCTGTTCGTGACACCGAGGTGATCTCGGCAAGGCCGAGGTTATCTATGAAGCTATCGGAATCCGAGATAAGTGGATAAGGGACAAGAGTCCTAGAATGAAAAGGGAACTCAACCTGGATGAGGGATAAGAGTCCTAGAATGAGAGAAGACTTCTGTTTGTATTAAGATAAGACTCTTAGAGAGTTTATCTAGAGAGTTTATCCTAATCTTACTGGGAGTCCAAGATTAGCAGTAATCCTGAGTCCATAGAAGTTAGGCTTCTATTGGGACTAGATTTATGTTGGCCATAAAAGAGAGGCACCCCTATGGGTCTAAGGTATGCTTTTTATGCTCAAGCTAGTGAGTTTAGCACTATTGATTATCTTTGAGAGATATTGAGTACTGATTTGATCGTCGGAGTATCCCCGGGTGGTGAACTACCACCGGAGGCTTCTCTTTCTATTGCAGGTTAGCTAAAAGCCATCTATTCTACCGGTGCTCTCCAGTTGATTATTAAGCGGGCAGTGTGATCAGAAAATCACTCACACACCTTGGATTGGGATCCAGAAATTATATAGAAATTCCTCACACCATAAGCAAACAGCAATCTGAAAGGTTTGCTAACCTTTGATGTTCGAGATAGCCCTCGTTGTCGCATCCTTCCTGATGTTTTCGACTATGAAGCAACTAAGACATATACTCTTACCTCTTTCCTGCTGCGTTCCTTCGTTTTGTGGGATCAACTTGGATAGAATATTTTATCGAACTGAAATTTCTTTACCAAATCTCCAAACCCTATATGGGTTGAAGGAAAAAGTGTGGGGCGATTTCAGTTTTTTGCACAAACTCATCAATTTGAGAAGGTTAGGTGTTTATTCGTCTAAGCATATCATTGAGATATTGTCAGACCCAACACTTGTACTAGCCAAGCTTGAAAAGTTGTTGTCAAATATCGAAGGTGAGATATGAAGAACATGTAATTTGTCTCAATATGATAATCTTCTTAGCCTGAAGCTGCGGCACTTTTGGGGTATAACTGAGTTGCCTCAACACGATAAACTTCCCCCAAACCTTACCAAACTTACCCTTTTCTGCACTTTTTTAAAAGAAGACCCAATGGAGACTCTAAAGAAACTCCCTAAACTAAGATCCTAAAATTATACCCCAATTCATACGTGGGGAGGAAGATGGTTTGCCCCAGAGCACCTGATTGTAACTTTCCTCAACTTGAAGTATTGAAAATTTATTATTTGGAAGAACTAGAGGAGTTAATAGTTGAGGAAGGAGGAATGCCACAACTCAAGGAACTTGGCATCTTTCAGTGGAATCTAATAACTACGGTTCCAGATAGGATGAAAAACATAATGGACATACATAAAGATAAACCCGTATGATATTTATCTTGTTTCATCCAAATACTTCTTTACTATCATACAATTTTATATTTGTGGTTGTTTCCCCTATTTCATATCTGTAACTTTATTTTAATATTTCTCATTTTGTTTCATCTATATGTTTATTATAGCTTAAAAGGAGATTCGACTGCGACGATTGGATTTGGGAAGGTTCGGTCCTCAACATCTATTTCTGAACTTTTCCAGTTATATTATTAAGAAGGGTTTATTACACTTTCTACACCCAAATTATCACTAAATTATTTACTTAATTTCTCAACTATCGATTAAGTCTACTTAATCCCTAAAATATATAAATTAAAATCCATTTAGTCCCTAAACTATCGATAGTCCCTGGAATGATTACAAAAATAAAAATATAAGTCCATAAGTATTATAAATTAATCAAAGACTTTATCTAGTTAAAATTGTATTAAAAAAAAAAAAAAAAAAAACTTAAATTTTTATGTTGTCTTCGAAAAGTGGGCGTAAGTTCTTTTGGTAAATTTTATTTTATGTATTTATATTCTACAATGACTACTTATTTGTCTTTATCTAATATTATATATTAGATTTCGTTTGTAATTTCTTAATTGATTGTTCTTAAGTTTTTCGTTAAATTTTTTTTTATATAGCTTAATTAATATATTATTTTATTCTATAAAATTCTATAATTCTACTTTTTCAATATGTCTAATACTCATAATTTCATTGGCAAGATTGAAAATCAGACTCTGATACTAATTTAAACACACAGTGAAAAAAATACTTTTTAAAGATAAAATAGAAATTTAAGGAACTAAATATGGTAGGGTATTCTATTAATTTATAATACTTAAAGGCATATATTTTATTTTTATAATCCTTTCAGGAACTAAATATGTTTAAATTAAATACTTTAGGGTCTTAATAGATTGGGTTAATTACACTTTTACCCCCTAAACTATCATCATTTTGTTCATGTAGTCCCTAAACTATTAAATTTGTCTTCTTGACTCCTAAATTTTCAAAAACTCATGCTACTTAGTCCGCAATTATAGATGACGTTAATTATTTAACAGAAAATGGGATCATGTGCATTGCACATGAGTTACAAAGATGGCAAAAAGGCTAAATTAGACATTTTACATATATCTCCATTTAAAAAAAAAAAAAAAGCAAAATCAATAGGAGGAAAACTTTCCCACCAGTTTCATAGATATATATATATATATATATATATGCTCATCAAATCCAAATCAAACCAAAGTTCTTGTATGAACAAACCAGTTTCATAGATAGATAGAGATCTATATATACTTCTTTACTATCATACAATTTTATATTTGTGGTTGTTTCCTCTATTTCATATCTCTAACTTTATTTTAATATGCCTCATTTTGTTTCATCTACATGTTTATTATAGCTTAGAAGGAGATTCAACCTCCACCACGATCGACTGGATTTGGGAAGGTTCGGTCCTCAACATCTATTTCTCAACTTTTCCAGTTATATTATTAACAAGGGTTTATTACACTTTTTACACCTAAATTATCACTAAATTATTTACTTAGTTTCTCAATTATCGATTAAGTCTACTTAATCCCCAAAATATATAAATTAAAATCCATTTAGTCCCTAAACTATCGATAGTCCCTGGAATGATTACAAAAATAAAATATAAGCCTATAAGTATTATAAATTAATCAAAGACTTTATCTAGTTAAAATTGTATTTCAAAAAATTACCTAAATTTTTATATTGTTTTCAAAAAGTGGGCGTCAGTTCTTTTGGTAAATTTTATTTTTTTACTTATCTTTTACAATGCTTGTTTGTCTTTATCTAGTATTATCTATCAGATTTCGTTTATAATTTCCTAATTGAATGTTATTAAGTTTTTCGCTAAATTTTTTTATAACTTAATTAATGTATTATTTTATTCTATTATAATTTGTAACAAAATGTCATTATTTAAATTCTATAATTCTACTTTTTCAATATGTCTAATACTCATATAATTTTATTGGCGAGACTGAAAATCAGACTTTGATACTAATTTAAGGAAAATGCGTGAGAGCTCGAATGTCCCGAATGCCAAACAAACGATGTTGTTTTTGGCAATTTTTTTTTTTTTTCCTCGTTTATATTTGAACACAGAGGGAGGAGGGCAAGAGAGAGAGAGGAAGAAAGAGAGAGGAGGAGAGAAGAGAGATGGAAACAGAGAGAGAGAGAGAGGCGACGGTGATGGCGGGGCGGGGCGACGGCGATGGAGGGTGCGATTTTCAGACTTTTTTTTTTTTTTTTTTTTTTTTTCTGGCTCTGAAGTAGAAGATGATGTGTTGATGATGTTGATGTTGATGAAGATGATGTTGTTGATGATGATGTGCTGATGAAGATTTTGTTGTTGATTTATTTTTATTTTTATTTTATTTTATTTTATTTTTTTTCTAGTAGATCTAGATCTGAAGATGTTGATGAAGGGGGAAAAAAAATATATATATTGGTTGATGACGATGTGATGAAGATGATGTTGATGAAGATGTTGTTGATACCAGCGATCTTCTTCTTCTTCTTCTCTCACCAACGATCTTCTTCTTCTTCTTCTCTCCTCTTCTCTTCTTCTTCTTCCTCTTCTTCAGACAAACGAGAAGGAAAAAAAAAAATCCCAAAACGACGTCGTTTTGGGGTTTTGGGCCATTCGAGCCGTTAATAATTCGAGCTACGTAGCGGAGTCGCTAATTTAAACACATAGTAAAAAAAAAATACTTTTTAAAGATAAAATAGAAATTTAAATTTTTTCTAGAATAAAATCTTAACTTGGTAGGGTATTCTATTAATATATAATAGTTATAGGCATATTTTTTTTTTTTTTTTGTAATCCTTTCAGGGACTAAATATGTTTGAATTAAATAATTTAGGGTTTTAATATATTCAATCGATAGTTTAAGGACTAAAAAGAATCTAATTTATATACTTTAGGGATTAAGTAGATTCAATGGATAGTTCAGGAACTAAGTAGACAATTTGGTGATAGTTTAGGGATACAAAGCGTATTAAATCCTGTTAAGAAATCCTGTTAAGAAAGAACTATAAGGGTTGTGTTTGGATAGGGATTTGAAATGAAAATGTAACTATATTTATTCACATTTCAACCACATTTCCATTTTTCTTTCAAAATTTCTATCCAAATTCATAATCCAAATACAACTTAAATATTGCAGACATTTTTCCTTTAAAAAAAAAAAAAAAAAACATTGATGAGAAATTAGGTAATCCTAAAGTATTAGAATTTGGGACAAAATGTATTTTATCCCCTTGTGATTTGAAGCCAAAATCATTTATCCCCTATGAAGCAAATATAGTCAAAAAATCTCTTCGTGGTTTTGAATCAAAATGCAATCGTTAACAATAGATGTGAAATAATTATAATATTCTTAAACTCTATATTATTTTTATTATAACTCTATATTTTTTTTAAATACACTTAATTTAAATGTATTTATATAATAAAATATTTGTGAAGAACTCTACAAAAAAAAAAATTCAATGAATGTAAAAAATATATGAAAATATACTAGATTTTTTGGGGTCCTATTTAGTGAATTATTTAAAGTCGTTTTTGAAAAAAATTGTACTTTTTAAGGCTTTGTTTGGATTGTGGGTTGGTTTTTTGGTTTATTAACTTTTTTAGTTTGGGGCTAAAATCGTCTCGTTTGAAATGGACTTTTTTGGACTTTTGTGAGAAAAAAAAAAAAATTGATTATGGTTTGGATATAACAACTTTTAGCTTGAGGTTAAAAAGTCTATTTTGTCTTTTTGTGGTTATTTTAGTCCCAACTCATGCCAAACTCACATGTCAAACGACTACTAAGTGTATCTAAATTATTTAGATCTAAAGAGTAAACAAATTTGATTAAAACATTGTAAAAATTCACTACAAATAAAAATATATAAATTCAAAATTCAAAAACTGTTTTTGAAAATTCCAAAATTAAACAGTAGATTTTTCACGAGCATTCTTTGCTCTTTTTTTTTTCCACTTTTTTTTTTGTTTTCCAAATAACATACATTGATGGTACTTTTAAAATTTCTTATCACAGATTATGTGTATTATGTAGCAAATATGACTCATATATATATATATATACTTTTTTTTTTAACACAATCACATGAATCGGAAAATTATTAGGTAGTTTAGAGTGTCATATAACTTTGTCACTATGATACTCCTGATAAATAAGAAATTATAGAATATAATAGGTGAGTCATTTAGGATTACTGAATAATATCCAAAGCAATTAGCTAATGGTATTGGGATTGTAATAAATTTCGAAATTTTGAAAACCTTACTTAGGCCCCGTTTGGGATCTTGGCTATTTTAATTGGTTTTTTAATTTTTTTGCTATTTTATGAGATGAAAAAAAATTGTGTTTGGGATGATTTGTGGATTTTTTTCGTAGTTAAATAGATAGTTGTGAGAGAAAAAGTAATTGATTAATGTGTAGACATGTTTTAAATTTTAAATTTATATCTTACCCTTCACTTGATGATAAACTTCTAATTTAGTGCTTTGAATAACTAAAATTATTGTATAAAGTAAACATACCATGTGTAAATCACACTGATAAAAAAATTTGACCCAACAATTTTTTTTTTGTTTTTTTTGTTTTGGGTGGGGGCGCCGTCCCCCTCCCTTCCTCCCGCCTTGCTCCACTAAAACATGGCAATCCTTATGCACGATGTTCCCATTAATACGGAATTTGACAAATATTACCAAGAGTTTAACCTATAACTCTATTATCATGTCAGGATTATAGGAGAAAAGAATAATATTGTATGGAAAGGCTATTTCTGTGGTTTGGATCTATAATGCATTTTATTTTATTGCTACACCAAGACATGCCCTCTATTAATAAGCCTTAATATATGAACTTCCTTTTTAAAAAAATTTGGGCAATAAATTATTTTTTATTTTTTATTTTCTAAAATTGATGGTACTTATTTTTGATTGGATTTGTCTTGTCTCATAGATGGGTTCTCTATTTGTATGCTGAAGACACAAATTCTTGCCTTGAACTTGGTTATTTGATGAAGCTGTTCTTCTCTTATCCTCTGCGTGACATTTGATAGTTTGGTTGGTTTGTTTGTTGTAATTAGTAATGGCTGTGTCTTTGTAATTTGGTATTTGTGATTTGCATTGTATTTTTATTTACATGTGTGTAATTTGAACTTATTATTGGTGTGTATATTGGTGTCTACTAAACTGACTTAAATGAATGAATGTGTAAACTTTGCCTTGTTTGGCATAACCTATATAATCCATCTTTTTATCTTTTTATCTTTTTTCCATCACATCACCTCTCTACTTTTTTGCACATCTTTTCGTAAAAAGACAAAAAGTGCACTTTTTTAGGACACCCCAAATTTTCATAACCTATATGAAAATTTGGTATTTTCTTCAAAAATTTTAAAAGTCTCACTTTATGTAAGACTTGTCTTTCAAAATGTTTCATATAATGACCCTTAAAATTTAATCTGAGAATATAGTTTATTTGATTGGTGTGAAATTATAGCGACCCCAGTCTTTTCCCATTCGATGTTTGTATCCGGACTTAGGTTCCGTAGATTCTATCTTTGTGTAATGGTTGTTGTCGTCCTATATTTTCTTATTTGGAGTTATAGGATGTGTTGGACGGGTTTGGAACAGGTTGGTTGAGCTTAGGAACCAAAACTAATTGCCCAGATTTTGGCTTGTCCGCTCGAGCGGGGAGTTTGACGCTCGAGCGGGGACTTGTTGTTGCTTGTCCGCTCGAGCGGGGGTTTTGGCGCTCGAGCGGGAAAAACACCCATCCAGTATTTCTTGTGCAGGGTTGGACGCTCGAGCGGGAGTTGGGCCGCTCGAGCGGGAATCTGTGAGTGTCCGCTCGAGCGTGAGTTTGTCCGCTCGAGCGGGGCGGCCGAGTATAAAATCGTGTTTTAGCGTTTTAAAGCAGTTTTTCATCTTCTTTTCAGATTCTAAACCCTAAGTTCCGAGTTTTCTCTCTCTCAACTCATCTTCTCTCTCAGGTTTGATCTTCTTAGAGTGTTTTTCTACCCTAGTTCCTTCATTAAAAAGGTAGATAAGAGTGAGGGCTACGTTTTAATCTGAACATTCTTGGAGTTGGAGCACGTTGGAGTTTTGGACATCATCTTCATCTTCTCCTTTTTGAGTTATTTCTTCGAGGTAGGGATTTCTTACTCCATTTATACGTTTTAATCCTAAGTGGTGGTATTTTGGTATGTGGGGGTAGGTTAGTAATTTTGGGAGAAACCTTAAGGTTTTGTCATAGATTGATTTATATAATTAATTTAAGGGAAGATTGTGATATTGGTTTAAATTCATGAGATTGAGGAATTTAGTGGTTTAATGATGTATTTGGTAGTTTAAATACTACCTTTGAGAATATTGAAATTACATTTATTGTTATAGTTATTTCTTGCTTAGAAATAATTGTTTTGGGCTATCGGTGGAGGATAGCCATTGATTATTGTAGACCTTGCATGCGGCTTAGGTATAACTGAAATTGAGTCAATTGTTTGACTGTTGAGTTAATATAGAACATTCGTGTATTAATTATGTGTTGTATATGGCAAGTGTTGATTATGTTGCATATGCATTTGGTTTTGGAGGAGATAGGGGATGAACTCCACGGTTTAGGGGAAGATAGGGGATGGACCTCTAAACCGGACTTGTTGGGAGGAGATAGGGGATGGACTTCAGTAGCATCACTTATGTGTGTGCTTAATTATAATAGAAATATTTCTATTTGTTGCTGATATGATACATCACCACCATGTGTATCAGTTGGGAAGTAAGGAAGTGAATTTGATTGAGATTGGTATAACACCAGCATGTGTGTTTATTATGTTATGAGAAAGGTTTAACCTGATTTGTTATCCTTGTTGAGTTGTTTGGCCAGGTTCTGAGCCATGACTGTATAAATGGAAAGTAAAAGGTGTCATAGACCATGTGTCATAGACAACGTAGGCGTTTGTGTCGATGAATTGTAAATTGATTATCTTGTGTTAACCATGTATCGGGTGCTACTGCTTTAGTTAATTCTTATGCTTGGTTTAGTATTTCTCTATTGGGCTATGGCTCACCTTATATGGGAACTTCATTTTCAGGTTCAGGTGGTTCACTACCTCCTAAGACTTAGCTTGTGAGGATTTAGACTTGAAGACTTGTTTTATTTGTTTTAGTTGTTTTATTTGAATTATGTAAACATTCAAGCCCAGGGCTTTACTTGTTTTGAGTTAGAACTCATGAAATTGTGTCCAAGTGTTGGCTTGGCAAGATGTAAGCCCGTAGGGCATTTATTTTGATGTTTTATTTCGTAATACTCTGATGATTTAAATAATATAATGTTTTTCTTTTAATAATGCATGCTTTGTTTTATATTTAATGGGTTTAATTTTGAGGGTGTTACAACTTGGTATCAGAGCGTACTGGGTTCGAATACCTTGGGTACGTGGGAAGTGATTAGTATCACAATGGGTTCGTCTTGTTTGATAGAGACTTAGTGTAATGATTACATGCTTATATGATAACATGTTTATGTGATTATGTGGGTATGGAATGTAGTTCCTAGGATGTTGATTGGATCCTTGAGTCTCTGAAAGTCTTGTTGGAAAGGCACTTGATCAATGTTGTTTCCAACCGGAACTTTAGTGGCGCCTCGGAACTATCATTATCCAGGAATGAAATTCGTAGGTGCTTATGTGATTATGTGCTTACGTGGAATGAATTATTGTTGTTCAAGGCATTAGGACGTGAATGTTTAGTGTCGGCACATTAATTAATGTGCTAACGTCTTGGTTTCTTGTATTAGGATGTCAGGTCGAGGAAGAGGACGCGGTAGGCGTGGTAGGCCGGGTAGGCAGGAAGTGCCTGTGCCAGAAGAGATTCCAGTAGTACAGGAGATTCCGGCAGTTCAGGAGGGTGTCGGCCAGGCCAATGTGGCCGAGCCAGTAGGACAGCAGTTTATGGGCGCTTTGGCCCAAGGGATAGCAGGGGCATTTCAGGCGTCAGTTGACATTCTGAGGGCTACGAATCCAGCCCAGGCTGTCGTTGCTGCAGATACAGGACCTTCTTTTCTGAAGAGGGAATTCTTCCGGTCTCACCCGGACGAATTTTTAGGTGATCCTAGCGAGCCGCTTAAGGCAGATGAATGGCTCGAACAGACAACGAAAACGTTTGAGATGCTAGGCATCGAAGACGAGGTACTGAAGGTGACCTTGGCATCCTTCCAGCTGAAAGGGGATGCGGGTCAGTGGTGGAAGTTCACCAAAGGTCGTATTGGAGGTACTTGGAAGGCTTTTGTTGATGCTTTTCAGGAGAAGTACCTGTCTCCAGCTGTTCAGGAGAAGTTGAGAGATCAGTTCCGCCATCTTGAGCAGAACAGTTTATCAGTGGCCGAGTTTGAGGCTGCATTCACTAGTTTGTCCAGGTTTGCACCTGAGTTGGTGGCGACTGAGGAACGCCGTTGCATTGAGTTTGAGAAGAAGTTGAGGCGTGGCCTCATGCTGAGAGTTGTCGGATCTATGATTAGGGATTTTGGGCGATTGGTTGATGCAGCAGCCCATACCGAGACTATGATGCAGGAAGAGGGGGAAAGACAGAAAGGCTCCAAGAGGAGTCAGGATGGCCAGAGTGATGGCAGGAGGCAGAGAGGTTTCACTCCTCAGCAGCCTCAGAGTAGTTTTTCTAGATCCACTTTTCCAGTGCCGAGTGCTAGTTCTGGGAAAGGCAGTCAGGGAGACATTACCTGTTTCAAGTGTGGCCAGCTGGGTCACAAGTCTCCAGTTTGTCCTCAGAGGGGAGGAGTTCAGAGAGCAGCATCTTCTTCGGCTCGATCTCAGAGCCAGAGTCAGGGTAGAAGCCAGTCGCTCTCTTGTTTTCAGTGCGGTCAGCCGGGGCACATGAAGAGGTTTTGCCCACAGTTGGGTGGCACATCTGGTGCATCTGGTTCGAGGCAGACTCAGAGTCAGCTGCCTGCTCAGTCAGTTCAGGCCTCGAGGGCCAATCAGGGGGCTTCATCGTCCCAGTCTATGCAGCAGTCTTATGCTCCGAGGGGTGAGCAGATTGATCAGAGGTCGTCTGGGCGCGTGTATGCTGTTACCGCGCAGGATCCTGTACCGGCTCCATCTGTTGTGAGAGGTACCTTCTTGTTTTGCAATTCAGTTGCTAGTGTTTTGATCGATACGGGTGCATCTCATTCTTTTGTGTCTGCTGCATTTGCATCCATTTTGGAGTTGGAGTTAGCTCAGTTAGCATCTCCTATTTGTGTAGTGTCACCTCTTGGGGGTGAGTTGATTTTGAAACAAGGTGTTAGGGGTTGTGATATAGAGGTCGATGATCATAGAATCCTTTTTTCTTTTGTGGTTATGCCCATGAAGGGCTTTGATGTTATTTTGGGTATGGACTGGTTATCGTCATACCGAGCAGTTATTGATTGCTACCGTCAGAGGGTCACTTGTTGTACCGTGAACGGGGAGTGTTTTCATTTTCTGGGGGATCGGGTTGGTAGTGTTTTGCCACCGGAGTATGATCCGCGGGGGCGGAATGAGCTTAGTGGTCTACTTGCTAGTCTTTTGATTAGTGAGGGTGATGAGACCCAGATTGTGTTGCCGAGGGTGGTTTGTGAGTATTCGGACGTTTTTCCCGAGGATCTTGCTAGTTTGCCACCTCAGCGAGAGATTGAGTTCTCTATTGATTTAGTGCCCGGCACGGCGCCGATTTCTATGGCACCTTACCGTTTTGCCCCAGCCGAGTTAGTTGAGTTGAAGGTTCAACTCCAGGAGTTGTTAGATAAGGGCTATATCCGTCCTAGTGTTTCGCCGTGGGGAGCTCCGGCCCTCTTTGCTAAGAAGAAGGGTGGTGCTTTGAGATTGTGTATTGATTACAGGAAATTGAATCGGGCTACGGTTAAGAATAAGTATCCTATGCCCCGTATTGATGATTTGTTTGACCAGTTGAAGGGTTCCCGTTGTTTCTCTAAGATAGATTTGAGATCGGGTTATCATCAGTTGAGAGTCAGGGAGGAGGATATTCCTAAGACGGCATTCCGTACGCGGTATGGTCATTATGAGTTTCTGGTGATGCCGTTTGGGCTCACCAATGCACCGGCAGTGTTTATGGATTTGATGAACCGGATCTTCCGGGAATTCTTGGATCGTTTTGTGGTCGTCTTCGTGGACGACATTCTGATTTATTCACCTTCGAGGGAGGAGCACGAGGAACACTTGAGAGTGGTGCTTGAGTTACTTAGAGCCCATAAGCTGTATGCTAAGTTCGGGAAGTGTGAGTTCTGGCTAGAAGAGGTGAAGTTCTTAGGCCATGTAGTTTCTGGGGAAGGGGTGTCTGTTGATACATCCAAGACTGAGGCAGTGCAAGATTGGGCACAGCCTAAGAGTGTGTTTGAGATCCGCAGTTTTCTGGGATTAGCGGGGTATTACCGTCGGTTTGTGAAAGATTTCTCCAGGTTAGCTTCACCGTTGACTAGATTGACTCGGAAGGGAGTCAAATTTGTTTGGAGTGAGACTTGTGAAAAGTCATTTCAGGAGTTGAAAGTTAGATTGACTACCACTCCGGTCTTGATAATTCCGGAGAGAGGGTTGGGTTATGCAGTCTATTGTGATGCCTCACAAGAGGGTCTGGGTTGTGTGTTGATGCAAGAGGGGAAGGTGGTTGCCTATGGCTCATGTCAGTTGAAAATTCACGAGAAGAATTACCCTACGCATGATTTAGAGTTAGCAGCTATAATATTTGCCTTGAAGATTTGGAGGCATTATCTTTATGGTGAGAGGTTCGAGGTATTCTCGGATCATAAGAGTCTGAAATATCTGTTTACACAGAAAGACTTGAATTTGAGGCAGAGGAGGTGGATGGAGTTTATTGAGGATTATGACTTTGAGTTGCACCATCATCCGGGAAAGGCCAATGTTGTGGCCGATGCCCTTAGCAGGAAATCTGTTGGTGACATAGCTAGTATAGCCATCCGAGAGTGGGAGATGTTGGGTGCACTTGGGGAGTTTGATTTGCTTTTGGGTGAATCCGTTGAGGCTGCGGCCTTATTTTCTGTTGCTGCACAACCTACACTTGTGACCCGAGTGTTAGAGGCTCAGAGGGGTGATCTTGACGTAGAATCTCTCCGAGAGAAGATTTCCAATGGGAAGGTTGAGAAGGGTTTGACGGTGTATCCCGACCTGAGTGTGAGATACCGAGACCGTCTGTTTGTGCCGGAGTCTTGCCGAGAGGAGGTACTCCGAGAGTTTCATCATTCGCGCCTTGCGGTACATCCGGGAGGTACTAAGATGTATCAGGATTTGGGTCGCCAGTTTTGGTGGCGGGGTATGAAGAGAGATGTGGCAACTTTCGTATCTAAGTGCCTTACTTGTCAGCAAGTGAAGGCCGAGCATCAGAGGCCAGCGAGTTTGTTACAACCCTTGCCTATTGCCGAGTGGAAGTGGGAGCATGTCACTATGGACTTCGTTGTGGGTCTTCCGAGGACTCAGCGGGGTAGTGATGCTATTTGGGTGGTTGTAGACCGGTTGACGAAGTCGGCGCACTTCATTCCTATGCGTGTTAAAGATTCGGTAGATCATCTAGCCAACTTATATATCCGGGACATAGTGAGGTTGCACGGGGTTCCAGTGACGATCGTTTCAGATAGAGATCCTCGTTTTACTGCCAGGTTGTGGCAGAGTTTGCAGAGTGCTTTAGGCACTAAGTTGACTTTCAGTACGGCTTATCACCCTCAGACTGACGGGCAGTCCGAGCGTACTATTCAGATCCTTGAGGATATGCTTCGGGGTTGTGTTCTCGACTTTAGTGGGTCGTGGGAGAAACACTTACCATTGGGGGAGTTTGCCTACAACAACAGTTTTCAGTCTAGTATCGGTATGGCACCGTTTGAGGCCTTGTATGGCCGACCGTGTAGATCTCCTGTTTGTTGGGCCGAGGTGGGTGATGCACCTTTGTTGGGTCCGGAGTTGGTGAGGGAAACGACGGAGAAAGTTAAGCTTATCCGTAAGAGGCTTGTTACAGCACAGAGTCGTCAGAAATCTTATGCCGACCGTAGGGGGAGACCTTTGGTATTCGAGGTGGGTGATCATGTCTTTCTGAAGATATCACCCAAACGAGGCTTGATGAGGTTTGGGAAGAGCGGGAAGTTGTTCCCTCGGTTTATTGGGCCTTTTGAGATCCTTGAGAGGATTGGCGAGGCTGCTTATCGTTTAGCTTTGCTACCGCAGTTATCCAGAGTTCATGATGTGTTTCATGTGAGTATGCTTCAGAAGTATGAGCCAGATCCGTCACATGTGTTGGATTGGACTGATTTAGTAGTTGATGAGGATGTCTCTTATGAGGAAAGACCAATTCGGGTCTTGGATAGGCGGGATCAAGTTTTGCGAGGCAAAACCATCACTTTGGTGAAGGTTTTGTGGAAGCATCACGGAGTGGAGGAGGCCACTTGGGAACGTGAGTTGGAGGTCCGCAAGAAATATCCGGACTTGTTTGTTGATTTGTAATCTTGTATTTAGATCTTTCAATATTGTTGAACTTGAGAACTATATATATGTCTTAAGTTAGAAAACATTGAGAATGTTTGGGTTTGATGTTAGCATTTTGAAACTTGCCTTTTTATGGAAGTGAAATGTAACATTTATATATTGAATGTGTTGTTTATATCATGAGATTGAATATGATATGGGAATTGTTAACATTGAAAGGGATAATGCATAATATTGATGCAGGTTGAAATATATGTTGATTTATACATATTGTGAGATGCCACTTGATAAGAGATGAAATGACTGGTATTGGGTCAAGTTAATTATTATTGTTATATCATATCATTGGGAATTGAGACGAACTTGTTTTTACAAATTTATGTTTAATTTCGGGGACGAAATTCTTTTAAGGGGGGGAGGTTATAGCGACCCCGGTCTTTTCCCATTCGATGTTTGTATCCGGACTTAGGTTCCGTAGATTCTATCTTTGTGTAATGGTTGTTGTCGTCCTATATTTTCTTATTTGGAGTTATAGGATGTGTTGGACGGGTTTGGAACAGGTTGGTTGAGCTTAGGAACCAAAACTAGTTGCCCAGATTTTGGCTTGTCCGCTCGAGCGGGGACTTGTTGTTGCTTGTCCGCTCGAGCGGGGGTTTTGGCGCTCGAGCGGGAAAAACACCCATCCAGTATTTCTTGTGCAGGGTTGGACGCTCGAGCGGGAGTTGGGCCGCTCGAGCGGGAATCTGTGAGTGTCCGCTCGAGCGTGAGTTTGTCCGCTCGAGTGGGGCGGCCGAGTATAAAATCGTGTTTTAGCGTTTTAAAGCAGTTTTTCATCTTCTTTTCAGATTCTAAACCCTAAGTTCCGAGTTTTCTCTCTCTCAACTCATCTTCTCTCTCAGGTTTGATCTTCTTAGAGTGTTTTTCTACCCTAGTTCCTTCATTAAAAAGGTAGATAAGAGTGATGGCTACGTTTTAATCTGAACATTCTTGGAGTTGGAGCACGTTGGAGTTTTGGACATCATCTTCATCTTCTCCTTTTTGAGTTATTTCTTCGAGGTAGGGATTTCTTACTCCATTTATACGTTTTAATCCTAAGTTGTGGTATTTTGGTATGTGGGGGTAGGTTAGTAATTTTGGGAGAAACCTTAAGGTTTTGTCATAGATTGATTTATATAATTAATTTAAGGGAAGATTGTGATATTGGTTTAAATTCATGAGATTGAGGAATTTAGTGGTTTAATGATGTATTTGGTAGTTTAAATACTACCTTTGAGAATATTGAAATTACATTTATTGTTATAGTTATTTCTTGCTTAGAAATAATTGTTTTGGGCTATCGGTGGAGGATAGCCATTGATTATTGTAGACCTTGCATGCGGCTTAGGTATAACTGAAATTGAGTCAATTGTTTGACTGTTGAGTTAATACAGAACATTCGTGTATTAATTATGTGTTGTTTATGGCAAGTGTTGATTATGTTGCATATGCATTTGATTTTGGAGGAGATAGGGGATGAACTCCACGGTTTAGGGGAAGATAAGGGATGGACCTCTAAACCGGACTTGTTGGGAGGAGATAGGGGATGGACTCCAGTAGCATCACTTATGTGTGTGCTTAATTATAATAGAAATATTTCTATTTGTTGCTGATATGATACATCACCACCATGTGTATCAGTTGGGAAGTAAGGAAGTGAATTTGATTGAGATTGGTATAACACCAGCATGTGTGTTTATTATGTTATGAGAAAGGTTTAACCTGATTTGTTATCCTTGTTGAGTTGTTTGGCCAGGTTCTGAGCCATGACTGTATAAATGGAAAGTAAAAGGTGTCATAGACCATGTGTCATAGACAACGTAGGCATTTGTGTCGATGAATTGTAAATTGATTATCTTGTGTTAACCATGTATCGGGTGCTACTGCTTTAGTTAATTCTTATGCTTGGTTTAGTATTTCTCTATTGGGCTGTGGCTCACCCTATATGGGAACTTCATTTTCAGGTTCAGGTGGTTCACTACCTCCTAAGACTTAGCTTGTGAGGATTTAGACTTGAAGACTTGTTTTATTTGTTTTAGTTGTTTTATTTGAATTATGTAAACATTCAAGCCCAGGGCTTTACTTGTTTTGAGTTAGAACTCATGAAATTGTGTCCAAGTGTTGGCTTGGCAAGATGTAAGCCCGTAGGGCATTTATTTTGATGTTTTATTTCGTAATACTCTGATGATTTAAATAATATAATGTTTTTCTTTTAATAATGCATGCTTTGTTTTATATTTAATTGGTTTAATTTTGAGGGTGTTACAGAAATTATATTTTTTTTAAAATGTTTAAATTTTACTTTCACTGGGATCAAGATGGCATGGTTGGTGATTTGTTACAGGGAGAAATTCCAGGTTGGTCTTGGATTAAGGTCGGTGAGTGCTCCAATAATCTTATAACTCACTGATATTGTGACGAATTGATAATAATTCCTGTCGCGGTTTAATTAACCAGGGCCTAACCAATGGGAATGATGTAAATTCACCAAGTGGCACTACCAAAAAACTTTCCCCTTATAGGTTAGTAGGCTTTTCCAAACTTGATATATTAAAAAAAAAGAAAAGAAAAAAAAAATCTATGGGCTTTTGGTATGAAAACACCTAAAAAAAATTAATTTAATTAATTAATTTTTTTAAAAACTGATTTTATTAATTTTTGCAAAATAAAATAAAATTATATTAATAAAAAATACTGATTTTATTGTAAAAGGTCAACAAAATTGATTTCTATCTTTTGTTTTTGTTTTTATTTTTGTCTTTAGTGAATTTTAAAATTTTGATTTTATTTATTTATTTAAATTTGAAACTTCTACAATAGACACGGGCAGAACTATGTAGGGGTTGGGAGGGAGGGCCCTGCCCTTTTGATTTTTTTGCAATTTATTATTAATTTTGTAGTAATGTATTCGTAAAATATATAATGGGATGATCTCTTAAGTTTATAAAATTTATTTTACTAATTTTCTATTTCGTTAATATTTCAGAATTTAGAATGATAATGATCTCTAATTATTTTATATTTTAAATAATAACATTCATTTTGTTAATATAAGAGGCACATATCATTTATTTTTTTAACTTTAAAAATAAAATGGTATGCATACTTTTTTATGAGTAATGCTAGAGAATTTAAAACTTCATCGATAAATTTATTTACAATGACATGATAGGGATTGAGTTTTAGTTGATTAATTCTAAACAATCAATTGACATGTAATGTTCAATGTCATTGAGTGTAAATTTAAGAGTTATGTTTTAGGAGTTTTAAGCATTTTTTACTTCTTATGTACTAAATTTTATTAATTGATAAATTAGCTTAAAACAATAGTTTAACCGATTGTACATTAACATCTAACAGTTCAAAATTTTTAAAAACTAAAAAACTAATTGTTAGATTTATTTATTTTTCTCGTGAAATACGTCTATCACAATTTTTATATAAGAAATTATATTCAATTAGTAATGTGCAAAACCTAACTCAGTATTTTTTATGCATATGAAATGACCCTTCCCAGACAAAATTTCTGGTTCCGCCCATGATGTAGAAACACCTAAAAAGTTTTAAAAAATAGCAAAAATTTAAAATTCAATAAATAAAAAACACCAACAAAGAAATTTGGGCCAAACATGTATTTTTTTTTAATGGAATAGATTTCTCTCCAATTGAAGAGATTTTCAATTCTGTGCAGTTGAGCCTATGGGACTCACCACAAGTCCCACTTTGATAATGAGTGGAGCTCTGTGGCAGAACTGAACTGTTTGAGAACAAAAAACTGCAACCACAACAAACGGTAAGAGTAACCCTGCTGATGTTTGGCTAGAAAATCCTTTTGATGCTAAAGTCAAGGACTTAGGAAAGGAAGGAAGAGAGAAAGAATGTAGAGAGAGAGAGTATTTAATAAAAAAAGATAAATTTAATAAAATCATTTAGGTATGATTATTTGTTGAATTATTGGTTCAATGTCTATTCTTAATAGAATTTGAATTTGGTGTTTTATTTTTTAATTGGAATAGGATGTAGACTTAGGCCAAACTAAGGGGTGTTTTGGGAAGATAGTTAAAAGTTTACTTTCTGATTTTTTTTTTTTTTTTTTGTGAGAGATGAAATGGGTTAAAAGTTAAGAAGTGACTTTTAACCTACTTCCCAAAATACCCTTATGTTGTGTTTGGTTGGGGGATTTGGGGAGGGATTTGGAAAGGGAAAGGGAAAAGGTGTGTGAAACTATGTGAAATGTAGGTATATTTTTTTCACATTTCACCTACTTTTTCTATTTCTCTTTCCAAATCCCTTCTCAAATCCCTCAACCAAACACAGCATTAAGAAAATTTTGGTATCTTGTGATGGTTTTTCTTTAATTTTCATTGTTTTTCTGTTCCATATTCAAAGTAAACAATTATTTTGGTGTGGTTGAGTTTTTTAAGGACTCTCCACACAATATTATTAAATCAATTTATTATATATATATATATATATATTTAGAAATGCTATATGCACTAACATTCTTTTTAAAAGTATATGCGTACGAATATTATTAAATGTTTAAGTATCATTCTTTTTGAACAACCAATTTTTAGAAATTATTTTTAGATGGATTTTAGTTTGGGAATACTGAAACTGGTCCCAAAATAACTTTAGGAAATCCAACGTTCTCTCAAGAAGTTGACATGACCAATTTGAAAGAAGTCAAATCCCAATTAAAAGTATTAGTTTACAGGAAAAGTATAGTCAAAAAAAATAAAATAAAAAATATCCATGGACGTCTCCAAGCCCAATAACGACCTCATCATGTGTTTTCGGTGAATAATCACCTCACCATATTCTTGGTCTATTAATTTCAAACTTGTAAAGCTTATAAAGGGTTGTGAAAAATACCGCCTAATCCATCATAATCGCATTGATTTGCATCAATTTATATCGCTCTAATCGCTAATCGCGGTTTAAAATTTAAAATTTATAATTCACCAACCGAACTGCTCCACTCTACTATAATTAATACATATATTTTTTTTAACCTCTGATGAAATATCAATGTAAAAATATGTGTGAAAGATATTTAGGATATGAAATTTATTACAAACTAGTGGTTATATGTATGAAATATATTATGTAAATTTATTTTGTGTTATATGTCTAAAAAATATTATATAAATTAGTGTTGTATATTATGCAAATGTACGATGATTAGTTAGAATATTCTTCAATCCGCTAATCTGTCAAAAACTGTCCAAACTGCAATTTGTCAATCCACTAATCCGCCAACCCATCATTTGGTTTGTAATTTTACTCTGAAAGTGCCCGAACTGCACCTTGCATACCCCTACTTATATTGTGAAACAAATATTTATTACTTGTCTCACACAGAGAAAATTCTTCAATCCGCTAATCTGTCAAAAACTGTCCAAACTGCAATTTGTCAATCCACTAATCCGCCAACCCATCATTTGGTTTGTAATTTTACTCTGAAAGTGCCCGAACTGCACCTTGCACACCCCTACTTATATTGTGAAACAAATATTTATTACTTGTCTCACACAGAGAAAATAGAAAGAACATACGCGTACTGAGAGAGATAATAGGGAGACATTTTAACCTAAGATATCTTGAAACCAGAGTTTTAATATCTTTTTAGGTTGTAAATTGTCCTAAACACTTAATCTATTAAGAAATAGACTTAATAATGTGTATCAAATTAACAAAGATTAGGTTAATTCTCGTGACAATAGGAATATATGAAATGCAAAACTAAAACACATCGCAAGTAATTTAGGACCTCCAAATTGATTATTATAGGTTGTGTCTAAGGGACATAATTAAACTCTACCAAGCCAGCTTTAAAGTTCGTTCACTCTCCTCTACTTTCTTCTATTTTTTTATATATATATTTTTAAATTTTGTTTTGTGGGCCAATAAGAAGCCATTGACCTTTCTTTTTACATCAAGTAAATGGGAAAAGTTAGGGATCATGAAAATTTTGTCATGAAAATGATCATGAAAAATTTATGATCCTTTGATTACCTTGATTAATGTGTGGTGCTTTATTCAAAGTGTAATCGAAGGGTCACAAAGCTTTCATGATTATTTTCATGATACCTAGCATTGCTGCAAGTAAATTGGCAGCCCAACGCAACTCTAATCTTCTTTCTTTATTGTATCAAGCAACTTCAAAAAATTATACTGCAAATTAATGTCATCATTAAGGTCCCTGGGAAGCACGGAAGCAAATTTTGGATTTCAGCTTCATTTTTTGAAAAAGTTCAATAACTTTTTATGTAGATATTCATTTTCAACAAAATTTATGTTTTTAGAATGCTTTCGTCGATATCTATCAAACAAGATACATGATAAATATGAAATTTCAAGAGAAAAAAAATTGACAAAATTTCACTGAGTTAGCTATCTTTAGTCCGTGAAATTTCTAAAATTTCTTAGAGAGAAAATAAACAAATTTGAAATTTATCTGATAGAAGATAAACTATTTTGAAATTTATTTGAGAAAAAATAAGCAATTCTGAAATTTCTCTGAGAGAAAATAAGTAATTCAGAAATTTCTCTAAGAGAAAATAAGTAATTTTAAAATTCTCTGAGCAATTCTAAAATTTGTGAGAGAAAATAAACAATTTAAAATTTTTTTTGAGTAATTTTAAAATTTCTTTGAACAATTCTAAATGAAGGGAAAAAAAGGAACAAAGAAAAAGGGGCCACCAAAAAGGACTTAAACAGCTACCTTCAAAATATTGAGTGACTTTACCTAATATAATTTTGCTTATAATCTTTAAGTTTCTACGTAGAATGTGAGAGGGATTGGCGCATAATTTTTCCAAACAAAAAATTATTTTTATTTTAAATACCCACTTATTTAAATATTTCCAAATACCCACTTGACAATACTTAACCACATGCTTCCTGACCGAGTTGAATTTATTACTATTTTTATTATTTTTTTATTTTTACAGATGCGGATGTGTAAAAAAAATAGGATAGATTATACTCATGACCTTGTAATTTATTTCTTGGGTTGGTTTAGCCTCTATATTTTTGTCTGTCATAGTTTCAATTTAGTTTTTTCATTTTAAATTTGAGATTAAAATTAATAATTTTGAAATAATTGTTAATTTCTTATGGTGACACGAAAAAAAAAAATTAATAGAAATTTGGACAAAAGAATTAAGGGTGATGCACCAATAAATCCCAATTTACCAACTTATACACTGTTTAGTCTCAAATGTTTTCTTATGAACCGAACAGTCCCATTATATTGGAATTGACCATTGAGGGCATAAACATTGTGGTCGTCACTTGTAAGAGTAATGGGCAATGTTTGTAATTTAGTAATGTGAAACTACGGAGATAGGCAAGAAGTTTCGTGTGTTGTTACATTAGTGGTTCCCTGATTCGGCGGTGCTGAGGTACGATTCGAAGGAAAGATTTGGGGTTTCAGAAGGAAATCTACATCCGAAAACGGAAGGCAAATCTGTTTGGGGCAAGGTTTCTACATTATAGAAACCCTTCAATTGAAATAATCTGGCAACGTTGTGGTGGTGACGTTCAGTTGGAAGACATTGTGGTTGAAGCGTAGGGACGTCGTATAATTCGATATCCGTCTGCGCTTGCAATAAGGATTGGAAGAAGGTGTTACGTGAGGGGACGTTTGAAAATGACAAAACAAAGTGGTGGTATGTTATATTTGACCGTTTTGTTTTTGATTATTGAAGGTGTTTTTTTTTATGTGGAGAACATTCTTGTGGGGTATTAATGTTGCTGTTGTTGTTTTGTTTTTGGAGAGGATTTGTGGTTGTGGATAGGGTTTAAGTTCGATGTTTATGTTTCGAATTGGGTGTGGGTGTGTGGTTGTGGGTGTGTGGTTGTGGGATGTTATGTTGGGTTTGATGACGGTGATGCGTACTATTTTAGGGAATGATGTTAGCAATGTGCGGGTGTGTAATGTTAATGTTTTAATTATGTTTTGATGATGTTGTTGGTTAGGCAATGTTAGTGATGTTAATGTGTTAATTATGTGGCTATGATGTTGGTGGTTATTGCAATGGCACGGTGTGGAATGTTAATGTTTCAATGTTGTTTTCATGTTGTTATTGATTATGTTGGTTAGACAATGTTAATGTTTAAGTTTTCATGATGTTTTTATATTAAGGCAATGTCATGTCGTAGTGTTTATTTTTATTTTTTTGGTTCAAGTCCTGGCTGTTGGACTTGATGTTTGATGGCTCTGTTTCTGTGATGTTCTGTGTTGTGGCATTGTGTCGTCTGGTATGTTGATGATGTTGTTGGGTACATTGGGAAGACGATGTTAGTGATCTATTGTAGCATTGTCTCTGTTTCTGTGATGTTCTTTTTCCTGTCATGTATGTTGACAGTGTCACTTTGGCATGTTGGGTACGTTGTTTGGTATGTTGTTATGTTTGGTGTACAATGTTAATGTGTAAGTCTGCAGGTTGTTGTTGCTTATGTGAATTTAACAGTGTGACATGAACGTGTTATGTTAGTAAACACTGGTGTTTTTAATTTTCTAAGTGCTGTTTACTATTTGTGCAGGGGTGATTTTGAGGCAGTCACCACGGAAAAAAAGTGGTGGTGTGTCATGTGACATTGCCGATTCCGATTTCACGTCAAAACCGATTATTGTGAAAAGGCAGGGGAAGATACCATTCAAGGGGAAAAAACAGGATGCCGATGTAATGAAGAAAGTGGTAGTTGACACTTCCCGACTGGCGTATCATTCTAATATAAACAGGGTTATTAAAATCGTGCAAGAAATAAATTTGACAATAGCCCATGAACGACAACTGCAAAGAACATCATTTTGGGCGATGATTAATTCCATCCGCAAACACAACTTGTCGCCGAATGCTTACAAAAAATGCGATGAGACAGTGTTCCGCATACTGCAAATATACAATCTGGAGGATGAAAAATTCTACATCGAGGGGAAAGGCGTTCCATTGCGTCGAAGTGATATCCGACTCGTTTTTGGCATTCAGTGCGGCGTGAACCAGCTCGATTTAGCTCATGGATCGAGGCCACCATCAGATTTTATTCAACGTCGCTGCAATATTGTTGGGAGGATATCGTGCAAAGAAATTAAAGAACTATTGGATGATGCAGTACAGGGAAATAGTCGTAATGATGAGGAAGATGTCGCGAAGCTGCTGTCATTATATATATGTGCAAAACTGTTTTTTACAACGACCGGAGAGTCTATCGGGTGGGTGTTCGTCCGAGTTATTGACAAACTAAGTACGATACAGTTGTATGATTGGGCTGCTGCAATACGTGTCGCATTGATTGCATCACTGAACGAGTTTCATGATCGGCCAGAAAGGGTAACCGGATGTGTTGTCGTATTACTCGTAAGTTAATGTGTTATTTTTTTTAATGTACTATTTTTTTTAGTGAATGTAATGTTTGGATTAGGTTGTTAGCATGTCATGTTAATAAATGTGCTTTCAAATGTATTGCAGTTTTTTTTTTTTGTGAACACACGAACCTCATCGAGCCGGAACGACGCAGTGTGCTGCCAAGGTTCTGCAGATAGAACATTGCAAATTTGATGACGAAAATGAAAGGGGTCGACTTGAGTAGCGGAAGACAGTTTAAGGTATGACATGGGAGGCTGAGTTGTATGGTTTAAGTGGATGGTACATGTTGGAGTCGTTAACAATTTTGTAATGTGTTTGATAGGTAAGGTGCGGTAAACTGGAGGGCGCAATTCTTGAACGGTATAAAATAGGAACGACATTGTTAAGTGTTGGATGTATGAGGACAGAAGGCAAAGTGCTCGACGTACAGCCAGTGTCGGTGCATGTCGGTGTGCCACGTAACGATGTTGCTGCTAAAGTTGTAGAGCCAAGTTTGAACTGTTGGTAAGTGGACTCATCTGCAGGGGTCCAGGTTGAGAAAGGCGTAATGACGAACGAGGCAGACATGTACAATGGAGGCAGCAAGTGTGTTAGGAAGCGTGGATTGGACACAGTTGTAGGAGGTGAAGGGTGGCCAGTGTTGTTCCCAGATCTGCTGGATTTGTCAACTACGCAACCAGCTAAGGATACAGATACAGAAGGAGGCATTGGTAGCAATAACATAAATGAAGCGCGTGACAGAGTAGCGGAGTTGGAGGAAGAATTGAGGCAGAAATCAGAACGTGTACGTGAACTTGAATGTAAGGTTACAAGCATGGAATGCACACTTGGTTCACAAGCTGCAAATTTGTGTATGGGGTTCGAAACTGCCATCAGTTTAAAGGATGCTGAAATTGCACGTTTGAATGCCCTAGTGTCGGAGATGAAAACAACAGTGGCACGGTTGGAGGACCAGGTTGACGAGTACGAGGCGCACAAGGTAACGCAGCTGGCTAGGAACACAACTAAAAGTCATGGCACGTCAACAGACCAATGGAGTGGAAATCAGACGGATGGTTCGGTGAATAACATGGCAAATGTCGTAGGTAACAGTTCTGAATTGAACGATGCAAGCATTGTTCAGGTTGATGTAGGTAATACCGTAGGTGGTGGACAAAACGTAATGGTGGGGAGCAAGTATGGAGTCGTAAATCAGCGGTCAACGTTATGTGCTGGGGTATGGACTCCAGTGGAGGGAAAAAGTAAAAGCAATTCTGGTGGCACAGGTAATGCAGCAGCAACAGACCACAATTTGAACATTAAACATGTTCTTGATAGGCCAGGCATTGAGGTGGTGGACAGGGTAATAGACTTTGTGAATTTGGAGGAACCAAACATCACATCATTGGTGCGGCGTGTGAAGAGCAAAGTTAGACGGACGTGGAGGTTACAGGAGTACGAGTATCCTGGGTTGGTGAAGCGTTGCAAACAGTCAAAAGATGATGGCAATATATCCAAAATCACAAATGAGAATGTAGTTAACATTGAAGACAACGAGAGACAGCATAAAACATGGGCTGGCTTTGGAATGAAAAATCGGTATTCGGTTTGGAAATTGTTGGCTGAAGATGAACAGAAACTGTTGGAGGTGGTGTACACATTTGAAGGGGACGGGTAACGTACTCGTTTCTTATTTTGAATGTTATGTTTTTCTGTGACATTGTTTATTACATTTGAATTATTCTTATGTGATTGTGATTTGGTGTAGGGCTGTGATATGGAGTGCAGCAGAGTATGGTGTGCATGTTAATTTCAAAGACATCCAGTCCCTTGTACAAGGGGGGGCGACTGCCGGTAATGTAAGTATGATGTGATTTTGTCGATATGCGCACATCATCAGTTACGTCATTTTGTTGGATTACATGTTTTTCAAGAAAGAGTTAGGAGGATTGTTTTGTACGGCTAATGTATTTGGAAAATGTGAATAATTTGTGTTGGTAGGTTATTGACGCATACGCTGAAATATTAAAAAGTGCACAGAACGTAGCGACTGTTAATTGTGCTAATTTCAGCAAGTCTTACTTCCACAGCAGTGTGTGTTCGGTATGTATATGGTATTATGAGTATTGTTACGTTGTCAGATAGTGTTGTGCATTTTTCCCCGACATATGGGCAGTGGAGTTGTGGGTTTTTAATTAGTTTGCAATTTTTTGTAGGATATGATGAGAAACCGAAGCATAACGTCGAAGGATAGTTACCTGGACGTGCACGTGACTGCTGCATCTGGGTGCAGATACGTCCATTACCCTATATACCATGCGAATCATTAGACGACCATGGTGTACGATTCAGACTCGGGGACATGGACACACTACAACTCAATCAAAACGCGTAAAGGGAGCCGAGATGATCATTTTGCAGAGGCGGTGAAAGTGGTAAGTATAAGTGAATAGTTGCTACATGTATGTGTTCGGTTGTGCGTGTGTTGCGTATAGGGTGATAGAGTGTGTTCAGTATGACTGATTGGGTCATGTTACCTAACACAGAAACAGTGGGTCGTCGATTACACAAAACGGGTACCAGGCAAAGTGCAATCCATTGCGGGTGTCACATCGGAGAATATGGACGGGCCATTGGAGGCTTTGGGTGATTGTCCCCAACAACACCCGGAATTGTATGTTTAAATTGGAACTCCGTTTTAAATATGTCATATTTTCTGTCAAGTTATGTTTTTGGTTTGGTCATGTTGATTAACCTGTTAACGTGTTGGCAATTGGCAGTCCGGATTGTGTTGTTATGGTATGCTTCATCATGCGGCAGTACGCAAATAACGTGGAGGTTGAAGGCTCGATGGATAAGATGACAGCCAGTGTGTTCAAAGCAGAAATGGTTAAGGCATTCATCAATGATCCACATAGAGGGCTCCGGAATCGGCCTCTGCCCTGACAGATTTGCTGGAATACATATATTGGCTTCGTTTTTTGTTTTTGTTTTTTCTGTTAACATAGAAATGTTTTGTTTATATGGTAGTGATTTTTTGATGTTCCATTAGCTGTGTGTCCGTTAATACAGAAACAGAAATATTATACAGCAAAACATTGGACAACATGGGAAAAACCAGGTTGTGTGTTTTTTGGCAGGGTTAATAAATGTTAAGGAATGACACATTTGCTGGAATGCATATATTAGCTTCGATTTTGTTTTTGTTTTTCCTGTTGAACATGGAAATGTTCTGTTTATGTGCTACTGATTTGTTCATGCTCCATTAGCTGCGCCTCTGTTAATGGAGAAACAAAAAATATTTTACAGCAAACATTGGTAAAACATGGGCAAAACCGGGATGGTTTTTTAGGTAGGGTTAGTAAATTTTAATGAATTTTGTGCGTGCGTTGTTAAATTGTGTTTGTGAATGATGTTATTATTGGGTTTGACAGATTGTAATGTGTATGTGTTGATTGTGTTTATGTAGGCGATGGTGTTAAACCCAAAAATTAACCAACAGGAGGGTACATTCATGTTGAAACATTTGTGTTCGAGAATGTGTAAAAAGTTTGTCTTGGGTTAGTTTTGGGGTTGCAGCGTTGACATTGTGTTTAGGTAGGGTGTTGGTGTTAAACCCAAAAGTTGAACTACAGGATGAGAATTTGTAGTTGAAACGTTTGTGTTTGTAAGCGTGTGAAATTGTTTGCAGTAAGAATTTAATTGGGAAACATGTTAATTGTTAACATGTTGCATAATACATGTAACTTTAAGTTGATCCGTGCAGCATCACGAATAAGCAAAAAAATGTTTATAACATATTCATGTATCAGATTTGGGTGTAATAGTAAATGCGCAGTAGACAACGTAGGTAGTGGTGAGGAAAGGAAAATGATTTGGCTAATGTGTTTTTGGAAAATTTAACTGAAATGTTAAATGTTGTGCCCGGTGGTATGACAGAATACGTTTGTGAAAATAGGGTGAAATGTGAAAGCAAACCCACATGTGTGATCCATATACACTAATAACGTTATGGATAAACTTTTTGAAGTCAGAATTTAAATGAACAGGAAGAAATGTTAAAAAAAAAGATTAAATGTATGAAGTTGAATGAATTGGGAAAACACCCAAGAAAAAAAACAAAAGAAATAAGCTTGCTGTAACATGATCAAATAGGCTCCTTGCAGGTCTTCCTATTGTGGTTGCCTATTTTTCCACACCGACCACAATGGATCCGTTGCACAACCTCACCCTTTGATGGAATTCGTTTACGTTTCGGCCTCTCAGGCGGACGCTTCACCTTGGGGGGCGCTATCATAAAATCATTGGCCGAAAATGCCGGCTTCTCAACAGTTAGAATGGGAAAAATTGTTGCGCTATACGCAGCTTGAAATTTGTCAATACGATAGTACGTTTCAATAGAATCGTATATATTCTGTCCACTGTTACGGAAAGCAACAACAGCATGCGAACACGAAAACCCATTCAGCTGCCACAGGAAACATGAACATGATCGTCTTGCCACATCAACCAAAACAGAGGGTTGACTATGCACCTCGTAAACATTGTCATCAGCCTGACTAACACTCCAGCCCCTGCTATCATTATATGCGGTGACCAATTTCTTCTCCATTTTCGGGCATAACACGCCGGTCCACTCCTTTGCCTTGGCTCTACGCTCCGCCATTTGTTCCATTATTTGCCCCCTAACCATGTTGACCAACCTAGTCATTGGAAGATGTCGCGCGTCCCGTATCCAGTTGTTAAATGATTCAGCTGCATTCGATCACATCTCACCGTAACGTTGCCCCCTGGGAAAAGGATAATACCATTGAACACAAAATTTTGTCCAAAACAAACAAACTGCTACGGATATAATCAAACTTACATGAAATACGCATTAGCCCAGTAGAATGGATGCAAGTCTTTCAAGAAGTTGTCGACCACAGCCAGGCTACACTCTTTCAACACCTCTATTTTTTGATTATAAGATGGTATAGTTGGGGCATAAGCGCATTCTCGGAGCTTCCACATCAACCCAACTTTACGAGATGCATTAACGTATTTCATTCAGTCTCTCAAATTCATTTGAAGATGTAGCAAACAAAATGCGTGATGTGCTGAGGGGAATACAATTGGCATAGATTGTAAGAGACCCACATGACGATCCGAAACGAACGTCAACGTACGCTCGTCACCCATGACTTCTTTAAGATTCCGTAAAAACCACTCTCAATTTTGTTGATTTTTGAAATCAACAATTGCGAAGGCCACCGGAAACAAGCCTGCAAAAAAAGAATAAACAAAAGCATAAGTGGAGTACACATCTGAAAATTTTGCGAACAGTACATATATATGTAAAATATTCATTTAAAACATTCGGAACTGAAATGTGACAAATTTTTTTATTAGCAAAGAATAAAGCCAAAAATTTGATTCGTCACCTTTATTGCCATCTTTCGCGGTAGCAGCTAACAAATTCCCCTTAAATCTATCCTTGAGAAAAGTGCCATCCAAAAAAAGTAATGGCCGACAATGGTTGAACCCATCTATACATGCACGGAAGGATATAAAATACCGAACGAACCTCCCAGTTTGTTGGTGAAATTCAAGGTTAATGTAACTGTGTGGGTTCTTTTTCATAACGGAATCACTATACCACCTAAGTTGGTCGATGACATATCATGATCTTCGTAGACTTCACCTCTTGCTTTCTCAACCCCTAACCACGCAACCCGGTAACTAATATCCAAACCGCAGTCATTTTTCATATCGAAAACAATGTCCGTAGGACACGTCAATGGCTTAGCACGCACCCGATTTGCGACAACGCTTGAAACCAAATCAGACCCCGTACGTGGGTTTGTATGTGTTCGAACAGCAGCTCCACAATTGTGCACACTATCCAACTTCTTAACGCATAAAATCCCATTGGATGACAACACCCTCGTATGCACTGACCACGCGCATCCTGTGGACTCTGCAAACTTACAAACTGCGTAATGAGAACTGAATCATTCTTCAAATACTTGATTTGAAACCCGCGTTCAATGGCATACTTGCATAATATTTTTCGATATTCACTAACGCCACCGGCAAAATATTGTCCAACATGGGTAATCCCGAATGCCCACTGAGCAGACAAGAACGTCTTTGATTTGTTAGGACAATATGTGTTGGTAACAGATCCGTCTGATCATCCATACCGAACGTCTGATTACCGAAATTGAACTTCTGACCTTCATGGCAATACGCACCCCCGTTGTTACCGCCCACCGGAACGTCGCGGATCTGAATAAGAACATCAAAATGTTTCAGGCCAAATGCCTCCGCAAGGCACAACATGTTTTAGATATCGTCATCGCTATCAACTTTAAACTTCTTATACCCGGGGGACATCCCATAACATACACACCACATCCCGTACCAAGTCGTTGAACTTGCCACAAATATCGTCAAGCAGCTGCGTGAATGTCATCGCTCGATACAACCGAGCAACAACATTTGTTTGCCCGTAAGTGCACAACAACAACACACCATCCATACCTGCCACAAAATCCATAATCGAATCAGTAGATGGCTAATGCGTACGACAATGAATGAATGATAACACAACACTGTACCCACTTTAAAAAATACATTACCCATTAATCTATACAAGAACACCCACCGACATCAAAACACAAACAACATAAAAAAACTTTACACCCACATAACATGAACAAAACATGGTGCTGAAGATATATCAAATACCCACAAGCTACCCGAACGGTAATGCTAATTGAATAGACGTTGATAACACACAATATTTACTAAAACTTACAACCACGTAACATCAAACAACACGATGTGCTTAATGTATATGAAACAGTCATAAGAAAACAATAGTGATGTCAGCAGAATCGATTTTCATGTTGATGTAGTTAACACTGTAACATGCAACACATACACAGACACAAAAAAACAGCAAAAAAATTCAGAAAACATGGACACAAACCTATGTCACAAAACCGTTTGATACACCAAAAGTTTGAACCAACCGCATAACGTCAACAAACACTGTGATGAATATATGTGAAATTGCCACAATAAAACAAAGGTGATGTTACCAGAGTCGACGTTGATAACACAACCATATATACAAAGATTTACAACCACATAACATCAAACAACACAATGTACTGAATATATACAATGTCACAAGAAACACAGAAGTGATGTTATCAGAATCGACTTGATGTTGATGTAGTTCATACCGTAGCATGCAATACATACACAGTCACAACAAAAAATGCAGAAAATTTCAAAAAACAGGTAGACAAACCTATGTCACAAAACCAATTGCTACACCAAACTGTGAACCAACCACATAAACATCAACAAACAATGTGATGAATATATAGGAAACAGCCACAAGAACACAAGGCGATGTTACCAGAACCGACGTTGACGTTGATGTAGTCAATACCGTAACATGCAAGACATACAGAGACACAAAAAATAAGGCAGAAAAAATCAGAACAGAGAGAGACAAACCTATGTCGCACAGCCGTTCGATACACCAAACTCTGAACCAATGGGACAAAACAATGGACATGAACAACTCTCCAAACCCCGTTTTCACCAAACCCTTGCATTCATTAACATTACCAATCCCCCAAAATCAAAAAACCGACTCCCCACCAATTTAGGCAACAAAACATCCCACAAAAGGGGTACAATTGTAAACTGCAAATAATTAAAATTAAGTAAATAACATTGCCAAAAAAAAATGGGACTAAATGGTGCATAAGAAAACATTTAGGACTAAATGGTTCCACTTTTCATGAAATAGGATTTATGGGTAAATTTTCCAAGAATTAAATTAAAACTAAACTTAAAATGTAAGGATTAAATTGTTTAATTTAAAACTATAAGAGTTAAAGTAAAATTTGAATCAAATTAAAAAGGTGAAAAGTGTAACTAAAATATACATACATAAAAAAACAAAAATAAAAATTGAAAATAGCCATGGAGACAACCACCTCCCATTCCTTGATAATTTTGCCTCTAATCATATGTGAATCACAAACAGAATAATTTGATTCACATATTTCATTTTCTGAATGCGAAGACTTTTCGTGGGTGATAACATT